>OX442421.1:2874961-3267461 GCA_949361645.1 Spongilla lacustris | reverse complement strand
GTGGTTCTGAGGTTTCTTATGTTGTGAAAGGCAAAGGTAATCACAACGGTCAACGTTATGGTAGTTATGGGTCAAATCCATCTCAACGTGTCTTCAGAGGAAATTGCTATTCTTGCGGTCAAAAGGGGCATATGAGTCGTAACTGTCCAAAGAATGCTTCTAAAGGAAATGCACAACAAGATGTTGGGAATAATGCATTCATTATGTTCAATGGTTGGCAACAATCACCAGCAGTGGCATTTAATGATTCAGACATCAAATTTGATATTGAAAAGCATCACTTTTGTGTAGACAGTGGGTGTACGAGGCATATCTGTGCAACCAAAGAACTGTTTTCCTTATTGAAGATGTTTACAGAGAAAGAGAAGAAACCAGTGGTGAAAGTTGCAAACAAGGAGCTTGTATCAGCTGCAGGAATAGGTGAAGTAGAAATTTCAGTTCGCAATCATTGTGGAAAGCTGCATGACATAACTCTCAAGGAAGTTTTGTTTATTCCGAATGCTTCAGTCAATTTGCTGTCCACAGAGAAGCTAACAAGGGATGAAAGTGGAAAGCCAACTGGAAACGTCTTTATTCATGGTGCATACTCGTCAATTAGATTAAAGCATGCGCATACTGTCACTGTCATTCCCCTGAAGCGTCAATTTGGGTTGTTGTGGCTTGTACCTGAAATATTTCACTCATTCAATGCAATGAGTACAGATAAAACAGTCTCAGTTGACATGCAGCTGCTACATGAGAGATTAGGCCATCTGAACAGACAGGATCTACTGAAACTGCCAAACTGTACACTTGGAATTAAAATGACTGATAGTAAATTGTCATTTTGTGATTCCTGTGCAGTTTCTAAGAGCAAGAGGCAACCAGTAAATTGGAAAGCAAGAGAGCGTCACACTAAGCCTGGGCAGTTGATACACACGGACATCAATGGCCCTATGCAAGTTGCCTCACTGAAAGGAATGCGTTACATTGTGTGCTTTATTGATGATGCAACAAGGTACAGTGTGATATACCTCATGAAAGCCAAATCTGAAGTTTTAGACTGTTTCAAGCAATACATTGATTATATGCGGGTTCGGCAAGTCACAGTTGGCACGGGTTCAACACTTCAAAGTGACAATGATACAGTCTATCGTGACAAGCACTTCAGCAATTTCTGTGGCTCTTTAGGGATAGATCAGCGTTTCTCAGCACCTCACACACAAGCTCAGAATGGTGTAGCTGAACGTTTTTGGAACACCATAGTTGATGCAGCTCGTACAATGCTGCACTCAGCAAAGCTTCCCAAATCGTACTGGGGTTTAGCTGTGAAGCATGCAACAATGCTAAGAAATGTTAGTCCCAGTTCAGCACTTTCAGGCATGACACCATTCGAATGTGTTTATGGCTATAAGCCTAATTTGGCTACATTGAGAAAATTTGGCAGTCATGCATATGTGAACACACCTAAAGATCAACGTAAGAAGTGGGACAACAAAGCTTGTGTTGGCATTTATGTAGGTGAACATGAGCAAAGTAAGACACATCTCATATACATGCAGAGTACCAACAGCATTATTGAATCCATGCATGTGAAATTTGACGAGTTTTATGATAAACAGCATCATAAGGACAAAGTTCAACACTCTTCGTGTAGCATAGATGGTAATGATTTTGAAGGGGAGAAAGGTGATCAGCAAAATCAAGAGGAAGAGAGAGTTGAGCAGAATCAAGAGGAAGAGAGAGTTGAGCAGAATCAAGAGGAAGAGAGAGTTGAGCAGAATCAAGAGGAAGAGAGAGTTGACAATGAAGAGAATCAAGAAGTGGAGCATCAGCAAGATGATACAGTTGGTAAACGGGAACTGATCCTGACCAGATCGCGAGCTTTAAAACGTGGTTTGAAGCTAGTGGACCTTCCTGGGGGGAATGTAAAGGTTGTGAACTCAGGAGAAGATCATCAATCAACTGATGATGATGGGGATGACATTTCATCACCTTCATGCTCCTATTTCCTTGATGCATGTTACACTGCTAATTTACCAAGTGATCCAACTTCTTTGAGTGATGCCTTAGAATCACCGCAATCTGAAGAATGGAAGAAGGCTATAAATGAAGAGTATCAATCCCTTGTGGAGAATAACACGTGGACCTTGGTACCTGCTTCTTCTGTTCCCAAAGATAGAAAGCCACTCACTAACAAAGTCGTATTCAAGACAAAGTACAATGCTGATGGAACCATTGCCAAGCGAAAAGCAAGGCTTGTTGTCAAAGGCTATTCTCAAAAGAAAGGAATTGATTATGATGAGGTTTTTGCACCTGTTGCCCATCACGAAACAATTCGTACACTATTGGCTGTAAGTGCAGCAAGGAAATGGTTTATACATCAAATGGATGTGAAAACAGCATTCCTGAATCCCATACTGAAAGAAGAAATATATATGGCAGTACCAGAGGGAATGAATAACAAAGGTGAAAATGGTGAATTGCTTGTCTGTAAGTTGAACAAATCTCTCTATGGTCTAAAGCAAGCTTCAAAGTGTTGGAATGATCTGTTACATCAGTGGATGGTAGATTTCGGGTTCAATCGATGTTATTCTGATCCCTGTCTTTACATTTTGAAAGGAAGAAAAGGTCAAGAAGAATCCATTTATGTTGCAGTGTGGGTAGATGATCTGATCATTGCTTGTAAGAACCAAGAAAAGCTACACGACTTTAAGAAGTCCATTGCAAGGAAGTTCAAGATGACTGATTTGGGTAGCATACAACATTGTCTAGGAATGAGGATTTGCTACAACTTGAATAATCAAGTAATCTCTATTGATCAAGAAAAGTACATTGAAGATCTTTTGGAAAAGTTCTCAATGCATAATTGCAAACCAGTAGCAACTCCACTAATTCCCAATAGCACAGTTAACAAGGAAGAACCGGATATTTCACTTGATCAGCATGTTACAAAGTTTCAAGAATTGATTGGAAGCCTCATGTATCTTGTAACATGCACAAGACCAGATATTGCAGCAGCTGTGGGTCAACTAGCTAGAGTTATGTCTCAACCGTCCAAGTTACACTGGAGTGCGGCAAAACATGTATTGAGGTATTTAAAGGGAACAAAAGGACTGTCACTAACCTATGGAAATGCTAGAGATGAAGAGCGTGAAAACTTGATAGGATTCAGTGATGCAAATTTTGGAGGAGATTCTGCAACAGCAAGATCTACAACTGGTTATGTATTCATACTTAATGGAGCAGCAGTGTCATGGAAGAGCAAACTACAATCAGTTGTTGCGCTAAGTACTGCTGAGGCGGAATACATGGCTTTATGTGAAACAGTGAAAGAAGCCGTGTATTTACAGCAATTGTTGGAAGAAATAGGATTGAAAGCATTACCTGTAACAATATATGAAGATAATCAGCCCTGTATACACATAGCATCGAATCCTGTCACAAGTAACCGATCCAAACACATAGCAGTACGGTACCACTATGTGCGTGAAGTCATATCCAACGGAAAAGTACAAGTTCTTTATAAATCTACTCAGGAGATGGTAGCAGACTGCCTCACAAAGAATCTTGCAAAGGATAAAGTGGAAAAGTTCCGTTCAATTTTACTAGGAATGTCCTAAACTATGTAACTGACGAAGGGGAGTGTTAAGTGACGTCAGTTAATTAGATTTTGTTGCGCTCCTTTTGGAATTGTACTTGTACGTCGTAGTTGTGTTGTTGTTTGATTCATTTCGCTGTTGCTTAGAGTTGTCAGTAGTTGTCTTGTTGGCTGTGTAGCTTTAACACCGGGTCTAGTACAAATGTCTGGAGGTGGTTTGGCACTTGCTGGCTGGTCAGACGGCTGGGTCTAGTACAAATGTCTGGAGGTGGTTTGGCTGGCACTGGCTGGCTGGTCAGAGGAAAGGCCGGGTCTAGTACAAATGTCTGGAGGTGGTTTGGCTGGCACTGGCTGGCTGGTGAGAGGAAAGGCCGGGTCTAGTACAAATGTCTGGAGGTGGTTTGGCTGGCACTTGCTGGCTGGTCAGAGGAAAGGCCGGGTCAGGGTGTGGCCTGGCAGAAGTAGGAAGGTCAGGACTGGTGGATTAAGAGTGTGTCCTCTGTCTCTTTCTGCTGTCAATGGGAAAGGGGCACTCCATTCTTCGAAACAGCTCTCTGGTGGCCGGAGTCACCAGAGAGTGTTCCTCGTCCCCCAGGTACTGGAGCCTTTCGGCTCTTCCCATTGAGCTGTTCTCTGACAGCAGAAGCCAGAGGACACACTTTACGATGGCATTGTCCATTCCCCATTGTTCGTGATGACTAAGGACGTAGGGTATCCAGTACCCAATGCCATAGTTGCCCAGCAGTTCTATGGCATGGGTACTGGATGAGGTGATTGTCTTTGAAGCTACGACCTCCAGCTGGTGCTTCCTCCCCATGGTGGCAAGGTTGTTGTATTTATATTTATAAGTCACGTTGCTCTTAGCCATAAACACAATTTCTGCATCTCCGGCACTGAAGCGAACGGACCCACGTGTAACATCACACGATGCCACCAGTGCCTTTAGCCCTTCCTCCAGACCACCCTGATTCACTAGCCGCCCAAAGTTGGCACCGTCTGGGACCAGGGGATTCCATGCCTTCCTTCCATATGCCTCCCTTACCAGCAGGTAGTCCGTATTTACCTGTTCTGCCTCATTGACAAGTTGGTCAGAGTACAGGCAAATACGGGCTCCTTCTGGGATGACATATGCATGCCTATCGGGTGGTGTGGGGCGCAGGAAGGCGGCCATGCCTGCACCTGGTATGGTGGACGTCATCTCCAACACATGACACTCGTTGAGGTATGTGTTCTCATTGACAACAACGCACTTGATGTTATTTATAGATGTTGTGTGCGTGACGGTTGCTCCCAGAATCTGAAGTTTTTGCTTCAGTGCACCTGGGAGCACCTCGTCGTCCACAAGGTGGTATTGGTGCAGGCCGACGCCGTTCCTCTGTGCCGCCTCGTAGGCACGCACATATCTCGTTGGTGCACGGAGGGTTGGATAGCTCAGGCCAGCTCTTATTCTTTCCTCCCCAGTTGACGCCAGACCATTGTCCACAAATAGCTCCACTAGGAGCCTTCCCCCCCTTCCATCTACACCCATAGCTACCACGGTGACAGTGGTGCTGGTCGCCATACATTTTCTGGCATGCACCAGGGCGTGATACCCGAAGGGCACCACAACCCTGGTTGCTGTGTTGGCATGTGATGACCTGCTTCCCCCTGCCATGCTGCCGCTGTTCAGCTCCAGATGGTATACATGACCCAACTCTGGTGCATCATCCTGGTACTCACGAAAGGGCACCAGAGTCAGGCCATGTGGCTGAACAGTTTGGCAGGGAACCCTATGCCTCCTAGCATACTGTAGCAGCTGAGGGAAGAAGTCCCCTACGAGGTGTCCCCCATCCCCATCCACATAGTGGACAGCCGTGGAGGGGTCCTTTCCCTCGAGCAGTGCAAAGGTGGTGTTCATGCCACTGTCGAGGGGGGTGTCTGCCTCCATATCTTCAACTTCCACTGTGGTGGGGAGGGGGGGACTACCTACATCAGCCACTGGTGGTACATCAGCCACTGGGGGTACATCAGCCACTGGGGGTACATCAGCCACTGGGGGTACATCAGCCACTGGGGGTACATCAGCCACTGGGGGTACATCAGCCACTGGGGGTACATCAGCCACTGGGGGTACATCAGCCACTGGGGGTACATCAGCCTCTGGGGGTACATCAGCCACTGGGGGTACATCAGCCACTGGGGGTACATCAGCCACTGGGGGGGGAGTACCGGGGGGGGGAGTACCTACTTCAGCCACGATGTTGGGGGTGGATTCGGCTACTAAGGCCTTTATTGATGAAGGGGGCACAAGGCCCGACATCGCCAGGGGTGTAGTTATATCCACCTTGCGGTAGAGCCGTTTGCACACTTCAAAGTGGGTGTGTGACACATTGGTGAACTCTGTGCGGACCACTTTGAAGGTGAACTGTACTCCACCGCAAGGTGGATGGTTGATGGTTCCATCACAAGCCTGGCAGGTGGCACATCCTCCCGCAGAGCATTCGTTGACCAGCTGATGGTACAGACCCCTCTCTGCCTCTGCACAGGTAGAGACCAAATCTGCTGTTTTCAGAGAAAGGGTGACCATCAGCTGGCCAATTCGTATCCACGCCAATGCCCTGACTACGTTGGGGAGTGTCAGAAGCGAGGTGACCTGCACCATCGCTTCCTGGGCATTGGCGGGTTGTGGACACCTGTCAAGCATGTCCCTCGCGTTGTTGGCAAATGGGTGAACTCTGCTTGACAGGTGTCCATTGAGGGTCTCTATCCAGTCAGGGTGGTCCTTCTTCCCCCGTTGTACTAGGACATCAACTTTGGAGAGGAAATCAGGTTCCAGGGGGAGGTCCATACGCACACGACGCCTTGGAGGACGGGGGGGGGGTACCAGCTGGATCCCTAGGGGCATGGTGGCCCACTGTTGGTGGAGGACGGGGGGTACCAGCTGGTGGCAAAAGCAAATACATGTAATTACGTTGTAAAGAGTTTTATCCAATTATGTAGTCTCTTTAGACATGCCACACTACATAGGGGGAGCCTAAGCCCATCACAACAAATCAGACATATGATAAACCCAGATCAGAGCCAACTCCAGGGCCATTCTATCTAGAGTACATGTATGTGTTTGTGCGTTTATTATAGTTGATGTACATGTTCATTATTGTAATGGTTATATGAATATACATATTTAAAAGTGGTACTTTGAACGTTATTATTGCCTGTGATATATATATATATACTTGTACGCTCACATGCACACATTGACAGCACACATATATCAGTGGATGGTAGGGGTTAGAAAGAATGTGCATGCAGGTTGTTTACTTCATACTTAAAACACACACTGTATTGACATACCGTTGGAAGGGACAGAGAGTGTTGATGGTGAGGGTCCATAAGGATGTTGTACTTGGTCGGCTATTGTATGGTTTATCATACTGTCACACACACAAACACACACACACTGCAGGAACATACCAGCATATACCGATGGAGTGTAGCTGCTGAGTGTTTGTGAAGGAGAACCAGCTGGTGGAGAGAACAGTTTACAATGGTAAGTTTAAATGGTCGAAACAATGTGTTCAACTTTGCTGTTTTTTAATTATATTGTGTACATGCTTTTTTACTATTAATTTTAAATATGTATGTAATGGTAACATTAATATACATGTATATCAATGGATAGGGGTTACAAAGAATGTGTATGGTTCTTTAGTATCACACACAATCACAATCACACTCACACACACACACACACACACACACACACACACACACACACACACACTGTATGACATACCATTGGAAGGGAGAGATTGTGTTGGAGGATGTTGTACTTGGTCGGCTATTGTAGTAAGCATCGAAGGTGTATTATACTGTTACACAAACACACACACACACACACACACACACACACACACACACACTGCAGGAACATACCAGCATATACTGATGGAGTGTAGCTGCTGAGTGTTTGTGAAGGAGAACCAGCTGGTGGAGAGAACAGTTTACAATGGTAAGTTTAAATGGTCGAAACAATGTGTTCAACTTTGCTGTTTTTTAATTATATTGTGTACATGCTTTTTTACTATTAATTTTAAATATGTAGGTAATGGTAACATTAATATACATGTATATCAATGGATAGGGGTTACAAAGAATGTGTATGGTTCTTTAGTATCACACACAATCACACACACACACACACACACACACACACACACACACTGTATGACACCATTGGAAGGGAGAGATTGTGTTGGAGAAGGATGTTGTACTTGGTCGGCTATTGTAGTAAGCATCGAAGGTGTATTATACTGTTACACACACACACACACACACACACACACACACACACACACACACACTCTGTCTCTCTCTCTCTCTGCAGGAACATACCAGCATGTACCAATGGAGTGTAGCTGCTGAGAACAGGAGGTGTTTCTGAAGGAGAACCAGCTGGTGCAGAAAACAGGTAAATTAATAGTGAAATTAATGTAATGGCCGATAATACTACATGTATATATTGATGGCCGAATTAATATTTATAATTATTTCTCGCACCGGTGAACGTGTCCAGCCATCTTGTCAAGAGGACGATGATGCTCTCCAGAGTTTGCCGAACATCGTTCCTCCCAAGTTGTACCCGAAGGGTACGCGAAAAGGAAGAGACGAAGACTTCGCTTGCAGACATTTTTATAGAAAAACGCGGCACAAAGCATGTGGTAGGTCACGTTTGCGTGCGTGCTTTTATAAGCTTGTGCCCACGTGGTATGTGCGTGTGTGTTGTATAACAGCCAGTCTCTCTCCTATGCGCAGGAAAGGACTGTCTGCTCAAGGATGAAAATGTGTTTCAGTTTGTACTTGAATTTTTTTATTTTTATTTAATGGATTTATATTATGTTTATGTGTAGTAAATGTTAATAATCATTGGAACTATTAAGTTGTCCACATCGGCGCCGGCCGCGTCGACGGGGAGTAATCTGGGGCAGCCATCAGTAGGGACCCCAGACTAACGGGGAGTGGCAGGGCCTCGAAGTGGCACGCATCTCTTAGACTTGAAGACAAGTGTTTCAATTGATAGAATCTTTTATGCATAAGTATGGATGTGCATTTACAATCAATCATCATCGGAACCGCTGTCATTAAACACGTGGTCATGTATATCTCGTAAAGGCGTGCGTAGAGTGTATGTTGATGACTTGTGGTCAAACACCACGTCTACAGGAAACACAAGTGAGTCGATTGGTTCGACCCAAGCGTCCTTGCCCACGGTGAGTTTAAAGGTGGGCGCAGTCTTTCTGCTCTTGGGTAGAGGCTTCAGATGAGCGAGCATGACTTCCTTGACGTCCGGTAAGACACGCATGACTTTGCCCAACAGAATGACGGGTTCTTTGTCACTAGATGAGCCCTCCGCGAGTGCGACGATGTCACCGATTGACGGTAGATAAACCTTTATTTTGGACGGTGTTGACGAAGACGGCCCCGGAATGTCGAGCGCCGTAGCAACTCGTGTAGCGGTGTGCTGAATGGCTCGGGCGACCTTGTCCGAGGACGTCCTTCGGTCGTACGTCCTCAGCTGTTCGGCCCTAGAGTGCCTCATGGCGCGGGCAACCTGGTTGAGTACATGTTCGGGAACTCCCGTTTGGGGGTCACCACTCAATAAATCTGTGACGTAGGACGCTCTGATGGCGTTAGTTGAAATCGCCACATTTTTGTGTTGGAGAAAGATGGCCTGGATGGCTTTAGTCCAACCGTCTGATGACTCGAACGGGAGACCTGCGTGGTTCTGTGCGCATGGAAGAAGAAGTCGCAGCGAACGTTAATTAAGTGGCAATAAATTTAAAAAAGCATGCATAAACGTACCACGAAAAGCCAGTCGTGGACGTTTCCCTGCAAAAGGACAGGTCTTTCCCGGCACGAGAATGCTACTAGGTGTTCCAGGAGCAAGTGCGTGGAGCCATCCCGGGATAGCTCAATGCGTTGTACCCCTGTGTACTTCGAAGTCTTGTGGGCGCCAACGTAAAGAAGGCCTCTGCCGTGGTCGGCGGCGAGAAGGAGCCAATTGGAATCTCTGAGTGGCGGATCCCAGAGCTGTAAATCGCTATCTGTTACACAGAGTTTCAGTTCTCTGTATTCTCTTCCGCGTGCGGGGGGGATCGAACAATATAGAAGAAGGATGGCATATTTCTGAGCTTCCCAGGCCTTGGAGAAGGCTGATTCGGCCGACTCGAACATTTCTTTTTGCAATTTAAGAACTTCCAAAATCTCCGACCAAACCAACCACTTCCCTGCATGCAAAGTGTACATGCACGCATGAAAAATGCATGCATGTATATATATACCTACCTCTCGCCTTCAGCCTCTGCCAGGAGACGTCTCAGGCTCTGTTCGAAAGCGGTTTTCTGATATTTAGACAGCCACGACCTTACTGCTGCAGGGACTCCAGCGTCAGCCGTTAGAAAGGCGAGCGCGTGTAGGAAGCTCTGGCAATATGTGGCCAGCATCCCTGGAGACGATCCCCTGTGTTCCTGCATGCACGCACGCATGTGTATATTAATTATATATATAGAATGTATATATAATGCTTGGACTTATATATATATATAAATTATAATTATAATTATATATATACCTCCATGTATTGCAGAAAGGTTCTGAGCATCTCCAGATCTGCGCACTGCATCAAGTCCGGAGACGCGTCGGGGTTTGATGTGTGGGTATAACCGAGGAAGCCTGCATGCAAAAAGTGCATGTATGTTAGTTTTTAAAGTGCATGCATGGTATATAACATTCTGTATAACCGTACTCAGCAAGCGACGTTCTGTTGCTTGGAGCGTGATCTGCGAGAGCGGATCCGTCTTCCGAGTTGCGGATAGCGGTTCGGTGAGATAACGGCGGAGTCCGGTTAGTTGTGTGATAAGAGCTGGAGGGAAGTCGCTTGCAGGAAGCTGCAACACTTCTCTGTTGCGCGGTCGCTTGGCCTTGGGCAGAGGTGCCTGGCTGTCGTTCTCCATCTCACGCAGTACAAGAGATGAGCGCGTATATACGCGGACGCTTACGTGCACATGCGCCGCACGCGCAACTTTTTTATCCGGCCAAATTAAATCTGAATATTGATAAGGTATATACCAGCGGCTAGGAAATTGCAAGAAATCGGCCGGGCTTTCAGCAAGACACGGAGGGGTGGGGACACGGAGGGGTGGGGACACGGAGGGGTACGTATTGGGGCATGCAGCCAGCGGTATAGTATAATACGCGTGTATATAGTCTCGTGCCCAGACCCTAATTCCCACAGCTGCATGTAATTCATCCGCAGCTGTGGGAATCAGGGTCTGGGTACGAGACTACTGAGTATACCCGCCCACAGTGTAATTTATTAATGCCCTCGACACACGTGACTCAGTACAGGGGGTTTTTTACGTACCAACGGCTGGCATCGATAATGAGTTTAAAATTATGCGCGCAATACTTCGTGTATTGAAATTGATGGGATTCATGGCTTTTCGTGCAAACTTTGCCTAAATGTAGCAGCCGAACGCTTCTTCATAGAGCCGCCATCGTCTCTCGTGGTTGTTCCACGTAGGCAGCAGGTTTTGTTTCGAGCGTGAGAGGTACATCTATGGAGATCCGTGAGGCTGTATTCGTCACTTTTATTCGCGGTGCTGCATGGGAACGCGAGGTCCGATGACCAAACCAAACCCGTCAGCCTACAGCCCGTCGTCTGCATAGTGCATCAGAGCTAGCTCTACGCAGCAATAGCTCTTAGCGTTGGAGAAAGGACGTTTTTTGTGTGGCTAGCATGGTGTCGTCATTGCTGCTAAGTTCGAAAATTGGGCCTGGGTACTGATGTCACGTGCAGATTATTTACGAATCCGACTGATGGATGGCCTCTCTTGTCTTTAACATGATTAGGTACAGAAAACACCTGGCTGGATTCTATACACCTGGTGTTTGTGGTGAATGCGAACGCACGCAACGAACCTGACTATCGCTTTCTATACCGGTACCACAGTCTCAGACCACTCTTTCCAAGTCAAAGCTGTTGGACCCAACGGGCTTCCTTGTACAGCGATAGAATACTTGGATCTTCTGCGTAAGTGTTCATGGCACTCACGCACGCACACACGCTTGCAACAACAACGGCCTTTGTTTATATATTTGGCAGTATGCAGACTGACCAAAAGGGTAACAATATCCATTTATGTATTTCACCAATGGCAGGCTTGCTAAATGGGGTGTAGGTAAAGTCTAAACTGTTGGCTTCTGGAAATACCCGGGGCCCTAGCATTCATAAAAGCCAAGCTGTGTGTGTGTGTGTGTGTGTGTGTGTGTGTGTGTGTGTGTGTGTGTGTGTGTGTGTGTGTGTGTGTGTGCTTACTGAGTGTTTAAGTGAGCCTTAATTGTGAATAGGTGCTACAGCTTAAGTTAGGAATGTAGGCCTTGTTATCTCAGCTTGGGCAGCCTTCTTATTTGACCAATGTACTTCCCAGTCCAGTTGAAGTTCGATGTACGTCTGGCTAGCGAGACCACTTTAAGATGGCCACGTAAAGTGTGCAATTTAAATTAACTACTTCTCATACTGAATAAGTTGAAATAATAACTAATAAACACAATGCTAGTGTAGTATATATAAGGGCAAACAGTGTTAAAACTATTGCACCTTACTTTAATAGTTGAATCTCACAAGAAGTGAATTTAATTGGTTTGCATACATGTAGAAATAAAGTAGTACATGCATGTAGTTGGTGGTACATTGAGGGGGCGTGGTCTGGCCTGACAGGCTAGGGGTCCGACCTGACAGGCCAGCTGGCCTTCGGCAACCCTGTTCATAGCTTACTGATTGTAAAGCAACACTTAGCTTCTGTCATGCACACGCACACAAGAGAAAGAGTGAAGATGCTTGTAGAGAAAGGGGAAAGATGTAACAGTCATTTTGTACGTGTGTCTTAATAGCTGAAGCCTTGAATGGCATTTAATTGGTAAATACCTTTTGTGATACACAACACACACAGACACACCCACCCACGCACAACACGCACAGACACACGCACATTTGAAATCGGCAACTCGAGGTCAATAAAATATTTTCGGTAAAGCATTTTTTTTCTTTGTTTTGTTCCTCTTTTTTTTTCTGGACCTCCCTTCCATACTTCATACGAGCATATGTATGAGGTGCCAAGGTAAAAAAACGCACAACCACACTGTGGGACACGGGTTTTCCGGCTATTACAAAACAGTAGTTTACACAAATACTGTGGTGTGTGCCCTATCTGTGGCATACGGGGGGGGGGGGGGGGGCGTTTTACGGTCCCAGCTGAGGGCTGACCAGTGGTCAAGTCTGAAAGTGATGGAGGAGGCATCTAGCCAAGACCATATGTGATCATGTGCTCCAGGGTTAGTTGGGGATTTACTGCATGCGGTCTGGTGCTAGTGCAGGGGACACACACACACACAGTCACACACACGTGTGCATTTATTTAATAAATGAACTGCTGTATGTGTGGATGTGTGAGAGTGCAAGGCAGTTTGCTTCATGTAAGTATGATTGGTATCATCTTTGTGTGTGTGTGTGTGTGTGTGTGTGTGTGTATTAAGTTGTTTAATCAATTTGTACTGTGGTAGAAAAAAAAAATGCTTTCTTGCCACCACAGAATTTTTTTGCTGGACCCTGTTGCATCTGAACATGCTCCAGAAGCTTTGCTGGTAGATGGGAGACCGTCAAACTTGAGGGTGCCTTTGTTGCAGAGGTATTATTGTGTACAATTGTGTTAGAAATGAACAATAAGTTTACTGTCTCTCTCTCCCCACGCATTTATGCAGGGAAGGTTTGTAACACGTGTAAGTGCAGTGTTGTTTGCATATATGCAGGGCATTTGTTTAACAGATTAGTGCCCAGATTACGTTACGTTATTGAATACGTTACGGCCCAGATTAAATTTTAAATTTTCTTAGTTTTAATATAGTCGGAGCGACACGTCATATAACTTTCAAACGATGAAAGTTTTGTATTGTGAACTTTATGAAAAACGATGCTACGAGAGTTTGGCCTTCTGACGGTGCAAACCGATCGGTTTGATTACTCGTGAAACAGATACAACTACGGAACGAAGCCATCAAGTAGCGCTCGCGACTGTCATGGCGGCTTGAACAAACAGGTTAGTGCGTAACTTTGTTGTGTGCACTATATTGACTTTGGTATTCACTTCAAACCACTTACATGTATCTTTCGTGCATGAAAGTGGGTCTATGAGACGCGCACCTATCGCATAGGCCTTGGCTAATCCTATCGTTCTGTACGTAGCAATTAGCGGGTGTATTGATTGCTAAGAAGTAGCAGGGGAGTTTATTTACTCTTGCTGCAACACTTTGCACTAGCTATTTTTGACCGTTCTATGTCCACGATGGTGGCAGCTGGTATGTACGTACATGTATGCTCTAATAATAGCGCAAGTGTGGAGTAGGGTGAAGTGTGATGGTAATAGTGTGTGCATGTGTGTAGTGTGATGGTACAAGTGTGTGCATGTGTGTAGTGTGATGGCACAAGTGTGTGCATGTGTGTAGTGTGATGGTACAAGTGTGTGCATGTGTGTAGTGTGATGGCACAAGTGTGTGCATGTGTGTAGTGTGATGGTACAAGTGTGTGCATGTGTGTAGTGTGATGGCACAAGTGTGTGCATGTGTGTAGTGTGATGGCACAAGTGTGTGCATGTGGGTAGTGTCATGGTAAGTGTGCATGTATGTAGTGTGATGGATCAAGTGTGTGCATGTGTGTAGTGTCATGGTACAAGTGTGCATGTGTGTAGTGTCATGGTACAAGTGTGTGCATGTGTGTAGTGTCATGGCACAAGTGTGTGCATGTGTGTAGTGTCATGGCACAAGTGTGTGCATGTGTGTAGTGTGATGGTATAAGTGTGTGCATGTGTGTAGTGTCATGGCACAAGTGTGTGCATGTGTGTAGTTTGGGTACTAGTGTGCACATGTTGTAGGGATGGTATTAGTGTGTATATGTGATGGTACTAGTGTTTATATGTGATGGTACTAGTGTGCTCATGTGTGTAGGAGGGAGGAATACAGAGTGACATCTGGTGATGTGAAGCACTGGATTGTGGCTCAAAGTATAACCTTTATCCCATGTGTAGCCCACTTCAAACATTTCAAATGCTAATTTCCCTCCATCATAGGTTACACTTTCCATCCCTACTACTGCTCGCTGGACAAGCTGGAATTATCTGGAAACATGCCCTGGCATCCTCCCTTGTGAATGTTCGCTTCCGTTTATTTAGCTCAGTGCTGCTATATGGAAATTCATTATTTGTGTATGCCGCTGATTTATTGCGGTAATTGTCACCTTTTTTGTGGGAATTTTTTCAACGCAACCTTTAAAACAGAACCTTGGAAACTGAAGCCCTAGGTGTGGCGAAGCTTCGTATCTAATATTAGGTCTTGAAAGCTAACCGTTGCGTAACGCCGCTATCGTACAGTCCACTATTGCATTTGGACGCTTCCTCGCGTCCGTGGGACTTCAGTACATTGACGCGTGAACGCGCCCGTGGGCACTAATCTGTTAATCAAGAATTTGGCCAAGCTTACTAGTCAGCTGATCAAGGGGAGGGTACCTCTGGTGCAGGTATTATTTTTTGTAAGTTGTTTTAATAAATGTGTATTGTGTTACGTATGTGTTTACTCCCCACAAAAGAATTAAGGCAGAGTTTTTTTTTTTTTTTTTTTGGCTGGCAATGTTGGACCCAACATTCGCGCATATGAACAAGCTCGTTGGTTTGCCGGTGGATGCGGGACAGTCAAAGTGCTCTCCCGGTTCGACATAGGAAGGACATCGTGTCAACTGCGAAAGTCATTTTGTTATATTGCGGTTTTGTTGAGATAAAAAATTTTGTCAGCCAACTCTGCCGTCAGCGTTTATGCTAATCCGCTCAGCGAGAATGAGTGCCTTACCCGAACCCTAACCCTAAAGGTATTCGCGGCCCCTCGCAGGGGGTATAGTGCAGTACAGTAAAAGTACTGCGTACTTTTGCGACTCCCAGGCTCGGCTGAACAAAGACTGCGGATTCGTAGAGCTCTTTCTGTAATCTGAGAACATCGATCACTTCCCCCCAAACCAACCATTTCCCTATAGAGTGCATGCATGCATGCATGATAAAAAAAAAAAAGACTTTGTTAAATGTGGGCTATAAATATGGTACAACGATATATAATATACCTTTGGCTTTGAGCCTCTGCCACGAGACGTCTCGTTGCTCAAAAGCTGATTTTTGAAATTTTGCCAGCCACGTCCTGACCGCTGCTGACAGAGCTGGGTCTGCCGTAAGGAAGGCTAGTGCATAAACAAAGCTTTGGCAATAAGTGGCCAGCGTCCCTGGTGAAGAGCCTCTCTGTTCCTGCATGCATTGTATAATATAATGTCCATGCATCCTGGAATGTATGTATATAATTATGCAAATAAGTATACCTCCATGTATTTTAAGAAACTTCTCAAGAGTTCCAGGTCTTGGCACTGCGTCAAGTCCGGAGACGAGTCAGGATTTAATCTCCTGCTGTGCGTATAACCGAGGAAGCCTGCATGCATATAATTATATATATAGGAATGGGGGGAAAAGATGCATGCATGCAGTGAAGGTATAATAGCGATTTAAGCGTACTAAGCAGGCGACGTTCTGTCGCTTGGAGTGTTATTTTCGAGAGCGGATCAGTCTTCCTGGTTGCGGATAACGGTTCCGTGAGGTAGTGCCGGAGTCCTGCGATTTGTGCAGTAAGATTTAGGGGGAAGTCGCTTGCACGAAGCTGCAAGATCTCTCTGTTGCGCGGTCGCTTGGGCAGAGGTGTAAGGCTGTCGTCATCTCAGTACAATAGAGCGTATGTACGCGTCAAGTTATAACTATATATACAATCAGACGCTTCCATGCGTACATCCGGAAAGATTAATTATATATATACATATATACGGAGGTCCAGCAGCTGGGAAAATGCAAGTATCCGGCCGGGCTCCCCGAAAAGACACGGCTGGGTGGGGACACGGAGGGGTGGCGACACGGAGCGCGATCGCATGCAGCAGCGGTACGCGTATAGCTAGTATATGATTATCCGCCCACCCACAGTGAAATTTATTAATGCCCTCGACGCACGTGACTTAGTATAGGCACCTTAAGTGTTGTTCCAGCAGCTGGAACAATAATTAGTTTAAAATTATGCGCGCAATACTTGCTGTATAATAATTGATGGAATTCATGGCTTTTGGTACCAACTTTGGATGAATGTAGCAGCCGAACGCTTCGTGACAGAGCCACCATACCGGGTGCTCGGTCTCTCTTGGTGGATCCACTTCGGCAGCCGGGTTAGTTTTGAGCGAGAGACGTACGGTCATGGAGATCAATGAGGGTGTTTTAGTCACTCTTAGTCGCGGTGCTGTATGGGAACGCAAGGTCCGATGACCAAACGAAACCCATTGCCCCACAGCCCGTCGTCTGCATAGTGCATCAGAGCTACCACAGCGCAGCAAAATGTCTTAGCGTTGGAGAAAAGACGGTTTTTTGGCCTGCATGACGTCATTGCTGCATAGATGGGATTGGCTGATGTCACGTGACCCCCAGCTGTATTGGATATTAGGACAGACGGTACGCACGGACGGACGGACGGATGGACGGATGGATGGATGGATGGATGGATGGATGGATGGATGGATGGATGGATAGATGGATGGATGGATGGATGGACCACCTCTCCTGTATACCGGATAGGCTTCTTACAACACAAACGAACAGACGGTTCGGGCAAGTGACATTCTAATTAGTGCGCACCACCCTTACTAAATGTCTGCCTCCTTGTACAGCGATAGAATACCTGAGCTCTTCCTCGTAAGTGTTCACGCGCGCACGCACGCACGCACGCACGCACACACACACAAAATATATTGGCAGTCGGTCAAAAATGGCACATACAAGTGTGTGTGTGTGATTTTTAATTTAAATGACTTGTCTTTCATTAGAGCTGGTGCGTGTAGATTAAAAAAAAAAAGCACATGTGCAGTCAGGGTATTGCAGTACAGCATCTATCAGATCACAGCCAAGTCCACTGTATTGCAGAGGTAAGTGTGTGTGCGCGCGCGCGCGTGTGTGTGTGTGTGTGTGTGTGTGGTTGACTGTCCCTGACTGACAGTCTTCACATATCACAGATATCCCAAACCATCTGCAGTCATTTGTACTAGACCGAGCCTTTTGCTCTCTTGAAATGTAATGCAGTGACTGTATTGCAGAGGTAAGTATGTGTGTGTGTGTGTGTGTGTGTGTGTGTGTGTGTGTTGTGTGTGTGATTTAAAAACAAACACATGTGCAGTTAGGGTATTGCAGTACATGGTCTTTCATTAGAGCTGGTGTGTGTGTGTGTGTGTAGATTTAAAAAAAAAACAGGGTATTGCAGTACATTATACCTAGCATCAATCACCTCCACATATCACAGATATCCCAAGCCAACTCCATTCACCTGTATTAGAGTGAGCAGCCTGCTCCACCTTCAATTCGCCACGACATTTGAATTCTATGGAGGAGTGGTTCAGGTGTAAGCTCTTTTATTGTGTTTGGTGTTAAAATGGTACATGTATGTGTATATAGAAGTGCTATGGGGTGTTTGGTGTCTGCCCTTATGCCACCTTCACCTGTATGGGAGTTATGCCAACCTGTGCAATCAGTTTTTGTGTCTCACACACACACACACACACACACACACACACACACACATGACAAAGAGTGAAGATGCTTGTATTGAAAGAGGGGAGATGTAACATTAATACCAATTTAAATTTCATTCTTCCACACACAACACACGTGTGTGTGTGTGTGTGTGTGTGTGTGTGTGTGTGTGTGTGTGTGTGTGTGTGTGTGTGTGTGTGTGTTGCGTGCATGTGTGTGGTGGGGCTTAGGTGCACCTTTTACACTGTGGGATACGGGTTCCGGCTATTGCCAAAACAGGGCAGCTTGTGGGCAGGTAGGAGAATGTGGTTTATAGGTAAACTGGCTGCAACAGGGTGTGTGTGTGGGTGTGGGTGCGGGTGTTTGCATGCATATGTGTACACACCTGTGCACTGGTATATAATAAGGTGTCATAAGGGTGTACACACACGACACTGTGGTATACGGGTTTTCGGCTGCTACCAAAAGGGTTTTACCAAAACAGGGCGGATGTTATCAAAACAGGGTGGGTAGGAGATAGTGGTATATGCATATAAACTGTCTCATACGTGGTTTTTAAACCTTTAACAAAAATAGGCTCGGTACTTAACCTTAAGCAGGCAGGTGGTTTATGCTTCTAGAGCGAATTGAACGTCAAATGGGGTGTGTGCCCACCTGTCTGGGAGGTAGGGGAGGAGTGGGTTAGTTGAGCCACTGGGTTAGTTGAGCCACCCCCTGTTTTGGCTCCATGAAGAAACATAATTGAATTATGCTAACATATATTGACATTAAGTGTTAAGACTAGCTTTTTGTCCTACTTTAGGATTTTGTTCTAGTATTCATCAGGATGTGAAATTCAAAAATAAGAATTTTGATGATCAGAGTGAAATTCTGTTTTTATGGTTTGTGCCCTCATAATTTCTACATAATGACAATATTCTTGTTTCAGTCTTGGGTGTTTGAAAGTGCATGTATGCAGCTATATTTATGTTTATAATAAATTATATACTTTGCTTCCTTTTTATACAACTTAGCTAGATACAGGAAAAGTTAGTAGTGGGCTTAGTTGAGCCATTTGCAAGGGGTGTTAGTTAAGACATACGCTTTAGCTGCATTTGTATGGCATTAAAATGATTTATTGATTCACGTACAGAAATAGTGAGCTATGATTATTTGGTTATGCAGCAATCTCAGATGCATTCTGTTTTTATTTTTAAAAGGAAAAATTACTTGTGAATCACGTTGAAATCACTTGCCGATCAATTTCAAGTGCTCTCATTGAAAAAGTGTCATGCATTAGTGTAGGAATTTGCTTTGATCAATGATATGATAATGTAAGGCCTAGGCCTACTTATGTTAGCAATTATTGTGCCATGCAACTAACTTTGGCTGAAGGCAGCATATGACTCAACTGACCCATGTACCTGGCACCACTAACCCACTTGGGTGGGTTAGTTTTGCCATTTGACACCTGTTGATTTTTAATAATGTCATTTTTCTCACGTACATCCCCAGTCTCTAACATTCCTACAACATGTACCCAAGTGATGCTCCTTTACATCAGACTATTAACCTCTGCTTAATACCAAACCTCAGAGGCAGTATAAACCTAAACTTAAAAAGTGGCTCAACTAACCCACTCCTCCCCTATGCCCACCTGTATATCGGCTTGGGCTAATAGTGATTAAGTGGGCCCCTCAAAAGCTTAAAATACAAATGTTGTGAAATCCACAGCTTTCTTAATTTCGTAAATGGGGAGGATAGCTTGTATGCAACAAACAAACACTAAGCTACAGATGGGGTGCCTTGTGTATGAAAAATAGGCCATGTGCTTTAAAAAGATGGGGAACATGTGCTCTGGACGTCTTATGTGTATGAGCCCATGTGCTTTGAAGTGTATGCACAGTAGTGTGAAGTAATGGGACACAATATTCTTTCAACGCAGATATATCAGGGTAAAAAGATACAGCCTCAATTCACCAAGGAGTTGGGGGGACTCCGTTCCAAAGTCGATAATTCTACTAGGCCAAGCCACAGGATTTTAAAAGGCACACTGAATTTATTATTTAGTAAGTGAAAAGAAATGTGCATTGAGGTCATTGTTATAAAGGGTTATGTCACAAACACAGACACATCTGAAGAACTGGGGGGGAAGAGTTGTACAGGGATAGCAACAAACACACCTAGTTTCAAATGGGGTGTATGCCCATCTGCATATGGTCTTTGTTATAGGCTTGGGCTGACAGCGATTAAGTGAACCCATTTCATGTATTATGTATATATATTTTACGGTTTCTCCTCATACATATGCAGTCGTACCCAACTATGGCCCATATCAGTGGATGGGGGACAGTCAATGTGCTTTCCCGGCTAAGCATTGTGGACATCGTGTGTCAACTGCAGAAGTGAACAATTTCAATTTGTGTATTCTGTGTGCTCAGTATTGCTATGTTGAAAAAATTAATAAATTTCTACGCCGAACTCTGCCGTCAGAATTCGATGTTGGATGCTGATCCGCTCAGCGACTTTTATGAGAAATAAGTGCCTTACCCTAACCCTAACCCTAACCCTAACACACACACAACTGCCCCTCTTTCCCACATTACACCATGCACACAACTCTCCTTCACTGAAGTACACACCACACACACACAACTGCCCCTCTTTCCCACATTACACCATGCTCACTACACACAACTCACCTTCACTGAAGCACACACCACACACAACTGCCCGTCTTTCCCACATTACACCATGCACACTACACACAACTCTCCTTCACTGAAGCACACACCACACACAACTGCCCCTCTTTCCCACATTACACCATGCACACAACTCTCCTTCACTGAAGCACACACCACACACACACAACTGCCCCTCTTTCCCACATTACACCATGCTCACTACACACAACTCTCCTTCACTGAAGCACACACCACACACAACTGCCCCTCTTTCCCACATTACACCATGCTCACTAACACACAACTCTCCTTCACTGAAGCACACACCACACACAACTGCCCGTCTTTCCCACATTACACCATGCACACAACTCTCCTTCACTGAAGCACACACCACTCTCCCTCACACCACACACAACTGCCTCTCCCTCACACCACACACAACTGCCTCTCCCACATTACACCATGCACACCTCACACACAGAACTACATTCCATATACACTTCTTCCCATACAATGTACTTAACATGCATATCCCCAACTCAACTGCCTATACAGATTACTAAAACCAGAAAATGAGCCACGTCAGTGGAATTATTCAAATAAATGGCGCTACACCTATACGCGTTCAAACACATCAAAAACACAGTAAGAGTTACAGTTGTTGTGTAACTAAGTCTAATAAGCAAAAGTTGAGTGACGTTCACTAACTTACATTCTCGGTGGCATCCATCATCGCAACGGTAGCGTCTTTCCCTAGCAGTGTATCCACTTTACAGCTTCTTCTCGTTGTCGTAATAGCGATCGTGAACTAGTAGATGAAAGAGCAATTTCCCAATTCAAACTGTGCAACGCTCAAAAGATAATAACGTGCGATTCGGTGCGAAGCACATGATATCACTTATGAAATTATGTGTAGTTTTAATTCTCGATAGCATACGGCACCTAGCAAACTTACGGCTAGACCAGAAGAGCATCGAACAAGAAATAAACTCTTTTATCTCCGATTTTTGACAAGCTCGCTCGATAGACATCATCATACCGCCATTTTGAAATGATTTTTGTCACTATAATGACATCATTATATACGCGCGCGCCCCGTTTATTGAGTTAAAATAAAAAGCCTTGCCTTAATCTACCTGAGTATGGGGTAATCGACGTAAGGATAACCCCATAGCTTTTTGCTGTGGCGTGCTTTGTAGCTGTGTACCGTAAGGTTCACTCCCTACACTGCTCTGATAGGTATGGCTTCTGCCATAGGGTCCGCTTCATAGGTGTTTGCTATGGGGTAATCGACGTAAGGATAACCCCATAGTTTTCTGCTGTGGGGTGCTTCGTTGCTGTGTGCCGTAAGGTTCACTCCATACACTGCTCTGATAGCTATGTCTATCTGCCATAGGGTCCGCTTCATAGGTGTTTGCTATGGGGTAATCGACGTAAGGATAACCCCATAGTTTTTTACTGTGGGGTGCTTCGTTGCTGTGTGCCATAAGGTTCACTACATACACTGCTCTGACAGCTATGGCTATCTGCCATAGGGTCCGCTTCATATGTGTTTGCTATGGGGTAATCGATGTAAGGATCACCCCATAGTTTTTTGCTGTGGGGTGCTTCGTTGCGGTGTGCCGTAAGGTTCACTCCATACACTGCTCTGACAGCTATGGCTATCTGCCATAGGGTCCGCTTCATAGGTGTTTGCTATGGGGTAATCGACGTAAGAATAACCCCATAGTTTTTTGCTGTGGGGTACTTCGTTGCTGTGTGCCGTAAGGTTCACTCCACTCCATAAACTGCTCTGACTGCTATGACTATCTGCCATAGGGTCCATTTCATAGGTGTTTGCTATGGGGTACTCAATGTAAGGATAACCCCATAGCTTTTTGCTGTGGGGTGCTTCGTAGCTGTGTGCCGTATGGTTCACTCCATACACTGCTCTGACAGCTATAGCTACATCTGCCATAGGGTCCAATTCATAGCCGGGTGTTTGCTATGGGGTACTCAACATACGAATAACCCCACAGCTTTTTCATGTGGGGTGCTTCATTGCTGTGTGCCGTAAGGTTCACTCCATACACTGCTCTGATAGCTATGTCTATCTGCCATAGGGTCCGCTTCATAGGTGTTTGCTATGGGGTAATCGACGTAAGGATAACCCCATAGTTTCTGCTGTGGGGTGCTTCGTTGCTGTGTGCCGTAAGGTTCACTCCATACACTACTCTGATAGCTATGTCTATCTGCCATAGGGTCCGCTTCATAGGTGTTTGCTATGCGGTAATCGACGTAAGGATAACCCCATAGCTTTTTGCTGTGGGGTGCTTCGTAGCTGTGTACCATAAGGTTCACTCCCTACACTGCTCTGATACGTATGGCTTCTGCCAAAGGCTCCAATTCATAGGTGTGCTATGGGGTACTCGACGTAAGGATAACCCCATAGCTTTTTGCTGTGGGGTGCTTCGCAGCTGTGTACCGTAAGGTTCACTCCATCCACTGCTCTGACAGCTATGGCTATCTGCCATAGGGTCCATTTCATAGGTGTTTGCTATGGGGTAGTCGATGTAAGGTTAACCCCATAGCTTTTTGCTGTGGGGTGCTTCGTAGCTGTGTGCCGTAAGGTTCACTCCATACACTGCTCTGACAGCTATAGCTACATCTGCCATAGGGTCCAATTCATAGCCAGGTGTTTGCTATGGGGTACTCGACATACGGATAACCCCACAGCTTTTTCATGTGGGGTGCTTCATTGCTGTGTGCCGTAAGATTCACTCCATACACTGCTCTGATAGCTATGGCTATCTGCCATAGGGTCCGCTTCATAGGTGTTTGTTATGGGGTACTCGACGTAAGGATAACGCAATAGCTTTTTGCTCTGCGGTGCTTTATAGTTGTGTGACGAAAGGTTTACTCCTATACAGTGCTCTGATAGTTATGGCTATTTGCCATATGGTCTAATTCGTAGGTGTTTGCAATGGGTTACTTGACATAAGGATAACCCCATAGCTTTTTGCTGTGGGGTGCTTCGTAGCTGTGTGCCGTAAGGACGTAAGGTTCACTCCATACACTGCTCTGACAGCTATAGCTATCTGCCATAGGGTCCAATTCATAGGTGTTTGCTATGGGGTACTCGACATACGGATAACCCCATAGTTTTTGCTGTGGGGTGCTTCATAGCTGTGTACTGGAAGTTTTACTCCAACTCCATACACTTCTCTGATAGCTATGGATATCTGCCATAGGGTCCGTTGGTGTTTGCTGTGGGGTACTCCAGACATAGGGTTCGCTCTGATAGCTATGGCTATCTGGCATAGGGTCCTCTTCATAGGTGTTTGCTTTTGGGTACACGATATAGGGTTAAGCCCATAGCTTTGTAGCTGTGTGCCGTCGGTCGGTGGTGTATGCTGTGACATTCGTTTCACAGCTATCTGCAATAGGGGTAGGGTCCATTCCATAGCTGTCTGGGCATGTGATTAAGTTCCAAATTAGGCCCGGCGCCGCCCTATCCTCGATCGCTGGAAGGTTATCTTACGAAAGCCAACTCCTACCGCCCAATCTCGCGGCATTGATCTTGATATCAGCGTCTTTGTACTCGGCCGTTCGAAATCGTCCGTGGAATTGAAGAAGCGAGCTAGGAGCACACTCCTTACAACAAATTAAGTCTGGGGACTAACCAATTGCTGCATCGAATCACGTCACTTTATTTTCTCCCGCTGTGTGGGTGTGGTACGCCCTGCCCACGGGATGTAGTTGAATATTCATGTACTCCGGAGAATGGGAACAGTTTCATCTTCGTATAAAGGCGCGATTCGAGCGGGAAACGTGCGCTTACTTTGAAAAGCTGTATCTCAGTAAGGGATAACATAAAAATTAACGAACAGAACAAATCGATAGGTATAGGACCTCTGTACCTACAATTCGAATTTGAAGGGATTTGATTACTCCTACCTAAAGTTATGGCGGGTTTGAACCCGGTCGGGTATCGAACGTTGCAATACTGGTGTGGAGCAAGTGCAAGACCCCAAAATGTATTTTCCCATATAGAAATGGTGTAGTATGAAGTGTTGAAAATGGGATGTCGTTAGCTTTAACCGTTCGGACGTTATAGCTATTCAAACATAAGAGAATTTTATAACATTTTATATATCTAGCAAGAGTGACATTTTCGCGGAAACTCTCCCATACAATTATGCAGGCCTACTGATTATGTGTAACAGCGAATGCACATGCATCTATGCATCAGTGCATGCAATTGGTAGACCTGCACGGGCAGCAAATCGCTTAATTCATCATGCATTTTCCATACATGCATACAATTGAGAGCTGGTTTGACTTTCTTCGCGTATATGAGTAAACTGCACTTCAAAGCATTCAATAGCAGGGGTGTACATGTTATCTTGTACCGTATATTGTCTTGTATAATGCACCTATAAATGGTCTCCCCCACTCCCCCCAGTGCGGGCACAGATGGGTCGAAGGTGGGGATTTGACAATTGCGATTTTCAAATCCCGCACCCCTAGCCTGGGGCATTATTTTTAATCCCCCACATACCAATGATACCGTATGAGGCAAAAGGGACGCCCGCGTTTTTGTATGTCAATATTAGATAATATACCTGTGCGATTCTTTCCACAGTTGTAAGAACATTGAACGCGCAAGCGTCATAGTTGGGATCTAAGCTACATGTAATGCTGCTACTTTGTATGTGTAGGAACAATACACACTTGTGCATAGCTCTACGTGTACATCAACTAATCTAAAGCAGTACAGTACAGTACAAGTATACACACGTTTAGCCATATTGAACGCATGCATGACATGGACACATTAATAGACAGTCCTTATTCTGCATTGATTTGAAATACTACTCACAGGTTGATTGGATGTGCATTGTAACGCACACAAATGGCATCCATCTCCAAGCTATTAAATGCTTACATGTATTACATGCACCTGCGATCACACCCAGCTGGTCCAGGATCCGTGCATGGAGTTGGGTTCCCAGTTGGCACATGTACACTCCTACCCTGTGGGTATATCAAACTACTCACAGGTTGACTGGATGTGCTTTGTAACTCACAAGAATGTTATCCATCTGCAAGCAATTAAATACCTACATGTACTACATGCAGCTGTGGTCACACCCAGCTGGTCCAGGATCCGCGCGTGGTGTTGGGTTCCCAGTTGGCACATGTACACTCCTACCCTGTGGGTATATGAAACTGCTCACAGATTGACTGGATGTGCTCTGTAACTCACAAAAATGGCATCCATCTCCAAGCTCTTGAATACTTATTAGCCGTGGTCACACCCCCCGCTGGTCCATGATCCGCGCATGGTATCGGGTTCCCAGTTGGCACATGTATATGAAACTACTCACAGGTTGACTGGATGTGCTTTGTAACTCACAAGAATGGCATCCATCTCCAAGCTCTTGAATACTTACTAGCCGTGGTCACACCCCCACCTGGTCCAGGATCCGCGTGTGGTGTTGGGTTCCCAGTTGGCACATGTACACTCCTACCCTGTGGGTATATGAAACTACTCACAGGTTGACTGGATGTGCTTGGTAACTCACAAGAATGGCATCCATCTGTAAGCTCTTGAATACTTATTAGCCGTGACCACACCCCCAGCTGGTCCAGGATCCGCGCGTGGTGTTGGGTTCCCAGTTGGCACATGTACACTCCTACCCTGTGGGTATATGAAACTACTCACAGATTGACTGGATGTGCTGCATAACTCACAAGAATGGCATCCATCTCTAAGCTCTTGAATACTTATTAGCCGTGGTCCCACCCCCAGCTGGTCCAGGATCCGCGCATGGTATTGGGTTCCCAGTTGGCACATGTACACTCCTACGCTGTGGGTATATGAAACTACTCACAGGTTGACTGAATGTGCATTGTAACACATACAAATGGTATCCATCTCCAAGATTAAATACTTACATGTATTACATGCAGGAGTGTTCACACCCCCAGCTGGTCCAGGACCCGCGCATGCTGTTGGGTTCCCAGTTGGCACATGCACACTCCTACCCTGTGTATCTCACAAGAATGGCATCCATCTCCAAGCTCTCCTACCCTTGTGTAACTCACAAGAATGGCATCCATCTCCAAGCTCTTGAATACTTATTAGCCGTGGTCACATATCCAGCTGGTCATGGATCCACGCGGGAACCCAATACCATGCGCGGATCCTGGACCAGCTGGGGGTGTATCCATGGCTAATAAGTATTCAAGAGCTTGGAGATGGATGCCATTCTTGTGAGTTACAAAGCACATCCATGCAGTCAACCTGTGAGCAGTTTCATATACCCACAGGGTAGGAGTGTACATGTGGCAACTGGGATCCCAACACCACGCGCGGATCCTGGACCAGCTGGGTGTGACCACAGCTGCATGTAATACATGTAAGTATTTAATAGCTTGGAGATGGATGCCATTTGTGTGCGTTGCAATGCACATCAAGTCAACCTGTGAGTAGTTTCATATACCCACAGGGTAGGAGTGTACATGTGCCAACTGGGAACCCAACACCATGCGTGGATCCTGGACCATATGGGGGTGTGACCACGGCAAATAAATATTCAAGAGCGTACAGATGGATGCCATTCTTGTGAGTTACAAAGCACATCTGTGAGTAGTTTCATATACCAACAGGGTATGAGTGTACATGTGCCAACTGGTAACCCAACACCACGCGCGGATCCTGGACCAGCTGGGGGTGTGTCCATGGCTAATAAGTATTCAAGAGCTTAAAGATGGATGCCATTCTTGTGAGTTACAAAGCAGATCCAGTCAACCTGTGAGTAGTTTCATATACCCACAGGGTAGGAGTGTACATGTGCCAACAGGGTACCCAACACCACGCGCGGATCCTGGACCAGCTGGGGGTGTGACCATGGCTAATAAGTATTCAAGAGCTTGGAGATGGATGCCATTCTTGTGAGTTACACAGCACATCCTGTCAACCTATGAGTAGTTTCATATACCCACAGGGTAGGAGTGTACATGTGCCAATTGGGAACCCAACATCCTCCACCTTCATCATGCATGAAGTTGTCTACAGTGTAGTGTTTGTGCATGTGTGTGTGTGTTCCTAATATCTTTCCACAAGGTACATATGTATACACATAAGAAGCAGAAACTAGGGTTTTAAAGTGTAATAGAGCAACAAAAAGATTATGCTAAGTATGGGAAGCCGAAAATAAATGCGTAAGGTGCAAAGCAGTTATTCAAGTAACAGTAACATTGGAATGCCAGAGCTCAATTTAAGTCAGAACATCTTTGCGAGGAACTCAGCAGCTGACCACGCCCCTCACCATGGAGACTCTGCCCACCAGGTGTTTGAGGGAGGGAAAGAAGACACTGCAGCATGTTGTACTAAACGGCTATGTTTGACGTTTTCCTAGGATGTTTTTATTTGTGGTGTAAGCATCGTTTGTGTTGTAAACCCACCTCCTGGTCAGCACACTCACTATCTCCTCCCACCTCCTGGTCAGCGCACTCACTATCTCCTCCCCAGGTCTCTGTGCGTACGTACTACTACCAGGAGTACAAGCTACAAGGAGTACAAGCATACCTCCTGCCAGGCCTATTAAAAACTTAACTTCCTTCAACTGTACAAAATCTTCACATATTTTTATTCTCACTTAATTTAACTATCCTTGCAATAGTTTGCGATGAAGTGCCCAGTGTTTCTGTTTCCATTCCATGGCAACACAATGGACCAAATATTGTGCACTATAGACCCCCCCCCCCCCTACATTTTGTGTACATTTGCAATCTGAGGTAGGAAGCAAAGGGGACCACAAACTCACTATCGGCTGGGGGAGGGGGGGCATTTATGACAATCAGAGTATGCATCTGTGCTACAAACATGTTTTACTGCAGCGTATATTCTAAAGTATAGCACTCATGAGTCTAGTGGGAGTATCCCTTAACCTTAACACTGAAGTCCTCATGAGTCCCTCAGCACACCCTCACCCTTCCAGTTGTCCTCAGCACACCCTCACCCTCCCAGGTGCAATAAATATCCAAAGTGTTGTCCTGGTAAATGAGTACTGATTTGTCACCAGCTGTAAAGGGTTCTAAATGACAATGTGAACTTTGGCCTCAGCCTCCTTCACTTTCCTCCACCTCAGCCTTATCCACTTTGGCCTCAGTATCCTTTCTGAACTTAGTACAGATTGTGCAGGGATATTTTTAATTGAATGTTGACCCCTTTGGTACTGGAGATAAGGAGGGATTACAGGAAGAATTACACTGATAGACATATCAATGCCTACCTGGGGGTGTGAGGAAGATGGTGGTAGTAGTGGCCACACCCACATGATCATAGAAGGAGGCCCAGTAGAATCCTTGAGTGGTGAGGTTAACAGAGGAGATGGAGAGAGGCATTGTAGGTGATGGGAACAGTTGAGGCATCAGAGACAGAGATGTTGGAGATGAGGTACAGATCACTGGACATCACCAGAGAGCCATTCATGTACCACTGGACATGGTCAGGAGGAGAGAATGACATCACTTGTACCATCAGGGTAGTATCACGTCCTCCACACACCACCACTACAGACTTCTTGATGGGTACAAGGACCATACCTGAGTTTTGAATAAAATAAATCAACGAAAATAAAATTAATAATTCCTAATTAAAACATACCTTTTAGAAGCTTCCTTAAATTCAAACCACTAAATCTAAGATGCAATGGCCCCCAAAATCCAAGTACATTACAGATTTCAACTTTCAGTAACTTCTAAATGGAAGCAGTTAATTAATTATAGTTTGCAGCTTTTAACTAACCACCAACCCCACCTCTCACCTTTTTTTGCGGTAAGACCACGTAATTTTATATGCCTTATGAAGGTCAGAGGTGTTTCTTAACCACAGTATGGCTTATAGGTGTTTATTGTACTCAGTATGCTTTGTGTATAGCGCATTCTAAAGGGCATTGGTTGTCCGGTTCGTTGCTATGGGACAGCAAATCCATTTCAAAATTTTTGGGCGGAGGGCCTAATTTCCACGCATTCAATGAGAGCAGACAGCCGTGTAATTTCACCAAGGAATTATATTATGTTGATTAATATTGGTTAATGAATGCCATATTATTGGAACCAAGAGACATCTACACCACACCTTTTCAGGACCCAAAATGTAGGGGGAAATGGTTTACATTTAACCCTAAGCATATCACTTACCATATATGAAGGTAGCACTGCTCTCAGGACCCACAGCTCCATCTCCATTTACAGATGCCACAAAGATGGTGTGGTTGGTAACAGAGTCCATGATGCGGTCAACAACATGCCTAACTGTGTACTCAGTCACACTGCCACCCTGGTGATGGAACACTAACATGTTACCAATCCATTAATAACCTTCTTACCACAGGTATCCAGGTTATCTCAGCAGGCTGGCGGAGAGTGGTGTTGGGGTTAAATACTGACACCACATGTATGCCCGTAGGAGGGGCTGCCACTGTGGAAGGACATTTGCAAGGCGATGTTTTAAAATTCCATCTCAGTTGATCGTTTGCTACAAGGCAGTACTTATTCACCTAGGTAACGCAATGGTGTTCCATAACAGGTATACATGTGTACTTCAGATGGACCACAGATACTGGCATAACAGACGATCGACAGGAGCTAACATTCCTGAAAAAGTTCAATCTTGCTTATAGGGAGGAATATAACTTGCTCGTGTGTTTACATTGTAAGTATGCATTGGGAATTTCATTTGCAAGCCACGCCCGAAAGCAGCATTGCATTTCCATTCCTCGAGAAGACGAGAAGAAGATAAAAGCAGCGTGCTTCATGGAAGAAAGTCCGTACTTTCAATGCGACCAGACCCTACTCCCACCGCTCGATTTTTTGCCAGTCTTGGATGGCTTCCGTTGTGGTACATGCAACTACTATGGTAAAGTACAGAAGCGCGTTATAGAGCACGCCAGAGTGGTTTATCATAACGATCAGGTAGTACTTTGTAAAGTGCAGACCATATCCACCTCCAACTGTGTTAAGTACTTTGGCGTGCAGGATGTTCCTGTTTGCCAAACCAGCTGCAGTAGGGCTCCAGAACTGTCACGTGTTGTGAAGAAGGTGATGAGCAGTGTGTTAAGTGAGAGTTCTCATGCACCTGAGCTCGTGGAGCAGCAAAACATTCTATGTCGCCATGGGGTGGTATCCAGAGCCGGAAGCAGTTGACAACTACCACTGTGTTGATAAAATGGAACTGCTCTCAGTTCCTCGAGTTGAGAGTGATGATAACTACCATGAATTTCTTTGTATAAGAACCATCTTTGAGGAGAGTCTGAAAGGAGTCAGTTTCCACGAATACCCCTTCAGGTTAGCTGTGAATGCTGGTGTGCATGAGTGCAAACCACTATGTTCACCACAATGCGAAGCAACTACCAAAACATATGGCCTGGTGTTCACTCATCTGATATTTTTTGTGTGCAATCTGACTACAAAAGGGCTGGGGTAGGGTGGAGTCCACTTAATCATACAGAGTAGGGTGGAGTCCACTTAATCGTACAGGAATAGTTGTAGGGCGTAGCACAAGGGGTAGGGTGGAGTCCACTCAATCGTACAGGGTAGGGTGGAGTCCACTTAATCGTACAGGAATAGTTGTAGGGCATAGCACAGAGGGTAGGGTGGAGTCCACTTAATCGTACAGAGTAGGTTGGAGTGCATTAATGAGAGAGCCCACACCATGGTTGACACTGTTCGCTGTAAGGAATAGTTGTAGGGCATAGAACAGAGGGTAGGGTGGAGTCCACTCAATTCTACAGGGTAGGGTGGATTCCATTAAAGGAAGGCCCACTCCATGGTTGACACTGTTCGCTGGGCGTAGCACAGAGGGTAGGGTGGAGTCCACTCAATCGTACAGAGTAGGTTGGAGTGCATTAATGAGAGAGCCCACACCATGGTTGACACTGTTCGCTGTATGGAATAGTTGTAGGCGACGTAGCACAGGGGGTAGGGTGGAGTCCACTCAATCGTACAGAGTAGGGTGGATTCCATTCAAAAGGTGATCTCCGTAAGGAATAGCTGTAGGGCACAGCACAAGGGGTTCGATGGAGTCCCACTAAAATGAAGGTCCACTCCATGGCTGACACTGTGTTTGCTGTAAGGAATAGTTGTGGGGGGGGGCGGGCGTAGGGTGGAGTCCACTGAATAACACGGGGTAGGGTGGAGTTCAGTATTAAGAGGGTCCACTTCATGGCTGACAAGGTTCACTGTAAGGAATAATAGTAGGGCTTAGCACAGGGGTAGCGCCCATTCAAAACCACATCATGGCAGACACTGATCACTGTAAGGAATAGCTACAGAACTGCTTGCAAAGTTACATACTAGTCTGCCTGCTTCTCAGCTGTCAGTGTCCACTGCTGTGAGGTTCTACCATATGGTCCGACCTACAGTTGTCTGCCTGCCATATGATCCACTCCGATGTCTGCTTCAGGGTCCACTCAATACAGTATAGATGTCTGCAGTAGAGTCCATACCATACAGTACAGTGTTGATGTCTGCCGTAGGGTCCACTACCTACATGTATTTTCTACTGTATGGTCCACTCCACACTTGTTGGTAGTTGTTCCACTGTCTTCTCAGGGTAGTTAAGGCTGCCTCATGTTAAAAATCTTGTTTTCGTGTTGTTGACACATTGTCAACATTCATGTTTGTATTACATCATTATGACGTTATGCAGATCGTTACTTATTGATCTCACGCAGTGGCGGTGTGGCCAGGGGGGGCAGGGGGGCAATTGCCCCCCCAGCGGCCCTAAAAACAGGGGCGCCAAAATGACGGCTGAAGTATGCATGGTGTCTTAACAGACTCAAAGTAAAGTTAGCCTGGAATGCACTGCTTAACCGATTATAAGCGGAATTATTGCCCACACGTAACGATAACCGCGGAATTAATTTTGGTTTATAATCTAATTTGACATACCGTGTGACAGGCGCGTGATAACTTTTGAATGAAGCGACTATTGTATTGGCAACTTTTAGTAATCGGACAGGTCATTAGTTCAGCTATGCGCTAGTGCATTCCGTTTTGAAATCCGTCTGCGAAAGGTAATCATATAACGGTATTCAACAGCGACGTACAGGCTTATGCGGACGTTTATGACGCGAACAGTGTGGAACAGTTTTCATACCTGTGGAAAGTAAGTATATCAGAGCGATACTAAGCATGTGAGAACCGTTTTTACTGGCTCATCGGGAAAGAGTGATGTTATCGATCATAATCAATCGATATCACTTTAGTACCCGAGGAGTACCCGCAATTCTATTTAGTGCCGTGGAAGATGCTAAGGCAGTAACAGTTTTTTTGTGCGCGCGTATGGATTACGGTTGACTTTGTCTCGATACCTATAGTAGGTGGTACGACATAGAGAAGAAGTCAAGAGCACCAATGATGGCATTCTAATGAGACAAGATGGATGTGTGCACAGCTCTGGGTGTGCGCTGAGAGTGTCAAGATGGATGTGTGCATAGCTCTGGGTTTGCGCTGTGACTGTCAAGATGGATGTGTGCATAGCTCTGGGTGTGCGCTGTGAGTGTCAAGATGGATGGATATGTACATAGCTCTGGGTGTGTGCTGTGAGTGTCAAGATGGATGTGTGCATAGCTCTGGGTGTGCGCTGAGAGTTTCAAGATGGATGTGTCAATAGCTCTGGGTGTGAGCTGTGGGTGTCAGATGGATGTGTGCCTAGCTCTGGGTGTGTGCTGTGAGTGTCAAGATGGATGTGTGCACAGCTCTGAGTTTGCACTGTGAGAGTCAAGATGGATGTGTGCATAGCTCTGGGTGTGCGCTGAGAGTGTCAAGATGGATGTGTCAATAGCTCTGGGTGTGCACTGTGGGTGTCAGATGGATGTGTGCCTAGCTCTGGGTGTGTGCTGTGAGTGTCAAGATGGATGTGTGCATAGCTCTGGGTTTGCGCTGAGGGTGTCAAGATGGATGTATGCATAGCTCTGGGTGTGCGCTGTGAGTGTCAAGATGGATGTATGCATAGCTCTGGGTGTGTGCTGAGAGTGTCAAGATGGATGGGTCAATAGCTCTGGGTTTGCGCTGAGAGTGTCAAGATGGATGTGTGCATAGCTCTGGGTGTGCACTGTGAGTGTCAAGATGGATGTGTGCATAGCTTTGGGATTCCGCTGTGACTGTCAAGATGGATGTGTACATAGCTCTGGGTGTGCGCTGTGATTGTCAAGATGGAGCTCTGGGTGTGAGCTGTGACTGTCAAGATGGAGCTCTGGGTGTGAGCTGTGACTGTCAAGATGGATGTGTGCATAGCTCTGGGTTTGCGCTGAGGGTGTCAAGATGGATGTATGCATAGCTCTGGGTGTGCGCTGTGAGTGTCAAGATGGATGTATGCATAGCTCTGGGTGTGTGCTGAGAGTGTCAAGATGGATGGGTCAATAGCTCTGGGTTTGCGCTGAGAGTGTCAAGATGGATGTGTGCATAGCTCTGGGTGTGCACTGTGAGTGTCAAGATGGATGTGTGCATAGCTCTGGGATTGCGCTGTGACTGTCAAGATGGATGTGTGCATAGCTCTGGGTGTGCGCTGTGAGTGTCAAGATGGATGGGTCAATAGCTCTGGGTTTGCGCTGAGAGTGTCAAGATGGATGTGTGCATAGCTCTGGGTGTGCACTGTGAGTGTCAAGATGGATGTGTGCATAGCTCTGGGATTGCGCTGTGACTGTCAAGATGGATGTGTACATAGCTCTGGGTGTGCGCTGTGAGTGTCAAGATGGAGCTCTGGGTGTGAGCTGTGACTGTCAAGATGGATGTGTGCATAGCTCTGGGTTTACGCTGAGAGTGTCAAGATGGGACGTGTGCATAGCTATGCACACATCCATTCACAGTGATTGTGAGTGGATGTGTGCATAGCTCTGGGTTTGCACTGTGAATGGATGTGTGCATAGCTCTGGGTTTGCACTGTGAATGGATGTGTGCATAGCTCTGGGTTTGCATAGTGAGTGGGTGTGTGCATAGCTCTGGGTTTGCGCTGTGAGTGGATGTGTGCGTGGCTCTGGGTTTGCACTGTGAATGGATGTGTGCATAGCTCTGGGTTTGCTTAGTGAGTGGATGTGTGCATAGCTCTGGGTTTGCGCTGTGAGTGTCAAGATGGATGTATGCATAGCTCTGGGTGTGCGCTGTGAGTGTCAAGATGGATGTGTGCATAGCTCTGGGATTGCGCTGTGACTGTCAAGATGGATGTGTGCATAGCTCTGGGTTTGCGCTGAGAGTGTCAAGATGGATGTGTGCATAGCTCTGGGTTTGCGCTGAGAGTGTCAAGATGGATGTGTGCATAGCTCTTGGTTGCGCTGAGAGTGTCAAGATGGATGTGTGCATAGCTCTGGGTTTGCGCTGTGAGTGGATGTGTGCATAGCTCTGGGTTTGCACTGTGAGTATCAAGATGGATGTGTGCACTGTCGCTGTCTGTAATTATTTGTGTTGATGTGGTCGTACGGTGGGTACCTTGTGACTCACACTCTCCTATTCTTCAGATCTCTTGGTTGCTACAATGTTCAAATGTCAAGATGACATCAGCTGTTTGGCCATGCATGATGTGGGTGCCTTGTGACTCGCACTCCTCTCTGTCTGTAGATTCCAGCCATCTTCTCTTGGTTGCTACAACGTTCAAATGTCAAGATGGCATCAGCTGTTTGGGCATACTAACTATACATGATGTCATCTGTTTGCATGTCATATCTATCGAGCGTAGACGCCCACCAGTATGAATTATATTACAATTAGGGGCGTAGTACCTCCCTTCTCTAGGTCGCTAAATTGGTCGTCGCTGCCTACCATCATAAGATCGTCATCACCGCTATCGTCACTGCATTGCATGTCCACGGTGTCGTCGAGCGTTTCCAAAACCTCGTCAGTCTGGAGCCGTACGCGCTCGCTTCGACATTCTATACAACACAGTACGTGTTCCATTATCTAACCGGAGTATGGCCATACTTATTACCTTGTTCGAGCGTGTTTTGCACCCAAACTAGAATAGCGATGCACCCTTTCAGCTTCTACAGTATAGTTATCACTGACAAGCAACTCCGAAAAGTTACAGGATATGTGCAGATAACAAAGCGTCTGTTAGTTAAAACCGCCTAAACCATTCGCTTCCAGCTGGACGCCAATTGGAGTCCACCGCGCTCTGAGAAACATTTATCGGACGCCAATTGGAGTCTTCCGCAATTAATCGGTTAAATGCTTGAGGCTACAAAGCGATTAATATCACTTAGGCTGCGATCGCTACTATACTATATCTATTTATTTGTTAATAAAAATTAATTAAACTATTGCATTCGTTTATTTGGATAACCATTAAGCAAAGCGTCGTTATACTAAAGGGGCGTAGGAGCTGGGGCGGCAGCAGCGGCCATGGCCGCTGCACTTTTTCACAACAACAACAATTTTTTTTTTAACTCTTTGACCGCCAAGTGCATATATATATACTAAAAATTAATTCGCGTTAACCGCCAAGTGCATATATATATGCACACATATAGAAAACCAGTCTGTGTCGCACGGTTACATGCTCCGTGTACTAATAAGCCCTAGTGGCATAGAGCTATGACCGGAGCGTTGGTTTTTAATTGAAAGGAAAGCGGGAACGAACAGCTGCAGGTGTACACGTAATGGCGGCTCTATCGTCACCAGCAGCTTCGAATTAGCACCCGCCTTTTCTACTAAAACATGGGCGAGCGAAGCTTTTTAAAACGTCAGGACGTTAGATGTAACAACAAGGGATAGAACTATGGTGTTTTTATCGACTGCTTCGTTGTATGCGCAATATACGGCTTCGAATTCCTGCCCGCTTCGCTCGACCTAAATCGGGTCTTGTTAGCTGCCGATTGTTTTCAAGCTAGTACACCATATATCATAACAAACATCATAAAACACTCTTCTATCATAGATAGTATCTTTTTAAGGAGGCTAACCGCGAGATTCTTCGAGAACAGCGACTACTAAGCAACGGCCGTACGGGTAGCCATAATTAAAAACATTACTGGCAAATAATCAATTAACTACGTTATCCGTCTTGACTGTCAAAGAGTTAATAGGTTGATAAGCGCGCATACATAATTCAATAGCTGAGCAATTGCTGCCAGTTAATGACATGCAAGTGGTCTTCAAATCGATCGTGAGAGCTAGTTCAAGCTAGGCTATCCGTGCAAAGTAGTTTACAACGGTTACCAAAAGTGGCCTAGGCTGCACTATAGCCGTTTTGTATTTTACATTACATGCGCAGAGGCAAGGTATCAAAACAAACTAACCTGGTTACAGTTTTAGCGTAGTTTTTGGGGGTTTTTCTATGCAAAAAGCGTTGGTTTCTGGGGCTCCGCCCCAGACCCCGATGGGGGAGCTTACAGCGCTCCCCCGTAACCCCTAGCTGAACGGGAGGGGTGCCCCCCGGGGAGGCGGGGGAACCACCTTTGTTGGCCGCTGCACTCTATATTTCCTTCCTACGCCAGTGGCGTTATTGTAGTTCCAATGTATTGGTTGGACAGGAGCACTTAACACGCCCCCCATTCTCCTTCAATTGCACGTGAAAATGACCGTGGCAATTTCGCTGTAAATTATATATACACTTCGTGATTAAAATGCGATGGATGGACATGTACACGTATATATGTGCAGAAGCTTTTTTTGAGGGGGGGGGCGCCTTTATATATATCTGCCCCCCCAGCGGCGGGTGTGCCACAACGCCACTGATCTCCCGTTAGCGTATGACGTCTACTTTTGTGCAACTTTCATACCTATTATGACTCTAAACAGATCCACAGCATTACATTTGCGTTATATGCTCCCAAACTAACGATTGCCAAAAATTGAAAGCAGCTGTCGAGCAACACTAATCAGCTGCCTGGTTATTTGTTAATAACCACTGTACTTGACCCGCGTATTAACGAACTTCTAAAACGCTGGGATGAAAATGCAGCTCGAAGGTAACTTTTTAATGCTGGGCAGGTTCCTCTAGGTTGATACGTATGGTTTATGACTGGGGATTTCAATAACTGGACCATGCATCGAAGATTCATTAGTCTTTGTGCAGCTGGTCGGCCATTTTGAAACTTTGTTCATGGTTGTTGTGAATACAGCAAGCCAATTATTTAAATTCCCCAGTCGGTGTAATACGTGCAAATATATGGGGATTTTAAATACCCCATTAGTTTTGTAAGACACGGATCGCAACATCCTGGCATACAGCCGTAATTGGTTATATCGCCGTATTCCAAGTAGTTACATACCGCAGGGATGCTTTTCTAATCATAGAACGTTACAAATAGTTGGAACAGTGTATAACATACACTCGTCTAAAGTTTCTATCATAGGGGACGCTTCTTGTGTGAGATTTGACTTTTTGTACATAGGCGCCATTTTTTATGACGTAAATTCATTAGGTGGCAGCCTTAAGTACGCTGAGTTCTGGACACACCTATCTGCCTGCCATCTCTACAGCTGGTTACTGCACTCTGGATTCCACTGTGAAATCCATTCCACAGCTGTGCCTGGCTTTGTTGATAGTATAGTTATGAACTTTTCCCTCTGGGGTCCATTACATAGCTGCCTGCCTGCCTGCCTGCCTGCCTTAGGTTTCGTCTGCTGTAGTGCTCATTCCACTGCTGTCTGCCGTAGAGTCCACTCTGCGTTCTGGTCACATGCAGTTACTCCCCTGTTTGTTCCACAGCTATCTGCCATACTCCACAGCTGTCCACTCTGGGATCCAATACTCGTCTGCCTGCTCCACAGCTATCTCATCTGCCATCAATCGTTACCGCTCTCAAACTTCTTCGTCGGATTGATCTTATATCTTGTCGTCTTCGCACCGTTCGAAATCATACGCTCAAGTCAACGTCGAAAACTTGAAGCGCAAAGCAGGAAACAATTCAGCTAGGTCCCCAGACTATGGTAGTGGGTGGGGTGGTTGTTATAAATGTCCCAGCCCACAGGATGTTGTTGAATATTCATGTACTTCGGTGAATGGAAGCGGTTCGCGTACGTACAACGGCGCGATTCGAGCGGGAAACGTGTACCAACTTTGCACCGCTGTATCTCCATAACGGATGATATAAAATTAACGAACAGGTATATGACCTTACTACCTACAAACCGAATTTGAAGCGATTTGATTACTCGTACAGAAAGTTATGGCGGGTTTGAACCCGGCGGGGTATCGAACGTTGCAATACTGGCATGGAGCAAGCGCAAGACTCCAAAATGTATTTTGTCATAGGGAAATGGTGTGGTATGAAGTGCTGAAAACAGAAAGTTGATAGCGTTAACTGTTCGGAAGATATAGCAATTCAAACGAGAAGCATTTTTATAACATTTTATATATATATGCGAAGCGCATATTTCTCGAAAACTGTCCCATATATATATATATATTCCATTTTATACAGTGTATATAGGTTGCATGCAACAAACAAATATACCTGTCTTCTGAATGTACAATGCACCAAATTTGATTAACTATTTTATCAGTACAAAAACATAATGTATTATAAACTCTAATTAATATCATGCATCAGCAACCTAGTGCATCCTGCTAGCTCCATTGCATGTGTTTCTGCATATGTAATACATGTGTGTATTTATTATCCACGAAAGAGTGCAATGCTTTTGAATTCCTTAATTGGATTACAATCTAAATCAATTTATGAATATAGAATAACCAGGTTTAGGCAAATACGAAGCACATTTATTTATTAAAATTCAATTATCTTTAACACAGTTCAAAAGATAAAATCAAATAGCCTGCAATAAATTAATTTGACACAGCAATGTATGACAAGTTTTATTACAAAATTTATTATCTAAAATATAGCTGTGAAGAAAGTTTGAAATGGCATTTTGCTAGTTAATATTCAAAACAACAAATCAAACTTGAAAAATGAAATGTAAGAATTGATCACATACCTTTCAGCTCTCTCAGAGCTAATAATAGCGTATACCAGCATCTCAAGCAGCACGCAGTAACTTGTGCGCAGACCTGATTTTGTCTCATAGCTAGGCTACATGTATATCGCTGTGTCTACGGCTTAAAGAATACTTTTGTGTCATGTGAGTGCCATTTATGGAAACCTCGTACCATCCATATGTGAAGGATCATAGAGCATTCAAGCCTCCATCTAAGGGTGTGCTTTCATTTAAATTGTAACGTTGTGTGTTATTCCTTCAGTAAAAAATAACGGAATAGGTATGGGGAAAGTTCCAGTTTTAAAGAAAGACCTGTGTGCTTTGCAATCATGATGTGAGCTACCCTTAATTATTGCTGGTTTTAGATGATAGTGTGCACAAATTCTGTTACTTAGAGTAAAATTATTTTAAAGCACTGACAAATGTTGCAAACCTCCAGCAAGGTTTTAGATAATTTGTTTAAAGAGAAGCTGTGCTTTACTTTCAATGCTCCATTTTTTGAAGCTCGTGTATGGATGATATCATGGAAAGTGTGTTGTTTAATGATAGGGTGTGCTTTAATTTCAATGCATAAAATTTTGAGTCTCTAAGCTAGATACCTCGTTTTAAATAACAAACCTATGTGCTTGCATCAAGTTGTAGCTAATTCCGTATCATAATGTTTTTAATCTTTGCTTATGGACATCTGTTACTTTATGCTTAACAGCCTAATATTGCAACCTACCAGTTAGGATTGGGGAAAGATGAATCATGTAGGGACAGACTCTAGTATTTAAGTGAGTCGTGTTTTTATGTTAGAGGCTGATGCTTTCGTTTTAGAGTACCAGCTCATGTGTCAAGATTATTTCATGGAAAGAGTACTAGTGCCATTTAAAGATAGGGTGTGCTTTAATTTCAATGCATAACACATGGGTAGGCTCTCTTGTTTAGGAAATGCCTGTAGTTGTAATTTGAAGAATTGCCTTGGTATCGACTAATGCTGCAAGTAGGTTTAATTCTGATGCTGCAATTGGATTTCAGAGTAGTATTACAGCACCATGTTGTGTTTGCTGTTGTGATGTTGCAAGCCTCCTTCTAGGTTTTAGATGGTGGATATAAGTGTTTGAGCCTTTTAGCTACTGTGTCACCAAGTCAATGTAGGAGTATTCTCTGCTTTAAGACTCAGATATTATATGTCTATAGAAAAGCTTCATCATCTAGAAAATAATAAATTACACCTGTAGGAACTCATCTGTAGGAACTGCAGAGTATTGAAAACATTACTGTTTGAAGAGATGAATGTTGTGAGCCATTTAGCTAAGTTCCCTGGACATTGTGCATAATTTCAAACCATCCAGCAATGTGTTTGCACACAAAAGGATTTGAAGTATGTGCTTGGACTAAATAAGGGTGTGCTTTTATTAAAATCTTGTGTGTTTCATGGTGTGTGTGTGTGTGTGTGTGTGTGTGTGTGTGTGTGTGTGTGTGTGTGTGTGTGTGTGTGTGTGTGTGTGTGTGTGTGTGTGTGTGTGTGTGTGTGTGTGTGTGTGTGTTATTGATGGTAGAGTCTGTTTAAAAAGCCTCAGGACTGTTGTTGTGGGAGGTTGTGAGTTCATTTTTGGTTACAAGCCTCTAGCTAGGTTTCAGACGTGTATTTTTCATAGATGTGTGGTTGCATCATGATCAGGTCGTGATTGAGCCTTGTAACTAGTTCAAGATTATAATGTTTGTTGTTGCATATGCTTTAAGGCCCTATTATTTAAATTGACTCACATCTTCATGTCATGGTGTGCCTATCAACTCAATGGTGTCAAACCTTCACCTAGATTTTCATAGGAAAACTGCCATTTTTAATGAGAAGGAATGCATCATGTAGCAAGTTCCCATGTCATAGTTCTCTTGTTTTGTTATGTGAGCTTTCAATACCGGTCCAGTAAAGTAATCTTTGCACAGAATGATTGTACATGCAGCTGAGGTATGAAAACCACAGTGTTAAATGTGGGTGTACTTTAAAATGTAAAGTTGTGCACTTCTAGGTGTGTGTTATTTGTAAAATAAGGTTAGAACACCTGTAGGTTTTAGATCAGTTAGAAGATTACTATTCATAAAAAGATCTGCTTTGCATCAAGATGTGAGCCTTATTGCTAGTTCCAGATGATAGTTTAAGCTGTTGCTTGTGTAATTGATCTGCTTTTTAAACAAATTCTTTTGGTTTAAAGCACTGACAAATGTTACAATCTCCCAGCAAGGTTTTTTTTTTTAACCATCCAGTTATGCAAACTAATTGTGCGTGGTGGTTGGAAAACGTCTGTGTTAAATGAGTGTGCTTATGTTGAAATTTTGTGGCTGCATGTGTTATGGTTTTATAGTAATTGTATATTTCTGCTTTAAAACACTTCTCTTGTTGTGACTTGAAGTTTTGATTCATGTTTGGAACCTTGCAAACCTCCAGCTTAGTTTCAGATGATTGTGAAGACTGCTGTTTTCATAGAGTTGTGGTTGCATCTTAGCCTTGTAGTTTGTTCCATATCGACGTTGCGTATGGATGGACTCTGCTTTAAGGCTCTCTTGCTTTAAGTATCTCATGTTTTCTGTTATACCATTGTGTGCCTTTCAGCTACATTTTCATAGGAAGACACTGCACTGCACCTTTAGGAGAGGGCATACATCATGCATCCCAGGTCACAGGTGTCCAGACCAACATGTGGGTAACTTTTTTGTTATGTGAGGGTGTACTTTCAATATGTATCCAGTAAAGAAATCATTGCACAAAGTGATTGTCCATGCTGTGGAGGTATGAAAACTTGTGTTAAATGAGGGTGAGCTTTTATTGAAAATGTAATGTTGTGAGCTTTTAGCTGTGAGTGTTTTTCCTTTAAAAGTAAGGTTAGAGGTAGTCTCTGCATGCTTAAAAGTACACTTGTAGGTTTTATATTATGGGGAAGGTTACAGTTTTAAACTATGCTAATTCCAGGTCATAGTGTGCGCTGTTGTTAATATCAAGCTGCTTAAAAAAATTCCTGTTGCTATATGTTAGGGTTTACGTTCATTTTTAAGCACTGACAAATGGTATAAGCCTCCACCAAGGTTTTAGATCATTTTTTTAAAGAGAAGGTGTGCTTTATTTTCAATTCCCACCCCAGATCCTTTTTTGGTGCTTATGAATGGATGGGCTCTCTTCTTCTTAGATACACGACTCAGACAAGCTTGGTTGTTATATGAAGGAGTGTTTTCATTACAAAATAAAAAAGTAGATAATGTTACAAGCCAGCAGTTAGGTTCACAATGCTTGGATTTAAGAGCGGTGCATGACATTGTTTCATGTTACAAGCCCGTTAGCTAGTTCCCAGGTTATGGTGGGCATCATATTCTTATGTGCTTTCATTTCATGGCATGTTTAAGGTAATATGTAATATTGTGAGTTTCTTTTTAAAAGAGAAGTCTAGGTTTTACATGATTGTGAAGAAAAGATTTAAGAGAGGTGTGCTTTGCATGATGATGTTAGCCTCTTAGCTAGCTCCCAGATCACAATTTGTGCTGTTGTTTATGTTGAGAGTATGCTCTTTTATTTAAGACACTCTAGGGTGTGCTTTCATTTCAGAGTATAAGCTAATGTGTTGAGCCTCTAGCTAGGTGTTAGATGATATGGAAGGCTGCTACATGTATGTTAAGAAGAGTGCTTAATTTGGATGCATCGTGATGTTCTCCAACTCCATGAAAGGTTGTGCTCCAGTGATGCAATTTTTTCCAAGGTGATTGGTGTACATGCTGTTGAATTTTGTGCTAAGAAAATCCCCGTTTTAAATAAGGGTTGCTTTTTATGAGCTTCTAGCTTTGTGTGATTCATTTAAAATTAAATAGTAGTCTCTGCTTAAATTTATATCTGTATGTTTTAGATGAGTGGGAAAAGTGCCATTTAAAGAGAGGGCTTGCTTTGATTCATCACGTTGCCTACATGTATGTATGGGTATCACTCTCTTTTTAAAGAGACTCCTGTTTTGTGAGGGAGTGTCATTTCAAAGCATCCACTAATATTATTTAGGATGATTAGGATCATGTCTTCCATGGTCCCATATCAAATTTAAATACCAACCTAAGCACAGTGCTTCGGCGAAAAAAATTTCAGGCTGGGTAGTCCCTCCTGAACCTGCTTACTGTGAGGTAGGCATGTTTCCTACTCTCATAGTAGAACCTGCTCTTTGCTTTACTGTCAGCCTATGGGCTCTTGCTGCTCGAGGCATTCTTCACAGTACATGTGCACATATATGTAAACTTAGGAACTTTATACTATTTTTGTGTAATCTAATTGGTCTCCAAATGCTGCATGCATTCCATTGGTCAACTATCCCTGCCACCATTTCAATAAGCAGTCTTAAGCATTCTCTGACAAAAAACATACCTTGCCAAAAATAAAAAGGAAAAGCAAGTGTTTTTTTTTCTTGAAAAGTCTCTGCACAAAAGGACTCTTATTTGAATGTGAGGGTGTTTTTTTTTCATTTCAAAGCACTACTACTATATACATTTTATGTTAAATGTCTCCAGCTAGCCCCCAGTTTGAAAGACTGATGACTGAAGCTCATGTGTGCTCTGCTTTGTTGTTCAGTGAGATAGTGCTTTATTTTATAGAAGATTATTTTGCATGCTGTTGTGAGGTACATGTATGGAGAGAGTCTTCAAAAACTGTCATTACAATGGAGTTTATGTCCTTTTAGTGAGCTACCATTATGGATTTTGTTGAATCAAGGTTATCAAAACACATGTAGTTCTACATTTTTGATGTTGGGACCTATTTAAATTCATAGCATAGAACATGCATGAGGTTTTATATGAATTTAATTTACATTGTTCCTTAATGTGAGAGATGTTACTGATATAAGTTCACCATCTGTTTTACTCTGCAAGGTACTCACTACAGTGTATGTCTTCCATGTTCCCATATGCTCTTCAAATACATGTACATGTAGATTTTTTAAAAATGTACATGTAGTGGAATGTGCCTGTATGATGATGTCCCAGGTTGTAGTGCATTTATGGGTGGAGACACTCTGCTTGAAGAGTGTATGTAATGTCACACAAGATGACTGTGCATTCATACTTAAAAAAACAAACTATATTTAAAATAAGGGTGTGCTTTCATTGAAGATGAATGTTGTGACAGTTCATACATGTTGAAAGCTAGTACAACCAGCCTCATTTAACACAGACATTTTCTAGGTAACATAACGACAGGAATCTATTAAAGTTGTGAGCTGGTCTACCCATACTTGAGCACTGACACTCTGACCTGATTACTAACCACTCTTAAATCCATGCCTTGGAAATCTATGCGGCTTGCAACATAGTTGATACTTAAAAATAAAAGCACACAACACGTGTCTCCATGAGACGAGAGCCTGACCATACATAACCAACAACACAAGTTGTGATCTGGAAACTAACACATTATGATGCAAAGTACACCTCTCTAAAAACTGTAATCTTACACAGCCTGTATTTTTAAGCAGAGAATACCCCTAACCTTACTTTTAAAGGAATAACACACAAAAGTGACACAGCTCTAAGTTAAGCTTACAGCATTTGTATCATGAAAGCTCGGCTAACTTAACACAGAGCTCTTCCAAGCACAAACTTTAACAGCATGTGTAAATTGCTCAATTAGTGCAGGATTAAATTACTGTCTGTATTGAAAGCACATATTCACATAACAAAAAACCAAAAAAAAAAACAGAGAATCTACCCCTGCACACATAGCCTCACTATGAAAACTGGAACATGCAACATGCATATCACATAAAACCTTAAACCCCAGCTTAATCATATCTGTAAATAGCTCAGGGGCTAAAACAGGATGCATTAAAGCAGCTGCTGTCTTAAAACAGCATTCTTCCCAATCATCACTCCGTCATTTAATGCAGAGGTTTTCTAAGCACATAGTTCAAAATTTTATTACAGATAGCTTTGAAATGAATGCACACAAGAGTCTCTTAAAGCTAAGCAGCCAATAATATTTATGTACATAATCTGGAAACCAGCTAGGTACCTCACAACATGATGCATCTAATCATCCGAAAATGTGATGCTTGAAAACAGGAGTCTCTTAAAGAAGAGAGTGCCTACCCATACATATGTAGGCAACATGATGAATCAAAGCACGCCCTCTCTTAAAATGGCACTTCCCACTCATCTAAAACATACAGATATAAATTTAAGCAGAGACTACTATTTACATGTAATTTTAAAGGAATCACAAATTAAAGCTAGAAGCTCACAATATTACAATAAATAGCTTATTTAACACAGGGTTTTTCTTAGCACATACATTGTACTTCAACAGCATATAACCTTGGGAAACATTGCATAACTGGATGCTATGAAATAAAAGCACAACCTTTCATGGAGTTGGAGAACTTAAATAAGATAAATACTCATGCATAAGCAACAGACTGGGATATTGGATGAGAAGTTTGCAACATGATGCATTCAAACTAAAGCACTCCTCTTAACACAGCAGTCTTACAAATCATCTAACACCTAGCTAGAGGCTCAACACATATACTCTGAAATGAAAGCACTCCCTAACATACATGTACAACGTGAATGTCTTAAATAAAAGAGCATACTCTCAACACAAACAAAAGCACAAATTGTGATCTGGGAGCTAGCTAAGAGGCTAACATCATCATGCAAAGCACACCTCGCTTAAATCTTTTCTTCACAATCATGTAAAACCTAGACTACTCTTTTAAAAAGAAACTCACAATATTACATATTACCCTTAAAAAAATATTTCAACAACATGCACATTTACCTTATGCAACATATTACATTACTAAATGCCATGAAATGAAAGCTCATAAAAATATGATGCCCACCATAACCTGGGAACTAGCTAATGGGCTTGTAACATGAAACAATGTCATGCACCACTCTTAAATCCAAGCATTGTGAACCTAACTGCTGGCTTGTAACATTATCTACTTTTTATTTTGTAATGAAAACACTCCTTCATATCACAACAAGGCTCTTCTGAGTCGTGCATTTAAGAAGAAGAGAGCCCATCCATTAATAAACACCAAAAAAGGATCTGGGGTGGGATGTGAAAATAAAGCGCTCCTTCTCTTAAAACAAATGATCTAAAATCTTGCTGGAGGCTTATACCATTTGCCAGTGCTTAAAAATGAAAGTAAATTCCCTAACATTACAACAGGAATTTTTTTAAGCAGCTTGATATAAAGAACAGCCCACACTATGATATGGAAGCAACCTTCCCCATCCATCTAGCTAAAACTTACATGTACAGCAACACACAACTTGAAGCTCACAACTTTACATTTTCAATGAAAGCACACCCTCATTTAACACAGCAGTTTTCATACCTCAGCAGCATGCACAATCATTTTGTGCAAATATTACTTCACTCGTCAGGAATTGAAAGCTCACATAACAAAACAAGAGAATCTACCCACATGTTGGTCCAACTATGAAATGCGAACGTGCTACATAATGCATTCCTTCTCTTTTAAAATGGCATTTTAAAATCTAGCTGAAAGTTTGACACAATTGAGTTGATAAGCACACCATGACATAAAGACATGAGTCACTTAAAATAAGAGGGCCTTAAACCAAAAATGAAATCAATCCTCCCATAACAACAGTCCTGAGGCTTTTATAACAGAGACTCTACCATCAATAACATATACACGCACACGCACACACACACACACATGCACACACATGCACACACACACACACACTGAAGCTCACAACATTTGAATAAAAGCACACCCTCATTTAGCCAGAAGTTTTTCAAGTGCATACTTTAACAGTATGCTCAACCCTTTTGTGTGCAAACACATAACTGGATGGTATGGCTATAGCAATGGGGTTTCTGTTGGAGAGTTGGTAGTTTGCAGTTCAGACAAAGTTGAAGATAATAAGCCAGCAAAGCAGAGTACGCAGTCCGAAATTCTAAGGTGTTGCTTACATGGTCAGGAGATCGAAGCGGACGGAGCAAGAAGTGTGTGGTTTGTTTTATAAGTTACAACTTATGAAGGAAGTTGCAACTACGAAGGCTTTTTCCGCTCGAAGCTTGAAACTAGTAGAGAATGATGAGGCTGGACCATTGTATGTATACATACACATGTACTGATGTACATCATGAATGTTGCTATACACACAGTACATATACCAATAGATTAAGAGTATCACTATTTGCAAAAGTCCTCAAGAAGAACCGTCTGTATTCATTCAATTGTTATTTATGTAAACTATCAGTCACATCACTGGGATTTATTTACATAAAGTGTAGGCCTACATGTAGTTCCTATGTGTTACATGGTTTGTGTCAATAGTTATAGGGTGTAGTAGTTTTTCATGTGTATTTTATGTATTATAATATTTTTATTCTGCATTTAAAGTGTTTGAATTTCATTTTAGAATTGTGACTTAAGTCACAATTCTAAGCACAATAATTTCTTGGTCAATCTACGATTAAACATCAAATGACTTTGTACCATGGTATCTAACTGATCTATTGCTCTTTTTCTTGCATCCATAAGTCTGTCTGAATGAGACATTTTATTAAAACATTTTAGTCAAGAAAGTATAAACATAGAGACAGCCTTTATTAGAAGGGAGACAAGCAGAATACAACCTACTTTTTGTTTTTGTATCAGATGCAGAAGTACATATCTTTGTTTAGAATAAGAATTCATATCTATCTTAAATCAGGAAAAGAAATGCTTTTTACTTGTCTACCCATGCTACACCATGTACAAATCTCCCCAAACACCATTCTCATGGTTGTAGCCACTTCTCTTCTTCCCCATCAAATACACACAAGTTGTCACCATGGTGATGAGTACTACAGCAGTGCACAGAATGCCAATCACAGCAATGATGACAGTAATAATAGCAACATCACCTACAAAAGTCAGTGAAAAACCTGATTATTGAAAGTAATGGAGGCGAGTAGCACAGTTAATTGTATATACAAGTTATAATTTAACCAGATATGTGGTGATTAAGTGGTAAAATATAAATATTGCTACTACAATGAGTTAAATCCAAGTGTACGTTACCTGGATGCACAGTTGAAATTAAGGAGACAGAAGGTCCATAAACTGCAGTAGTTTGTGAGGTTGCATTTGTGCTTGATCAATAGCGAGAAAGGCATAGAAATGAAATGCAAATACTAGGGTGAGTCCATTACTAGGACGTAGTTAAAGCTGGTATCGTACTATCAAATCTGGCACTATATTGTCTGCCATGATGGGATAGGCCTACACGTGTTCTTTGTAATCCCACTAGCAGGAAGGGCAGACTGTGTGGCTGTGCTCAACGTGCCAACGAGCAAGTTTTGCTCATTATGTGGTTCATCCTCTCTCCTCCCTGATGGCAGGACTCTCTACTCTCTGGTGGCAGGACTCTCTCTTCTCTGGTGGCAGGACTCTCTCCTCCCCGGTCTCCTCCCCGGTGGCAGAACTCTTTCCTCCACGGTGGCAGGACTCTCCTCCCTGGAAGCAGGATTACAGATTGGGGCCTTTACCATGGATTTCTCACCTACACTTCCTCAGATCCATTTATCCCTGGTGGTAGAGACTCCTCTCTCCCTGGTATGGTAGGAACACTTTTCTATCCCCAGCGTGGTAGGCACTCCTTTCCTAGTGACAACGGGTCTCTCCTCTCCCCGGTGGCAGTAGGACTCTCCTCTCCCCAGTAGCAGCAGGACTCTCCACTCCCTGGTGCACATGGCAGCAGGACTCTCCTCTCTCTCCAGTGGAGATATTTCTCTTCCCGGTGATAGAAAAAAACTATCCTCATTTCTCCTGTAATGGCAGTAGCCGGGGTGGTGTCCTCCCTCGAAGATCTGGGGTCCAACCCTCCTCTACCCAAAGGCTCCTAGTTGGGCTGTGACTTCTTCTGCTGACACTTTTACCCTCACTGCCAATGTAATATCTTGAACCCTGAAAGGCACGCATACACATGTCGTGGCAGGGCTGCAACAGGGCTACCACAGCCCACACCAAGAGGTCAGCCACCAGAGGTACAAATGTCTGATAACACACATGCAAACATACAATATATAAGATGCACATGACATCACAACATGCCAACACTAATTGTCCAATGGGAAGCAACTACAATTCAGCCTTCTCGAAGGATCGATCATGGGGCGTGGTCCAAATACACCACATTCAGTCTTCAAATATCCTTATGACGTTGCCATTGGTCATGCACATGCAGTTAAGACACAACAAATGCTTCACTGCACTTGTGGCCACCAGCTTAGCAGCAATGAAGTGGCAAGATACTTGCCTTTCCTGTTATTGAAACTATTATTAATCTAACATTCATTTATTTTGCAACCCACAAAGTAAGCTTTATATATGGAAACACAATTGTGATGAGATGGACTGCATAACAGGCATCAAATGTGTTACAGGTGGATGATTTTTATTACTGATTATATTAATTTTCTTTTTCAACTTATTGATTATATGTTGTACACATATCATGCACATACAAGTACATACATATGAACATAACACATACTCTGTCTTAGGGTCATCTATCCATAAGGTTTTGCCGAGTTTATCGGTAATTATCAGTAAGTAAACACCTATTATCGACTATGTACTGAAATTACTCTACGCCTATCGATAATAAACTTACCGATAAGCTTTCTTACTGAACGGTAATGATTACTGCTAAGGTATATACTGAGGCGTGTCCAAAGGGTATATCTGTTGGCATCTTAGTATCATTTGGCATCCGTGATCCAGTAGGTTGTGGCCTTCCTTATTAGTTCCTTTCATGCATTCCTTCATAGCCTGCATGCAAGGTTATTGATGGGTTCCCCTGTGTTGTGTGGGGACTAGTCCTTGGTCCAACCTACCCATTTAATTTCGTACTTTGGTTGGCCTTCGATGGCCAATAATCTCCTTCGAAATAACCTGATATTTTGCAAGGAAGCTGCAATGGCAACTTGATCATATGGAGTCATAATTGACTTTTGTGATGACGAAGTGTTTTAGCCTGTGGTGTTTCTTATCTAGTAGCTTCATGTAAGTTAAAAACTTCAAGTCTCTGTGATTGTATACCAGTGCCAGCGGACCGTATATTGATTTATATCGGTTACGTGTGTCTGCAAACGCACAGTTCGTTGCTCTGACGTCACAGTGCTAGAAACAACTTCTATTCAAACATGTAGGCTACTCATGCGGTAGTGCGAATATTCCCTCTAGTAATTATTCATAACACTAATTCGGTTAATTTTAACCACATGTTGTCGTGAATAATTATTTGGAAGGCCAGTACAAGAAATATAAAAAATCAATAAGAAAGCCGAGTGTTACCGATAATATTCGGTTAGAAGTTACCTCTTACTGAACGGTAATGAATAAGAAAGTGTCTTACTGGTTGCTTAACAGTATCGGATAACCGGTAAGCGGTAAGGACAAAGCTTATCGGTAGTTGACCCTACTCTCACAGCGACTCGCTAATGCAAATACGGTACTGCATGCTTACGTAAGTGCATCCGTATTCGGAGTACGGACATCGGCAGTCATAGGCTTCTGATCCCCGTGTGTGGACTGATTGCATACGGATGTGGATACAGATCCCTGCAGTTAGTACGTCCGCTTACGTATTTAATTTGTATGCATTACGTTTCACCCGTCTTTCAATCCATTCTTACACTGTAGCGGTACGTATACTATATCAATGCCCCGCCTTTTAGTAGCTAGTATACCTACTCCGCTAAACATCGCACATTTAATGACTATACAAACGATGTTTATTATTATTATTATTTTAAAAACATAACAGCAATCAAATCACTTGATCAAGCAAGTCACTTCAGTCATAGATATTAGAGGTACCTCTAATATCTATGCTTCAGTTAACTCATAAATTCACACTCTTGTGCTGTATGGGGAAAAGGCAATACTAACACATGCAGAGACGTCGCGAATAGCACTAACCTGAACATGTTGCGCTTCTGTGGCCACAATGAGGATTGTTTTGAACTAGCGTATTGCAGATGACGTGCGTTACAATCGCTACACATAAAGTATTAGTCACTCACCAAGATTGGAAGAGAACTGATTTCTGTCATAGCACGTGACATAGCAATGATGCTCTCGAAGCTAGTAGTAGGCTAGGAAACAATAACAATGCTAACTTATAGATTTTCCGCGAAATCGCCTATAGGACAAGTAGCAAAAAACAAGCAAAACACAATTGGTTATCAAAACGGACGCTCACCTACATGTAGCATGTTCGAGATCGAAGCCATCCCTAAATAGAGGCACATGCATGTTGAATCATGTTTCGCTTACCACCTAGCATGTCCGATTGGCGCTCGAACCGCTATAGCCATGCATGCGCTGTTATTAGAACGAAAGGCATATAAATAACAGTGTTTACCTAGCTTTCTCAGCATTCGAGGCATCTTTTACGTTGCAAATATCGACAAGTAGGCCAATTTATATATCCAGAGCAGCGTGAGCATCGACGGCGTGAGCATCATAGGCTCATGATCACATAGTCGAAGTGTACTCTGGATTCGCACACAACAAAGGCCATTACCTTACTATCAGGTAAAGCTGCATGCTGTTGCCTTTCTCATATGAAATGGAGCATCACCAATTCAGCATCCCAGGATTCAGTCCAAAGTGACTCTAGTAATAATATAGCGCAATACATAGAAATACGATGGCAATCCACGAGTAATACAAACCTCATTACAGTTGACGTAGTAATCTGTCTCATTTACTGTTAAATGAAGAATCGAAGAGCTCTAAGGTCGCCATTTCAACTGCCAAAAGCTACAGCCAAATAATAGTCACGAGATCAAAACGATAATAATTAATAAACTTGACATACAAGAGCTAGCTAGCGAGGCAGATCTGAAGCGATATAATAAAATTGTATTAACACCTGACGCGACTCTAAGAGCTGTATGCAGGGGAGCAGATTGCCTTTTGGAACGGAGTCAACGGACAATGATTACGGCAAGAGCTAGCTAGCTCGAGGCGGAGCTGAAGCGATATAATAAAATTGGATCACATGACGCAACTCTAAGAGCTAAATGCAGGGGACCGGATTGTTTTATTGGAACGGACGATGACACTGCATGTGGGCTCTCTTTCATCCACATGCATGTGAATGAAAGTGAGCGGCATATATACAGTACATACTACAGACTACTATACTATAGTAAAGAGAGCATCTACAGTGGACTATACCACAGTAAAGAGAGCACACAGTACATAGTACTACAGACTTCTGACTACATGTAGTAGTCTGTAGTATGCAGTATGTATAATGGTAATTTTTATTTGTGCTTGTTTCCTGCATGCTTGCATGTGTCTTATATATACACATGCATGCATGTATATGCATCGATCATTGTCCATGCTAGGTGTATACTGTAGAACTGCATGATTATGCACAAAAGGCATTAGCAATTGACACATAGTGCATCTTGTATCAATAAAAAACCCAGATAATTGGTTTGAAAATTCATGTACACTGCATATAAAAAGTAAGATTGTATAATCATTCCATGCAATACATGCATACCGGCGTATTTAGCTATAGTATAGCTGACTACTCCATGCCGGAGTACTCGCTCTTTCCAATTATTATAAGCAATGTACTGGCAGTTAGGTTTAACATGACTATAGCCGGCTGTGACACTCCGGCAGGTGCACTGATATGATGAGGCAGTCTAAGAGAAGAGGTATATCGATCGAGGCAACTGCAAATCACTTTCACTTCTGATTTGACTCGAACTGCATGCATGCATGGGTTAATAGTGATTTACCTAGTGTGTATTTATATACAGACCATATGCTATGATTATTGACGCAATAAACATATAATATATATGCTTGTGTATTAGAAAGGGATTGATGTTTTAGTGTGCTGAAAACATGTATTGAGGAGCGGAATTTAGTTTCTGAGTTCGAGAGACGAATAATTACTACGCGTTATACTGATAACTTTTCAACTGATCAGTGATCACGTAGCTTCGCATGCATGTATGTATTGTTATATAGACCGATGTCAGCACTAACATCACAGCAAAGAGAAGGAGCTCTGCCGTTAGAGAATGCATGCATCTGTAGTGCATCTAGGCTAGGCCTATTTCTGATCCGTCAGTACCGGTTGATGACGTCCACCAAGACATGTACATTAGCTGCATGGAGGACGTGATTATAAATGTAAATTGTACATATTTTGGTAACCACTACGTGTACCGGTGTCTCATGCAGAGTCACGTCTTGAGATGTTTACCTGCCCCGCCCCCGATATAGTTACAGGTATGAACAATCGAATATCAGCACGCACTGATTGGTTATCTCGTGAAAGATTTTGTTACTAACACAACATGGTAATCCAGGTGCATGTCGAATAGATACTCACGATCACTTGTGCGAAGCGCGCGTTTTTAAATTATTGAACTGCCATTCCATTTCCAACTCAATGAGGATTTTAAGTGACAGCCATACTGTTCGAAAACAAATATTCACGTCATAAAAAATATATCATATGTAACAAACTAAACGTCTATTAACTGGAGAAAAAAGGCTGGGAAGGAGGAGGAACGAAGGAAGAGTCTGAAAATTTAGTCTAGAACATTTATGTCTAATATTGTTAAGTATATACTAAGCATTCATGGGAGACAACAGGAACTGTGGAATACTGTGACTCAAGTAACGGTAACGCCCACTTCCGGTCACGCCATTCTCAGGGGGTAGTCACACCACATAGATCCGTCCAAATTGGTGTAGTGTACCTGAGATAGGTCAATATAAGTGGATTCTGTGTGGTAGAGTATGGCTCACGTGACGGTAACGCCCACTTCCGGTCACGCCATCCCCACGGGGTAGTCACACCACATACATCTGTCCAAATTGGTGTATCAAATATGAAGTGTACCTGAGATAGGTCTGGATTCTGTGTGGTAAAGTATGGCTCACGTGACGGTAACGCCCACTTCCGGTCACGCCATCCCCAGGGGGTAGTCACACCACATACATTTGTCCAAATTGGTCTTTCAAATATGAAGTGTACCTGAGATAGGTCAATATAAATAGATTCTGTGTGGTAGAGTATGGCTCACGTGGGGGTAGTCACACCACATACATCTGTCAAAGTTCACAGCAATTCAGGGCATTGATTCCGGGCTCGAGAGAACACGTAATATAGACCGGAAGAGCATGCTTCCGAGTTACGCGAGCCATTTGCATCCGAAACCGCGAGTGGACCGATTTCATACGAATGATTTCACGGTCCTGGAAGCTAATTTGTACGCGCACGGATGAGTTCGGATTAATTATCGCACGCGTACGTGCAATTTTGAACGAAACCGGGCAAACACCGTACGAGGACCGCGTACTTGTACGTAAGAATTATTGTATGACGTATTGGCTTTACGTGGTTAATTTACGGGTTATGTCAATTAATTCCTTGTACTGAATATGTTGCAGGTTATTAAAAATATATAATTGGCTTCACACAGTACAAAATAACATAAGCACAAAGTTGATTGAGAACTGGGACAGATCTGTATATAAAAAAGAAAGCATGAATTGGGCAACAATTTTGCCAGATGACCTTACCTCTCAGACAGTACACGCAGGGGTAACATCTGATCTCCATCTAAGAATAATAAAAATGAATATCACACTATTAAATCTAATTGTTTCACTTACCTTTCTTTGGTACCTGAATCCTCAATGTAAATGCATAACTGGTAGGGTTTACCTTGTGCTACTTTCGTTCTGAACTGCACACAAGTGGAATGGTAATGCATAAATGCGACAGGAGGCAGAGAAGCAATACATGCCACGATCTGTGCTGAAACGAAAGGAAAGTATAAACAACAAATATAGCGATGCACTCTTAATTTTAGCGCTTTTGTTCAGCCACGCACCAGGAATCCATTAAATACTGTTCCCGACGTTACGTCGAACCAGCGAAATGGTAAACTCCCAGGAACCACTTTTGTTCAGCCACGCACCAGAAATCCATTAATACTGTTCCCGACGTTATATACGTCGAACCAGCGAAAAGGTAAACTCCAAGGAACCTAGCTACTGAACATCGTTACCAGGGCTTACCTTGTGATGTAGCGTAGTACTACCTCCAGTAACCAATTTTAAAACCCCGCCAGAATAAGCATCGAAGAACGACTTTCCCTGCAAAAAAAAAAAAAGCCTTCGATCAATTCAATTGGGTAGTTTAATACATAATTCAATTAACTTTCAGCTAGCTCTGTACATGTACATACAGTATATGCGTACATGTAACAACTATAAACCAATCAATTGTATTAGTGGTCACACTGTAACTGGAAAGGTCACAAGATGTCGAAAAGGTAGCATGCATTGCTTCACACCCTCCCTTCACCCGTAAAAGGCGTGATAACCGTATTGCATATACTGATCTCTCGTCCTAACAATGCAACGCCATGCCCATGGCCGTTGTGCAACATATGCATGATCATCATATCATGATCATATTCGTATCCACTCTCTAAATTTGTTATTGTGCCACGCCCATCATTGTAATCGATTGCATATTTGTATACTACTAAAATTTAGTGTAATGCAAGGGAAAGTGACTCCGGGAAATGTTTGTGTATATATCTTACAGTTGTTTCATTTGTTACAATGCCCGATACTGCATCCTTACATATGCATGTACACACATACATGTATGTATATGGATGTGTTCCAATTAATAAGGCTGTATTCTTATAGCAGCGGACGCGTCAAATCAAGTTTTGATTCTATAAAGGGTTTTAAAATCCTCTGTAAAACCACTGTGTAATTGAACATTAAAATTATAATCACTTCATTGAATGCCATCCTTTATATGTCGGCAAAGAGCATGATGTAGGTTGCTAAGTAGTCTTATTCGTTTCATTTACTGGTAACGCATTATTGATTAGGTATCGTTAGCATATGCATTTATGTACTTTTATATAATAGAGAATCCCTGCATATGCATGAGTTATATACTGACGATATATACCTACTGTAACTGTATTTAAAAAATTATAATTTCGTAGGATCAGTTACTATTAAACAGTTTTTTTTTTACTTCTATAAGTAATGTATGACTGATATCAGTTTTAATTTGCTGGTGTGTCATTAATCACACCAGGATAGAATAGATATTAAAAATGTATATGTTGTAAGGATCCGTTCCATTGCAACACCACAAGGTACAATCCTCTCAGTTGCGGTTGCTACAATGTCAAAGCATTCCTTACATTATTTCTCACATGCATTTCATATTAGTTTACAAATCCATTTGCAAACAAAAAAAGTTTAATATGAGTTAAATGTATTAAATGTGCAATGCATCAAGCATTATTGTTGTGTTTTTCATTATTAATATTTGAATGCATAATACAATACTCAATGTGGGTACAATCTTAAACATACACATGTAGCCTATAGTTAAATCAAAATAGAGAATGGCTGTGGCATTGGCCCTCTCTAGATGGAGGTTGAGCCTGCCATAGATGTCTGCAAGTACAGCCAAAAGGGTCTGCATGTAAGAATGGCAAGCTGTGATGCCAGATGAGAGATCACTGTTCTGACTATCAGCAATACTAGTAGTGTGTATACACACATCCATGGAATTGAGCTTGGTCAGGTATAAGGATGGAGGGGCGGAAAGGTGGTGGGGGTGGAGCACACACATTTTTTGCTTATTATATAAAAGTGGTAGGATAATATGCATTAGCTTCTGTGCGTTTTACTGTCCGAGCGTCCATTTTGTCAGAAAAATGTAAAAGGTTTTGAGTTTTAAAGTCTCATTCCAGATCAGAATAGGAACCATTTCTGATGAATGTGCTTATATAAACCAGATATCTTCCATTTATGGCTTGTTGACATGTCTGGACATAGGATAGCAGCTGCTTGCATTGTAAGAGCTGACCTTGAAAGCATGAATATGATTAGGTGTGTGTGTGTGTGTGTGTGGAATGTACATGTAGATGTGTGAGTCAGTTTCTGCATTCAATCTGTGGATACCTCTCTTCAAGAGGATCACAACAAATACCTAAAGTTTTGGCCTGAAAAGGGTTTTGTCCTAACATAGGCAGACTAACAGCGTTCTTCATACACCCTGGCTGGCTTAATGTACAGCATGTTGCTGGTGCCATGCATGTCAATAGCTCAGTACACATGTGTGCAATAAAACATTGTATAAGCCGTGAAATTGATTCATTTTAAAAGCACCTTTACAAGAATGCAGCAAATATTCAAATCAGTTTTAGTTTGTGTGATCCTTCATCCCTGTAGACATGTTCAGCTCCAACCTGTCGTGACGGATGACCAAAGCACTTCTAGTAATGTTGCACACAATCACATACACAAGCACACATCACACATATGAATACATGATACAATAAGTGCACATTACATGCCGCCACAAGCACCATAGTAATACGTAAGGGGTCGAGTAGGAGTAGTGGTAGGTATGGGGAGGAGTAGGGGTAGTGGTAGGTATGGGGAGGAGTAGGGGTAGTGGTAGGCAAGGGGAGGAGTAGGGGTAGTGGTAGGTAAGGGGAGGAGCAGGGGTAGTGGTAGGCATGGGGAGGAGTAGGGGTAGTGGTAGGCAAGGGGAGGAGTAGGGGTAGTGGTAGGTGAGGGGAGGAGCAGGGGTAGTGGTAGGCAAGGGGAGGAGTAGGGTAGTGGTAGGTAAGGGGAGGAGTAGTAGGGTAGTAGGTAAGGGGAGGAGTAGGGTAGTAGTAGGCTAAAATAAGCTGCTCCTACAGATAAAGGCGTAATATAGAGTATGCGTGCAATAATTAGAACTAAAGGGGGTGAGGCAGGTGGAAGGAAGGCCCCTCGCATTTGGCCAAACATTCTAATATGGGGAAGTACCCTTGTTACACTACTGCAGAGTTACATGCCACTGGAGTGTAGGAATGGGTCAATGAAATTAAGTACGCGGATGGGGAGGGAGAGAGGGGGGTTGAGCCCCTCAGCCCACACATACATGTACTCTATGCCTATACACATATCACAGAGAGGCACTCATCACCCCATAAGCACTATCACACAGGCACACATAACATTCTAAAGTCCACACACCATGTAAAATAAATATCCCAAAGCCTATACATACCACCTACAATTTCCCACCACTTAGTTTACATAAAATCTTATTACTCTATACATCTAGCAAATCACCATCTGTTCCTACACCACCACTGTACCCTTCCCCTTTCACCATCATCTCTCCACCCATCCATCACAACTGTCATCAACACTGTAACCTCCACCCACCATGATACCTCCATCACCACTATACCCCTCCATCACCCAACCACAACTGTGTTCTACATCACTATTTCACCTTCTCCCCACCCACCATCACCCCAGTACCTCCACTCTTCATCACATCACCACAGCACCACTCCCACCATACAACTGTCAACAACTCTCAACATGATGTCATCTAGATTCACCCACAAACTATATTCAAACAAGCTGCATCATCCATTACATAAGCTAAACGCATGAAACAGTCCAAAAGTAGTTGTAGGTGTATGGGATATATATGAAGCTTGTGTGAGCAAAGTTAAAACATACCTTGTGATGCAATAAAGCTTCATTAGTGGCCTAGAAAATACGTGAATGGGTCAAAAAGAAGCTGCTCTTATAGATAAAGGCGTATTCAAACAGAATATAGTATGCGCGTGCAATAATTAGAACTCACTCCAAACTTTGCCTTGGTCAGCTGCTGTTTATCATATTTCTAGCTCTAGCGTAACACAAGGACATTTGTAAAAAGATACATAAGAAAAGAACTCTTACTTTGAACAGAGATAATATATACTTGAATTAGGACTGAAAATACGAAAGTCCTGTCTTTGCATCGGAGCCGATGAATTTGTATACAAAGTAGGGATTGCAACAAAGCACAGGTCTTATAATACGTAGAAGATGCTGTACTAATGGTAGAAAGAAACTTGCCACTACAAATTTTGCTTATGCTTTTGTTAACATCTCAAGTTCGTATCTCTTACGAAAATATTCTTCGGCCTGGCACGAATATTTAGATTAGCCCGGGTAATCGGTATCGGTTAATGAAATTCTCGTACAGTTTCGGACGGTGCTTTTTCAAAAAATTCATCCTTCCGGTGATCGTGTATGCACGTTTCGTTATCTACACGGATGCGTGACTGAATCCGATATTTGCAATGACCCGCGAGTGGACGCCTGAATTGCTGTGGTTGGTGTATTAAATATGAAGTGCACCTGCAATAGGTCAATATAAGTGGATTCTGTGTGGTAGAGTATGGCTCACGTGACGGTAACGCCCACTTCCAGTCACGCCATCCCCAGGGGGTAGTCACACCACATACATCTGTCCAAATTGGTGTATCAAATATGAAGTGTACCTGAGATAGGTCAACATAAGTGGATTCTGTGTGGAAGAGTATGGCTCACATGACGATAACACCCACCTTTGGTCACAGTATTCTCAGGGGGTAGTCACTCCATATAGACCTGAAATATCAGATAGGTCAAGACTATGCAAGGGATTGCGGGTGGCCTCTGAACAACCTTATTCAGTATTCTTATCGTCCCCTTGTTGCACTGCCTAATATGCTGTCTTTATGAATACCCTGTTGTGTAGAGGTGGAGTGCTAAGGGATTGTGGGTGTGGACATGTGTGGAGTGCCATGGGATTTTCACTTGTGGGTGTGTATGTACATGCGTGGGTTGTGGGTGTGTGTACATGTGTGTAGTGCCGTAGGATTGTGGGTGTTGTACATGTGTGTGATTGTGGGTGTGTACATGTGTGATTGTGGGTGTGTACGTGAATGGAGTGCCTAGGGATTAGCTACTTCCACTGTAACCATCGAGCGGATACGCTTACGCTCAGCTGTACTAATTTAGAGAGTGCGCGTGAGTGCGTAATTATAAGATGACGACATACCTTCAAGTGCCGTTTAATACTTTGGTGAAATTTGCAAAGTAAGTAGACGTTTAGATGAATTCGGCGCAGTGTTGACAGAAGGCTGGCGTAGTTTTCCATTCATCGAGATTTGCAAATGCAAAGTGAGGACTCTTTCTGATATTACTTTCGTACCGATTATATGGAATTTTATTACACGTATATTGTACGGCTATCTCACGTACGTTGACTATACGCAATCATTTACATTACGGAACTTACGGATGCCCAAAACCACACGTTTCGTCTGTAACACGCTAGCAACATGAAATACAGGATTTGCGATGATACGTATTCAGCCCACCGAAGCGCTGTGTCTGTCTCTCTTTAAAAGGTCAGGGGGAGGCCAATCAAGCAAGGAGGCTCGGGTATTTTGCCGAATCAGAAGACGATGCATGCAATTATACATTGTACATGTATTTCGTTTTCAGAATTGTATAAATGAGAGTGGATGGCCAGGTGCCTGGCAATTGAGAATGTTTCATTATATAGCAGTGATTCCCCAGCCTCTGTATGCCTCCATTACAAGAACCTGGAGTATGCATTGTTGTCATTGTGTTATTACACAAGCAATGTGGCTAAGGCAGCTGTGGGGAATCATTTGGAACACTTAGAAGCTCATTTCAATTGACAATGAACTGACTGGCATTGGAACTAAAAATTGGTCGGTGAAACTGTTAATAAGTTGCCTTCATCCTTGCGTGCATTGAACTGTATAAGTGAGAAGAATGCATGCTTTGTTTTCCTTCATACTGATATGTTTTTTACACTCGAATTCTTGGAAGCACAAGACTCATGGAGGACCGAGTTCCGTAAGGATTTCGGTCTGGGGGGACCAAGTTCCCTAGAGAACTAGGTCTTTCGAACCGATAAGTAGGGGGGGGGGGGGGGGGGACCGAGTTCCCTGTGACACAGGCCTTTATTCTGTATCAGTACTCACTGTTTTTGGATATTTATAGATAGCATAAAGAATAAATTAATACATTTTAGGTTTTCTGGCTTGATTTATAGTTATCAGTCATTCTGACACCTGATACATGTATCCATATCTCACATTTTGGGAATGGTCTTTAAGCTTAGGGCATACATTTGAAATTGTTTTCCGCTACCTGCAGATGATACATGACGGCTGGTGTGGTAATGATGACTGGTGTGGTGTGGCCATGATGGCTGGTGTGGCCATTATGGCTGACAATGGCACCTTGTAGCTTGTAGTCATCATACATCCTCCAAACAAATCAATTGGAACTCTCAGTGAATTCAAATTGTAGCAGTTTGGGGTAGGTGGGCGAGGTCAATTGGCGAAGTGTAAATAAATTATCTGCTGAAAACACACCGGTTAGTGAAGAGCACTGAACTAACTGATTCTAACTTGCTCAATACACACACAATACAAAGTCATAAGATGTTGATGCTACAAGTCCTCAGTCCTACTTATGATATGCTTGACAGTACTTGCAGTGCCTGAGAAAAAGTATACAATGGTGAGTTACAAGATGGTGGTGGTGACACATGTCAATATGATTACATGTACAGTAAGATTTGCTCACCAGTATAAGCAAGTATGGAAATTATGCATAATATTACAGACCAACATTAAATTCACAATTGCCATGATCATTCAATTGGTGCATACAAATCCTATATTGACACCAGTTTTAAATTCTTTCCTCCTCCAGGCTCACATCCTATATCTAGGACCAACTTCAACTTTGAATGCTTTTCTGAAAAACTTTGGCTGAAGCAGTGGAGGTTTTAAGATTTCATTTAAAAGCACAGTCATCATTCAATATGTTACATATGTTTATTTCGATTAGTTTTACTAAATGATCATAGCATGTCTTCAACACATCTACCTACGGATTATGTATATCTGATTTAACAGATGCATGTATGAGCCAAACTTAAAAAGGGAAGTCTAGTATGATTACAGAACCCTTGTTGGTAAATATCGCATAATACAGTAGCACAGTTGATTATTTCAATCGAAACACTATTCAGCAGTAACCCACCTCATCTGTACATATCATGTGGGAGTAATGCTATTGATGATGAATCAAACTTTGTAAATATTCCTATCGCTGCCAGTTTGTATTTATTTGCAAATTATAGAAGTCACATGTATGTATCTCGCCCTCCATTTTACAATTAAATCCAAGTGGTCCAATCAGTTTTGAGCAACTTGGCTAAATCAAAAGTTAATAAGCTTATGTGCAAGCTCAGATACTGCAGACATCCTAGATCTAGAACATCTGGAGATTAACCGATTATACGCTAAATTTAATTTGCGCACGCGTATTACGTAACGCGGAATTGTTTTCAACAAATAATCGTTTTTTGAGGTGTGGTCATGGTAGTTATTGCAGCAGCTGAACGGAGCGACTTTTGTATGGACGACCTTTGTTTTTTGGAATGCTGACTGGATGAACTATCTTCCCTTGCGTATGGATGGGCGCGATCTATTCATGTGCGTGCGATGGTGAGAAACGAATCTGAACATAACGCTACCTCGTCTCTTAGTGTTTGAGTACGTTGTAAACATATGCGATGTCTTTGTTGGGTACAATGACGACTTTTTTCAGTGAATATAGGCTATTTAGAAAGGGGGGAGGGGGGGGGGGGTTGTTGCAAACACAACCATGTATTCTATTTATAGCCCGTCCGCTTGTATCCTCCTGATCGTTAGCTATTTTAGCTATAAAATTACACGTGTATTGTTTGTTTGTTTGGTACCTTTGTGGCATGATAAAAGTATATCTATTTGCTATACGTGTCAGCTACATGTACTCTCACTCTCTTCATACAGTGGCACCACTATGCACCCACACTATCACCTGCCCACACACTCCTTTTCACACTCCCCTTGTCACCCATTTGCCTTGTACACACACCACCCAATGCACACACTCCATAATGACACACCCATTCTAGACATAACCTCCCCCTTGTACACACCCACTGTAATACATCCACTCCAATGCACACACATCTACCACCCTGCAGTCCTCTTACAGCATGTATTCCACTTGTTAGCGCCCTGTGTGAACTCTGGCACACTACAGCACCTACACATAGTAATGTGAAGGTGTGGAACCCTTGCACACACACACACACTTCATTGATTCTTCTATCATGTGCATGCACATCCCTTGTCATATATACCCTTGTACACACCACCCTTTGTGCACTCTTTATCAATCCAACTCCTTATCATACTCACACTCCACAGCATACCTACCTGCCAATTGCAATCCCCTTGCAAGAGAGTGTGTAGTGTGTGGGAATCTTTAGTGTGTGAGGGTGTGTGAGGGAGTGTGTACAAAGGTATAATGTGTGTACAAGGGGTGTGTGTGAGGGAGTGTGTACAAGGTATAGTGTGTTTGCAAGTGGTGTGGGAACAAGGGGTGTGTATGGTAGAGGGTGTGTAGTGTGTGTGAGGGAGTGTGCACACAAGGGGTGTGTGTATGAGGGATTGTGTTGTGCGTGTGAGGGTGTGTGTAGAGAGGGAGTGTGTACAAATGTGTAATGTGTTTACAAGTGGTGTATGTACAAGGAGTGTGTGTAAGGGAGTGTGCGTGAGGGAGTGTGTAGAGAGGGTGTTTCCGAGGGGTGTGTGAGGGTGTGTATAGAGAGGGTGTGTGTAAGGGAGTGTGTGTGTGTAGAGGGTGTGAGGGAGTGTGTAGTGTGAGCGAATGTATAGTGTGTGTGAGGGTGTGTGAGGGAATGTGTAGTGTGTGTGAGGGAGCGTGTACAAAGGTACAGTGTGTTTACAAGTGGTGTGTGAGGGAGTGTGTGTACAATGGGTGTGTATAGAGGGTTTTCCGAGGGGTGTGAGGGAGTGTGTGTACAATGGATGTGTATAGAGGGTTTTCCGAGGGGTGTGAGGGAGTGTGTAGTGTGTGTGAGGGTGTGAGAGCTATGCATAGAGGTGGGTGGTGTGCATTGCACTGTGTAGAATGGCAAGAGTGTGACAAGGAGATTTATGTGTGTAGATTAGATGTGTGTGATAAGGGAGTGTGCAGTGGGTGGATGTGTGCAAGGGGTGTGTGGGGTAGGCATGCTGTGCACCCTCTACACAATCCCTCACACACCCCTTGTGTGTACACTCCCTCACACACACCCTCATACACCCTCTACACATACACCCTCTACACACAATCCCTCACACACCCTCACACACCCCTCAGAAACACCCTCACACACACCCCTTGTATACACATTACTTGTAAATACACCACACCTTTGTACACACTCCCTCACACACCCTCTCAATACAAACACCCCTCTACACATCACTTCTAAACACACTACACCTTTGTACACACTCCCTCTTTTCACACACCTCACATACACACTGCACACTCCCTCACACACCCCTTGCACACTCCTCTTGTAAACACACTGCACCTTTATACACACTCCCTCACACCCTCTCTACACACCCCTTGTACACACGTATACTCCCACACCTTGTACACACTAGCCATTGCACTCTTTATCAATCCAACTCCTTGTCATACTCACACTCCACAGCATACCCACCTGCCAATTGCAATCCCCTCAGTGCATGTACACATCCACCCACTGCACACACTCCCTTATCACACACATCTAATCTACACACATAAACCTTGTCACACTCTTGCAGTGCAATGCACACCACCCACTATACTATACTCCTCACACACCTACCCTCATGCATACCTCTCACACACCCTCTCCACACACCTCTTGTAAACACACTACACCTTGTACACACTCCCTCACACACACCCCTTGTAAACACACTACACCTTGACACACTCCCTCACACACCCCTTGTACACCCTCTACACACATCCCTTGTACATACCCACACCCTCTCTACATATACTCCTTGTTCATACAACCCTTTGAACGCACAATCCCTCACACACACCCCTTGTAAACACACCTTGAACACACACTCCCTTACACACCCCTTGTACACCCTCTACACACATCCCTTGTACATACCCACACCCTCTCTACATATACCCCTTGTTCATACCACCCTTTGAACGCACAATCCCTCACACACATACTGAGTGTACATAGCATTTTTTTTTTAGTTGGCAATTAGCCATAACCTTTCATGTCAGATAAATACATAGTCATGTACTACACTACGTTGCAGAGACTGCCATTGTGTGTCCTTTCTGCAGATCAACAGGTTCATCACGCTCGTCAGGCTCGCTACAAAAGCTCTCCAGGACATCGTCATCCTTATCTAAAAGTTTCCAAGACCTCTTCACGGTCCATCCTGCGCGAGCGCTTTGTCATTCTCTATCAAATTATATTATCATTGGAATGTTATTCATTGCATTCATTGTTTACTTTGTCCACAGTTTAGCAAGAAACCCACAATAGCAAGCCCACTCGTTCGATAATAAAATGAACAGTATAGGGACTGGTGATTACCGCTTTGCAAGTTTCAGAACCGAACGAACCACCAACTGTGGACGGCGCTTCATGTACCGTAGTGTATACAGCTGGACTCAAATTTGAGTCTACCGCGTTTTACGCGTAATAATTATTGGAATCAAATTTGAGTCTTCCGCGTATAATCGGTTAAAATGGTAAAATGGTATAGGTAAATGGACCTTCTGAGTCCAAGTATAGTGTATCCTCAGTGTGCACTAAGTATAGTGTACCCTCAGTGTGCACCAAGTATAGTGTACCCTCAGCACACACCAAGTACAGTGTACCCTCAGCATACACCAAGTATTCTCAGTGTACACCAAGTATGTGTACTCTCAGTGTTCGCCAAGTACTGTGGTAAAACATGTCAGCTATGAATGCTGTAAAAATGAGCCCTTTCAAAATCCTGTTAAGATTTTGTATTGAGGGTACATTTTATGTTTGTTTCCAACTTAGTACAACATCCAAAAACAAAAATCATATAAGTGTGATGGTACCTTAATATACAAAAATTCTCAATTTAGAATAGAAGCTGTTTGTTTGGTTTTCAAAATATACTCCTTACTTTATTGTTTCGTTACAGTGCCATCTTTAGACATCGTACACCACATGTAAACAAAAAGAACTCACTGAACTGTTTACTTAGAGATATATGCAGATAGGGGTGCTAATCAGCCCTGTTCCTTTTGCCAGCTTCAAGCTACATGTAATCTGTCATGTCATTACTACTCAACATGCTGAATTTTTTTTTTCTGCAAATTGGGCTACTCAAAATAGTATATACAACCTACTATTCAGACCCCAATAATGTAAAAAAAGGCGGCATGTTATTTTTACTTCCTCGATGCTGTCACAGATGATAATAGAAGACATTCTCTCTGAATGTTAGTGGTGTATTGGATTTGAAGGCAATAGTGGTGTAAATAGAAAAGGAACAAGGGATCAAAAATATATTAGTACTATATTTAGCAATGTAAAATGTACATAGTACAAAAGTGCTAAATATAGGACTATTATTTCCAATCCCTTGTTCCCTTCCTTTTGTTGCCTTCAAATACTATGTACCTTCTCAGAGAGAATGTTTTTTTCCTTCATTTTTTGTTATAGTGATGTATTCTGCTGACTGAAGTAATAAGTATCACATGGAAACATGACCCATCATCTCACCAATAACTAATTCTAACCCCTTCTTGTGGTCATACACATCACTCACCACTCTACTGTCACATGGGTGTGGTGTCTGCCAGAGTACCACCACTCCCCCTCTCCTCAGCATAGGCATGCCCAAGTAGGGCATGTGTGGCTGCAGGTATTTCTTCATCCCCCTCCTTTAGGGGTGATGTGAGGGGTGGGGTGCCAGCCATGCGCATTACCTGTGGTGGGAGGGAAGGTAGCCATGTGTGGTGTGTGGTGGGAGGGAGAGGATATTAGCCATGTGTGGTGGGAAGGGAAGGGGGAAGGTAGCCATGTGTGGTGGGGAGGGAAGGTAGCCATGTGTGGTGGGGAGGGAAGGTAGCCATGTGTGGTGGGAGAGGAAGGATATTAGTCATGAGTGATGGGGAAGGAAGTTAGCCATGTGAGGTGGGAGAGGAAGGGTATTAGCCATGTGTTGTGGGAGAGGCAGGATTTTTTGTGGTGAGTAATGGTGTAGGTGGTTTACAGATCATGTGGTCACACACATCACTCACCCCTCCACTGTCACATGAGGGTGTGGTCTCCCCCAGAGTACCACCATTCCCCCTCTCCTCTTCGTCAGAGGCATGCCCAAGTAGGGCATGTATGGCTGAGGGCATTTCATAATCCCCCTCATTTAAGGGTGGTGGGAGGGGTTTGGTATCAGCCTTGTGCATTACCTGTGGTGGGAGAAGGTAGCCATGTGTGGTGGGAGGGGAAGAATGTTAGCCATGTGTGATGGGAATGAAAGGTAGTGGGAAGGGAAGGATTTTTAGTAGTGGGCATGGTGAGGTTTTGTTGGGATGGGAGGGTACTAGCCAGGAGATACTTGTACATAGGTGGGAGGGGTATACAGGTGGGAGTGGTTTACAGGTGGGAGGGATATACCGGTATGTCACATGGTTAGTAACATTACTAATATGCACTAGTCACAACGATTCATAATATAATGTCATTAACTGAACAGCTGCTCAAGATCCCTGGACACATCACTTGTAGGCTTCTGTTATGCAAATGTTTTCAAACAGCATTACAAGGTGAGTACAAGTGTACCCAAGACAACTGCAGAATACGGAATGCAACAAAAGCAATTTAAATTATGCTAACCAATGAGACTTTAATAAAGAGCCATCAGTTGTAGATATGATATAGTTATTGGGACCTACGTTAGTAGGTCCTATGTAGGATTTGAAGTGTCATGAATACGATTAGCAAAACACCAGATTCCATTATTGCCGATGCGCCGTAGAATCAGTTGGAATTTAGTGAGCGTATTTGGATACAGCCGTCGAATATCTACAGTGTAGTATAACTGCTGACGTTTAGAAAGCTCGGACAACAGAGATAACGCTCACTCGTTCCCACCCTCGAACCTTAAAAAAAGTTTCTCCTAATTCTTCTTTCGGATCTGATAAGATAAGATTCATTCAGATAAGAGGTTTATTGCGCTGTATCTTTGTCACGATTGAAGCGTAATGTTAGCCGTTATGCGGAAGCACTAGAACCAACAAGTTAGAAACGTACTGCCGAGTAGAATTTGTTTTATTATTTTCGTAAGCGGAGCTATGCTTGACACAAATTCGATCTTTAGCAACTTAGTTTTGTTAGCAATGGCCCACAACAGATTTTATCGGCCCTTGGAAACCATAAAGTGGAGATCCAGAATAAAGAACACGTGTTTCTGGCGAGTGTATGCAGCTGCAGTCACGTCGATCGCCAAGAGAAAAGAATAGTGCAAGAATATTGCCAGTTAAATTATGACACTGACAGTTGTACTGACGAGTCGCACGATGAAGCTCCGAAAGACCGTTCACGGGAAAAAAAAAGAACAATTGAACGCTACAAAGCGGGTTAAGCCGATCGCAAAAGTAAGAAGGATCGATAGGCTAGCATGAAGGCAGTAAGAAGGATAGCGTGAAGGTGGGAAACCACTGCATGCAACTGGCCGTCGCTATTAAGGCCAAAGAAGTTGGCATTGGTTGGCCATGGGTGACGTATACAGGTGAGCTACCTAACATACAACGAGAGTAACACTATATTTGCAACCCCCACCCTCATGTAAGCAAGCTGTCAAAGATGACCTGTTGGTAGGACCATTTATAAGTGAGTTTTGTTCAATGCCGAGAATGGTAACGGGAATGTCCTCCACAATTGCGTGGTCCCACTAGAGCAAATCAGGTGCTGCTCATTCAAGCTGCAAAGGTGATGGAAAACAGAACACCATTCCACCAGGATAAGGGTGAACCACTCCGAATAAGTGGGTGTATGTGACTGTGTGTGTTGAAAAGTGTGTGCCATGTCTCATAGATATGTTGCCAAGTGGTGTAGTGTTGTGCTAGTTATCCCCTCCCCTTCCCTCCTGTCTCATCTTCTCTTCTACCCTTCCTCTCCATTCTCTTCTCCCCTCCCCTCATCTCCCCCTTCCCACTTCTCTCCTCTCCCCCTTCTCTTCTCACCCCTTCTCTCCTCTCCCCCTTCTCTTCTCACCCCTTCTCTCCTCTCCCCCTTCTCTTCTCACCCCTTCTCTCCTCTCCCCCTTCTCTTCTCACCCCTTCTCTCCTCTCCCCCTTCTCTTCTCACCCCTTCTCTCCTCTCCCCCTTCCCTCCTCTCCTCTCCCCCTTCCCTCCTCTCTCCTCTCCCCTTCCCTCCACTCTCCTCTCCCCCTTCCCTCCTCTCTCCCCTCCCCCTTCCCTCCTCTCTCCCCTCCCCCTTCCCTCCTCTCCCCTTCCTTCCTCCTCTCCACCTTCCCTCCTCTCCCCCTTCCCTCCTCTCTCCTTTTCCCCGTCCTTCCTCTCTCTTCCCCTCCTCCTTCCCTCCTTTCTCCATTCCCTTCTAAATAACAGGCGGAACACGTCTGAAAGTGAGAGCTAGTAGCCCTATTAAAAGAACGACCTTTAAGTTTAGTCGGGCCAGCCCAACTACTTCAAATTTTAGCAAAGCAAAAGCACGTGCTTGTTTATTGTACGAAGAGGATCAGTATTCGAAATAAAAGGCAGGCAATCTGGTAAGCATCTTTTGTGTGAATGGCGAATTGCTCTGATCATATGCATGTACTCACATCAAGGACAGACATTTATGGCGATTATTCCTGATGCCTTCACTACTGGCTTTGAAGAACGTATGAGTACCTTCTCTCAAGAGGTGAGGGCTTTGAATCCTGTGAGGATAGTTGTGATGGAGATTCGGGTTGGGGCTACATGTATGTCAGTTTAGGATATTTTGGTTGGAGCCATGGGAAGGGCATTTATGGTTTGAGCTCACATTATATTTTGTGACTTCACTACTAATTCCTCCTTTCCTACGCTACTACTTTCTTTAGGGATCCCCTCATCTTCCAGTCACATGCCAATTCAGAGACATTAACAAATTGTTTGATTGTGATGTGATTTAACCCTTCACCTGCGAAGGGCACATTATTGTGCCCGATAGTAGCGCTTGCGCAATGCGGAAGGCACATTAATGTGACGAGCGGGATGCGCGTACGAACAACATGCATTATGCAATTTACATTTAGTAAACAACAGCTGTCACTACGTATTTACACACTACGTAACCTATACAGTTTTTATCGACGTCGATATCGCGATAGTATTCGACATGGCGTGCAATACAAAGCTCCCATCCGACCCCGAATTTCATCTTGAGTATATGGACGATACGGATAGCGATATGAGCAATGACGAGTTTGATGGCGACGTTGAGCAGGGAAATGACGTGTGTGTGGATGAGGAAACCACAACGGATGTGGGCATGCATGAAGCCATGCAAGTTGATGAGCAATACATATGTGTGTGTGGGTGTGAGGAAGGAACAGGAGAGGCAGTGATGGTGATGGATGTAGCAGCAAAGGAGGAAATCGTGATGGATGAAGCTGCAGAGGAGGAAGCCAGCCATTTGATTCCTCCTTGTAGAACAACAACAGGTGTCACAAAGGATATGAGCAGCTTTGAGCCTGTAGACTTCTTCCTAGAACTGTTTCCTAAAGAGCTGCTTGCCTACATTGTAAAGGAGACAAAGCACAAGGGGGTAACACAGTTGTGGTGCAAGGGGGTAACACAGATGTGGTGCAAGGGGGTAACACAGTTGTGGTGCAAGGGGGTAACACAGTTGTGGCGCAAGAGGGTAACACAGTTGTGGTACAAAGGAGGAACACAGTTGTGGCGCAAGGAAGAAGCATAGTTGTGAGGCAAGGGGGAACTTGGTTATGACGCAAGAGGGTAACACAGTTGTGGTGCAAGGGGGTAACACAGTTGTGGTTCAAGGGAGGAACACAGTTGTGATGCAAGGGGGTAACACAGTTGTGGTACAAGGGAGGAACACAGTTGTGATGCAAGGGGGTAACACAGTTGTGGTACAAGGGAGGAATACAGTTGTGGTACAAGGGGGTAACACAGTTGTGGTACAAGGGAGGAACACAGTTGTGACGCAAGGGGGTAACACAGTTGTGACGCAAGGGGGTAACACAGTTGTGGTGCAAGGGAGTAACACAGTTGTGGCGCAAGGGGGTAACACAGTTGTGGTACAAGGGAGTAACACAGTTGTGGCACAAGGGGGTAACACAGTTGTGGCACAAGGGTGTAACAGTTGTGATGCAAGGGGGTAACACAGTTGTGACGCAAGGGGGTAACACAGTTGTAGCACAAGGGAGTAACACAGTTGTGATGCAAGGGGGTAACACAGTTGTGGCATAACGGGGTAACACAGTTGTGGTGCAAGGGGTAACACAGTTGTGACGCAAGGGTGTAACACAGTTGTGATGCAAGGGGGTAACACAGTTCTGGTACAAGGGAGGAACACAGTTGTGATGCAAAGGGGGTAACACAGTTGTGGTACAAAAGAGGAACACAGTTGTGGTACAAGGGGGTAACACAGTTGTGGTACAAGGGAGGAACACAGTTGTGATGCAAGGGGGTAACACAGTTGTGACGGAAGGGGGTAACACAGTTGTGGTGCAAGAGGGTAACACAGTTGTGGTGCAAGGAAGTAACACAGTTGTGGCGCAAGAGGGTAACACAGTTGTGGCGCAAGGGGGTAACACAGTTGTGGCACAAGGGTGTAACAGTTGTGACGCAACGGGATAACACAGTTGTGACACAAGGGGGTAACACAGTTGTAGCACAAGGGAGTAACACAGTTGTGATGCAAGGGGGTAACACAGTTGTGGCATAACGGGGTAACACAGTTGTGGTGCAAGGGGTAACACAGTTGTGACGCAAGGGTGTAACACAGTTGTGATGCAAGGGGGTAACACAGTTGTGGTACAAGGGAGGAACACAGTTGTGATGCAAAGGGGGTAACACAGTTGTGGTACAAAAGAGGAACACAGTTGTGGTACAAGGGGGTAACACAGTTGTGGTGCAAGGGGGTAACACAGTTGTGGTACAAGGGTGTAACACAGTTGTGGCTCAAGGGGGAAACACAGTTGTAGCACAAGGGGGTAGCACAGTTGTAGCACAAGGAGGTAACACATGCAGTTGTAGCACAAGGGGGTAACACAGTTGTAGCACAAGTGGGTAGCACAGTTGTGGTGCAAGGGGGTAACACAGTTGTAGCACAAGGGAGTAACACAGTTGTGGTGCAAGGGGGTAACACAGTTGTGGTGCAAGGGGTAACACAGTTGTGATGTAAGGGGGTAACACAGTTGTGGTGCAAGGGGGTAACACAGTTGTGCTGCAAGGGGGTAACACAGTTGTGGTGCAAGGGGGTAACACAATTGTGATGTAAGGGGGTAACACAGTTGTGGTGCAAGGGGGTAACACAGTTGTGGTGCAAGGGGGTAACACAGTTGTGATGTAAGGGGGTAACACAGTTGTGATGTAAGGGGGTAACATAGTTGTGGTGCAAGGGGGTAACACAGTTGTGATGTAAGGGGGTAACACAGTTGTGGTGCAAGGGGTAACACAGTTGTGGTGCAAGGGGGTAACACAGTTGTGGTGCAAGGGGGTCACACAGTTGTGATGTAAGGGGGTAACAGTTGTGGTGCAAGGGGGTAACAGTTGTGCTGCAAGAGGGTAACACAGTTGTGGCGCAAGGGGGTAACACAGTTGTGGTACAAGGGGGTAACACAGTTGTGGTGCAAGGGGGTAACACAGTTGTGGTACAAGGGGGTAACACAGTTGTAGCACAAGGGGGTAGCGGGGGTAACACAGTTGTAGCACAAGTGGGTAGCACAGTTGTGGTGCAAGGGGGTAACACAGTTGTAGCACAAGGGAGTAACACAGTTGTGGTACAAGTGGGTAGCACAGTTGTAGCACAAGGGGGTAACAGTTGGGCACAAGGGGGTAACACAGTTGTAGCACAAGGGGGTAACACAGTTGTGGTGCAAGGGGGTAACACAGTTGTAGCACAAGGGGGAACAAGGTTATTACACAAGGGGGGGGATGGGTGTGGCACAAGGGGGAATATAGTTGTGGCATGGTTGCATCGCTATGATATGGAATTCAATACGTTATATCCCTTTTACTTACCTGTAATAGCGATGCTTATTCCAGAGATCATTTCTAATTAGCATCTGGAAGTTTGAAGAATCACCTAGCTTTCCAGCTGCCAATACAATCAATGTGGTTGATCAGTCCCGAAAGATATCTTAAAGTAAATGCATGTAAGTACACAGGAACGCTAGTTTAAACACTTACCGTACATAACTGAGGTATCAGGGCTCCTTCGAGAGCGAGCATAGCTCCACTATTCCAAATACGCGCACTCAAAGTTCGGCAGCAATGCGTAAGTACACGCCTAGCGCTCAAATTATATTAATCGTTTAGAACAAACACTTCTCAACTCATGTTGATAAAATCAGCTCCATCGGACGCGTCGCGTTCGAGAAAAGCCCGCAAGCGTTTGTACGCTCGAATTTGAACATTTCTATTTAAAAATCCTCCGCATTACGTGATGCATCATGAATATTAATTAGCGCAGGTCAAGGGTTAATGATGATAGCAAGTGAGCAGAACAAACTGTCCTATTGTACATACTGCTGTGATGTATGTGATGCAATGGGTTGTATTCCAAGATTCACCTTCCTTCTACGTTTGTGCTCCTGCATGCAATGTATAAGTACATGTCGGAACCCGCCGGGGAAAAAAAAGGAGTGAAACAAGATATAAAAATTTTATTAAAATAAAATTGGTGATGTAGGATTTGTAGACAGAACTTGAGTAAAAAGTAAGTAAACAAGGAATTACGGATATTATGCATTCATTAAATTATAAATATTACAGACCTACATTATTTAGCAAATTACCTGCCTGAAATTCTGTGCTAAATGTAGGTATGTAATATTTATAATTTAATGAATGCATAATATCCGTAATTCCTTGTTTACTTACTTTTTACTCAAGTGCTGTCTACAAATCCTACATCACCAATTTTATTTTAATTAAATTTTTATATCTTGTTAAATTGATGAGGGCTATGTATGTGCATACTTGTATTCAATGAGCAGGGTATATGAGAGGAAATTGTTTGGTTAATAGATGCCATCAGTGTGCATCCAGCTGAAGAAGTGCCCATCCACCAAGCAGCCTATCAAGGAGCACAGAACATCAAGGGATACCTCTCTACCCTGCCCACCCCTCCTAAACCTCCTACCCCTCCCAATACCTCCCCACCTCTCCACCCATCAAAATACCTCCCCACCCCTCCAATACCTCCCCACCCTCCCAATACCTCCCCACCCGTCCCAATACCTCCCCACCCATCCCAATACCTCCCCACCCCTCCCAATACCTCCCCACCCCTCCCAATACCTCCCCACCCCTCCCAATACCTCCCCATCCCTCCCAATACCTCCCCATCCCTCCCAATACCTCCCCACCCCTCCCAATACCTCCCCACCCCTCCCAATACCTCCCCACCCCTCCCAATACCTCCCCACCCCTCCCAATACCTCCCCACCCCTCCCAATACCTCCCCATCCCTCCCAATACCTTCCTAGCCTCCCCACCCTTCTAAATATATCCCATATCTCTCCACACCTCTCCTATATCTCTCCGCATACCTACCTTTGACACCACCGTGTATGTTGGTTGCTGTATAGTGGTAGCAGATGGTGATTTAACCCTGTCATCTGTGGCGACACCTCCCAACATGGCACCCTTCATCACCATGGTGTCTTCATATTCTCCAACTGGGGCTCCTCCCCCCAGTGGTGGAATCTGAATAGCATGTACACATCAGTCCATCTAATATTGATTACAAGGGCTCTAAAGTTTAGCTGAAACCTTGTAGACTATGAAGGCTGCCTATTGGTCCATATAACTGGTTAATACCTGAATGGGAAATACTCTGTACCGAATGGGAAATACTGAATGGGATATACCTCCCCACCCCTCCCAATACCTTCCTAGCCTCTCCACCCTTCCCATATCTCTCCACACCCGTCCCATATCCCTCCCTACACCTCTCCACATACCTACCTTTGACACCACTATTGGCTATTTATTCCTAGTACTGACTCGCCATTTTTGTATCCCATCCATTCTTTCCAATTCTTAGTGTATATGCACTCTAGCTAGCGACAGTATAATATTGGCGCTCCTTTTCACTATTAAATTTTATGCCAAGTATCCAATTATACGCATACAAAAAAAATTTGTTTTTGTTTTGCGAACATGTACAGCGGTACCGTAGAAGATGTACGTTACAGTGCAAGACAGAGTATGCAGGACACAATATTAAGTGTGCTGTATGTCGTGTACAGTACAGTATGCAACTTTTACACCTTCAGCCCTTCGAACTTTAGTTCGGTATGTTATACACAATAACAAGTGTATTGGTTTTAACTTTTCGTTTGTGTGCGAGTGTGTGAACGTGCGCGCGAGTATTCGTGTCGTAAAGTCAGAAGCATCAGCCAGACTACGTACGAGAATAAGTAAGTTACAGGAGATTCAGCTACATGTAGGAAGCACGCGTTACCTCTGGAAAAGTTACATAATATTATATAAATAGCTGTTGGACTGTTGATTTAGGCATGCATAATCGATTGCCACTCTGACCGCGTTATCGAATTATGGGACTCCAAAGTATACTTTGAATCGCTGTAAAAGTCTACAGTTCCGAGGTGTTACTTTCTACATTTCCGAGTCGCCACTGTATATAGATACATGCAGGTCAAGGGATAAGCCTATGTAAGCACATGTAGGTCCAGGGTACACCCAGGGTGGTACTGGTGGTGATGAACACTTAGACAAAGATGAGAGTAAGGGTGAAGATGAGGATAACTGCTGAGATAGACTAAAATGCCCACAGCAAGTACATGCATTGTCTATATGTACAGGACTGTATCCTGAAGATAAATACAATATTCATTATTGCAGCCAAGACCTTCAACAACAATAGGGTCATTGTATGCTATGTAAACTATGGTATCCTAATCTGATGTTAGGCTCTTACATGTTCTAAGATCCAAAGCACACACTAATGATGTACATGTAGCACCTATAGGTTTTGGTGGTGATGGCATGGGTCTTTTGGGCTTCAAGCGTTAGTCCTGATGCCATAAACTTTAATACACCGTGGAGTCTAAAAACTAATGCAACAATATTGGCTCTTTTAACTATCACACAGTGTATTTGGTTGTGTATTTCTTAGTTTGCATGGCGTTGGTGAGAACTCTACTTACATGGATCTCGCTCAATCAGCCGGTCCTCAAATACAGATACAAACAGCAACTGCCACTTTTAGGATGCCAAATTGAACTTGACCTTTCTCGATCGTTTATTGTCGAGCACGTGACCTGGTACTAGTACTGGTACGTACTTATGCGATAAAACAGCTAGCCATGGTTGTTACACACATGCACAACACCTAGGCACCTTATTTGTAACATACCTGAGTGAGTCTGATCATTGTCTGATTCAGGGCAAGCTTCACCCCCACTCACGCCCGTAAGCCATTTTCAGCAACAAGGCTATCAAATGGTTTGACTGTAAGACACTTCCCACTTTGATGACAACTAGTCTGCAAGGCACTTGTAGGTGGTGGCTAGTGTGATTGCTTCTCAAAAGGACCTCTGAGATGAGAAGAGTGGTGGGCCTGGGTGGCTCCTTTCTCCTGTGAGAATACCATGGATCTCTCTGCAGGCTCATTAAATGCCTGCTGCCATTTGGATTGGTGTACTTGATATTTGGCATAGATCTGAGCCTCAATTGTGGAGAGTAGTAAAGGTTAAGTGAAGGCATTATCCTCATTGGTCACGAGTGTTAAGGTGAAGGCAGTAAGTAAACTCACCCATACACAGCCATTCTCGCCCACCCACATCCTGTTACCTAAAGAATCTGTGTCTAAACCTACAGCCTTTAACCTATCTGCAACATGACTATTGAACTCAAAGGTTTTCCTTGAATATTGTCAGCCAGTGCAGCAACCAATCACAGAAAACTTGGAGCCAATGACCCAAAGTGTGGGGAGCTTAGGTGGGTTAATGTCCTCATGGAAAAGGTGGAAAACAGGCCATGATATCCATTGTCATGTCTGGGCATTCCACCTAGTGTGACCAGCTCCAAATGGGCCAAGGAAGTTTTTATGGCAGCTCTACCTTGTTAGAGTCAATGCCACAGCCATCCTTTATGCCTGTAACATTGAGAGTTTTGAGTGCAGATGTGTCTTTTTAAATTCTAGGTTAAATATGATCTTGCATGTATGTAATTATTATTATGCATAACCTGTAATATAATTATTTTACTTCGGAATATAATGTTAAAAAATACATGTGTCCCTGTATAACATTTTTAACATGATTTAAGTAATAAAATATGGACAAATAACCAGTTAAATAACAAAGGTTGAATCCATATTACCACTTGCCACTGTGTTACTACTAACACACCATCTGTAATTGACAATGACAATGAAATATTAGTTATTTTTAAACAGTGAAGAAATTTTGTAACAAAATATAAATTGAAGTGGCTGAGAAATTGCATTGTAGCATTTTTTGAAATTGATCTATTTTACATGACAGCTTTATCAATGTGGACAGAATTTTGCAACCCTTTACCATGTTTGCTGGCAGATATACTGAGGAATACTTCGTATCTCCTACACTGGGTGGTATGAAAGGTAGGCGTGATGGTGGTGACAAAATAGCATAGTTAATGTTGTGAGCAGGTTTGGCCTGAAAAAAAAAAGAAAAAAGGTTGGTGAAACAATGTAAAACCTGTATGTTAGAACACTAAACACAAAACACATCTAACTGATAATTAGATATTGCAATTTTTCAGCATTGCAAATAGCAGCACAGTAGGACATTCACTCCAGTCACCCATTGCCTATCTCAATTAAAATCAGAACCTATGCTAGTAGGTTCCATATAGGATTGGTGTAGTATCATGAAATCATTAAAAAAACTGCGACCCTGATATAACTCGCGTTCCGAGAATCAGATATTTTAGCTCTTTGTTGCTATTGAACCAGAATGGAAGGATGATCATTTTCATGTTTTGTTCAAGTCGCCAAACACTTTGCTTGAAGAGAACAAAAAAGCTTGTAGTTCTCGTTCCCAGGTCCAATTTTGTCCATAGTTGTCTTCCTGGGTGAGTATAACTCGCAATAGGAACGGTTATAAAGAGCGCCAATTATACCAATGGCTGTAGAATTTACCTGCCAACTGCCACTTGATATCAGATGTACAGATTTAAAGCTGCTTACGTAATTATCACGGTAGATGGAAATTATAAGTGCATTTTAATTTTTCACCGAAAAACACGTTCTTGTTTGTTTTCTCAGCGTCGCCACCAAAGCACTACTAAGTATGGGCAGGGACAAATATGACAAAAAACTAAAACATTTTCCTACAGAGTCATTAGCATGTCCACCCGCAGCTTGCGCTCGAATGTTCCTTTCAGGTACAAAATGCCTGAAACACGTATAATTCCCATCTGCCGCCATTGACAGTTATAATCCATTGTTCGAACAGCATGACCCTCAATAATTTGATAAGTACTGTCATTGAGCGCAACCAGCTAGAAACCTCATGGTGGAACACTGCTCCACGCTTAGTATGACAAAGCCGCCAATCAAGACATATATGATATTCAGAATGTCATGGCCGAACATCTGGAAAAGAGCCAGCCCTGGGTGTACCTAAGTATTTGGACACCTGTCGGCACGTAGCGCGTTTGATTAACACACATGTACTATACTGCAGAGAGTGCAAGCGTATTTAATATAAATTGCCGTGCCCACTACGCGTACAGTGCTGGGTCCCCAGACTAAGTGTTAATTACATCAACAATATTTCTTTTTACCGATTAACCCGTTAAATTAGCCTTTGTACAGGCAGGAAAAGCGAAGGTCATATAAAAAGGGGTAATCGGTTTCCTACCGATATTTGCATACAAAGGAAACGAATATCGACTAATCGCGACTAAGAAAACCAGAATCGGTTTTTTCGACTAAAGGAAATTATGAAATCGGTAACCTGCTATTCTACTAAATACATAGTCGACCGAATAGGTAATCGCGAATTATCAATCAACCTGAAAATCAGTTACACACCCTAGTGTCGAAAATAGAAAATTGATAGCTGTAACCATTCAGAAGTTATAGCAATTCAAACGTAATGCTATTTTTACAGCACTTTTTTAATAATATGCGCTAGCGCTTTTCTTGGAAACGATTCCATTTTTATATAAATTTTCATGCAAAGACGTCTCCTTATATTAAAAGTGTCAATCAGCTACATAGCTTCCTCACTGCGATACGTACTGTGTTCTACTAGTTCAATGTATAGCCTGCTAATCAAAGAAACACCTTATGAATGGCCACTGAAATTATTCAGTACGGATTCCAATCAATTAAAACAATCCTTGAATCGGCCAAAAGCAGACAGCACCAACCCACCACGGCCGCCGCCCACTAGGTACTGAATCTAAAAATGTAATCGGCATGATACCATTATATAGCATTCATGAGATATTATCAAAAATGTGCATTATTGCATTTTCCCCCTCTTTCGGTGAACACTACTGTACACATGTTACTCTTATTTATATATAGACGAATACACACCATATACTCGCGTTATACACACTGTTATACTGTATGTGTTTTGTAGTGTTATACAAATAGCTGCGTATCTAGTATCCATACACAATGTGTGTATTACGCGTGTATAACAAAAGAATACTTGTGTTATAACTGATTTTCCATACTGTACGCTCGCTAAAATCAATCGGGTGTTTTGCTAGAGCTCTGACATTTCAAATCCTACATAGCACCTACTAGCGTAGGTGATGATAACTTGCTGAACTAATAACAGATGATAGCATTTGAAATTTGCATCATGTAACTATAACAATACAGTATAGCATACCTCAAGTTTAGAATATTGTTCACTTCTGTCATTTTCCTGGGATAGGTCACAGATAGGACGATGAATATGTGAAGTGACTGCATATTCTGATGTGGTATCTGATATCTGAATATGGCAAAGGTACTATTGTCACATTTATTATACAAAAATTACACACATTGATCACTGATAAACCAATGTGCTAGATTATTCTGCATACCAAACATTTTGAAGTGATTAAAATTTGCATACCAGTAGGTGTTACAAAAACAAGCACATACACAAGTGATTGGTGAAGTTTAGAATGTTGTTCACTTCTGTCATTTTCAGACAGGACATGAATATGTGATGTGACTGCATACTCCGATGACATCTGAATATGCTAGTGAAGTGATAAACAATTGAGCAGTTTCACTCTCAGTATTACCAAATTCACATACTTTCCATTTCAATTAACGTAAATAAAGCTGTTAATTTTTGTATGCATGTTTTGTTGCTATCTTAACACCAAATTATTCATTGCATAACGGGTGCAACGTATAACCAGATTTAATTTAAACTTATTCAAAAATTGTGCGTCTGTCAATCAAGTTTGCTTTGTGCGATCGCGTACTGTTTCGTTTATTTTACCGATTTCTAAGACCAAAAAGGATCGCTAACATGTTCTCTGGACTCAAACAGTGAAGCATGATGTATTCTAGAAACTAGTAGACACGAAGCCGTTCCATACACAAATCGTGGTCGGGTCATCGCTGATGTCTACCTACGAACGTTATAAGGAACCAGTTTTTGTGATACTCTCTTTGTTTGGTAGGTGTGTAGCTTGCGCATGTGCATTTTGTATAACTTTGCTTGCATGTATGTTCTGTTTGTATCCCTACCGTGTTGTAACTTTTTTAGAGCACATCTGTTGTTTCTAGCCCTTTTTGTTATGGCAATTTGATGTGCGTTTATGGCATGGGGCATTGAGAATGGTGTGGATGAAGAGACAAGGGATAGTGGGAAGAATGTTATATGGGATGAATGGTTTGAAATAAATAAAAGTAGTGAGGACATGACATGGAAGAGCCATGGTGTAGAGTGTTGCGTGCACACATACACATGTAATGGGCATATCCAGAAATGGCCCATACATACGCGGTCATCCAGTTTTTTATTCCAAATTGAATTTCAAAGATGTTTAGTATACTCTAAAAATTGATTTGATTATAACATGCATTTTTCATGAAATTATCATTAAGCACCCTTTTACTAAAATCAAGAAAAACAAATTAATTTCAACCACGCATAATTTATTCATATATGTATTAACTCTTTGACAGTCAACACGGATAACGTAGTTAATTGATTATTTGCCAGTAATGTTTTTAATTATGGCTACCCGTACGGCAGTTGCTTAGTACAGTACCAGCTCGCTCCAGCGGTAATTATCACCTTCGCTCCAGCGGAAAAATAATTATATTCACCTGGTACAGAAGAAACTGTTGGTGTACTTAGCAAACCTACCTGTGGTTGACTTCTCCCCTCTCTAGATGAAATTCACTGTTGATACGTGGCTTTGCTATGTACACGGCGCTTTGTAATCCACCCCTTTTCAAACATTTCATTTCCTACTCCGTGCCCCGCCTACCTGAACTTCTTCCCTTCTTTTACATGTACTATGCTGGGTGTACGTAATACCTGCACTTAGCCAGAATAACAGCTTCAACCTTGCTTTGTTATGTTACCTTGATGGAGGGATGGACACAACCTGTTAGTTTTGTCAATGAGCACACAATTCTCTGTCATGTGAGGATGAAGGTACAAACATGTCGATGCATATGGTGGTGTTGTATGACAAATGTGTACGGTACCATACAAATTGTAGCTGCAGCATTACATGTCAAAAATGGGACACCTGATAATGCTTTCTATTTAGGACAGCTTTGCCAACCATTCATACGGAGAACACAGATCAATTGCGTTCAGGTCACTGGCTCATTGAGGCAGATGGACGTTGCGGACAAATGTCTGTGGAGTACGATCAAGTCAGGCAGGCTGCCACGGGGATCTAAGCTACATGTAATGCTGCTTCTTTGTATGTGTAGGAACCATACACACTTGTGCATGTAGTTAGTTATACGCGTACGTGTACACCAAATCTAAAACAGTAAATGGTACATACACATGCATTTAGCCTTGTGCAGAAAAATATATTGTACGCATGATAAACATCTGGCTGTAACCATGCTCTTACCCCCTTGTGGTGTGGAGAACCCCGCCAGTTTAAGCTTCACACATTGGTTATATAAACATGCTTGTGCCCGTAAAACGTGCCGGTTACCTCTTCAATGAAATTTGTATTACTTGAGCCAGTTAGTTTAGTTCAGACTTTTGACTTCACTGTGCGACATTGTACACCTGTAATACAGTTCAATATTTTTACAGTTTGCTTTGAAAAATCACCTTACCAAACCTCATTGAATTCAGAAAACAACCATCTACACTAACTTGCTCAGGTACTGTCTGTCAGGCTGTGTGACTACTAAAAAGATGGTGGTAAGTGAGCAAAGTGCAGAGCACACACACCTACATTTTAGAGGATGCTTGGCAGCACCATGTGATAAGGTATTCACATCAGAGAGAGAATGAAATTTACCACTGGCTCATTGTGTAACAGTTGTGCATGCATGGCAGGTGGATTGGGTAAAAACAGGCTAGCACATCTGAACCATGCTTACCTTCCATTTTAGATCCATCTTCTCGTACTGCATGTGCCCAAACCCATGACGACCTGACCCAGCAGGAAGATTTTCAGATGCATGGAACTCGTAATCATACAAATATGTAAACTGCACGTGGAATGCCGCCATGATAAATAGAACACCCATGAAACATAGACGTCAGAGTATAAGGCTGAAAGTGCGCATGAAATAGGGTAACTAAAGCAGTGCTACAGGCCTAACCTTAAATAAAGCATTTGTATACTTGATAGAGCAGCCATGTGCATTGTATTAGCTACTATTAATAGCAATAAGCAGACCGTGCAACTGTAAAAATAACAACAAGTACATATAGCTCCAACACTATTTTGTATGCTGACAGTCTGCCCTTACTGGTACTGCATGTGGCCAAATAAGTCTAGATAATGATCTGACATCGTGTCCATAGGCATTTTAACATACCTTCAAGGGCAATGAAAATTATTGATTATGAGTGCAAGTCGATTACATGTAATGCAAAATTGCAGCCTACTATGAATTACACATGGCATAACACAAGAGTAATACAGAACGGAGCAATGTACTATATATACACAGGAGTTAATTAGCAGAAGGGATTTCCTTGGAACGTATGTGCAAGCACAAATCTCGAGATGCATCCAACATGAAACGATCGTCCAGTTTTGCTCCCACTGAATGAAGCTGCTGCAGCAATAGTAATGCATCGTTGAGCAGCTTAACCCTATCAACTGCATCCTGGCACTCATCAGAATCCTCACCCTCATCATTGACATCTATGAAGCCCATCTCTTCTAAGTGCAACCACTCAGAAAGGATTGCTGTGGCTTTATCATGCACCTTTTGCACCGCATTAGCAAGAACAGCAAGATCCATGGTAGCCAACATGTTCACTACTGATGGGCTACGAAGTGTTAAACTGGAAAGCTTGTCGCACATTGCCTCAATTGTCATGGGTACTAGTTTACTGTTGTAGGTACGACATTCACTTGCTATCTGAGCAGTGTCAGTGACTGAAAGACACTTTGAGTGCACCCAGCATGCAGCTATTGTTGAAGGAGAGATGCTGTCCCAGGCTTCCTTCAATAACATGATAGCATCTCCCACATGAGGCTGGCACCCATACTGAAGCCCAGCATGACCAGCAGGAAGGTGCTTAGCCAGGACTTGCAATTCATCATATCTATCTGCAGTTTCAAGCAACCTCCCCAAAAGCCTGCTCTTATAACCGACCTTCAGAGCAGCAATAACACCCTGGTCAAGAGGTTGATAAATAGATGTAACATTGGGTGGGAATTTGAAAACCTTGACCTGTCCCAGGGGATCTTTACAACTGTCATCGTGGCCTGAAAACCCATCCACTACGAGTGCCACAGGACCTTGTGTAGTGTTGCGTACAGCAGGCAAAAAAACATTATCCCACCACTTGTTATAGTTGATAGTGTCATTCCATGCATTTAGCTGATGGTAATATGGAAGACTAGGAGGATTCCGTTTAAAACAACGTGGATTCTTGGCAGAACCAATCACTACAGGGGTCATTTTACAACTACCTGTGGCGTTCACACATAGAATAATAGTTACACGCTCTTTGGCCTTCATTGCTTTGCGGCCACGACCAACTTGACGGCTATCACCTTCATCTGCAGCTAGGTAACTACGATTAGGGATGGCTCTGTAAAACAGGCCAGCCTCGTCCATGTTGAACACATTAGAAGCAGGATAGCTGGCGAGTGCGTTCCTAAGTACATGCATCTCTCGTTCAGCTGCATCTAAGTCTACGTCTGCCGCTTCCCCATGGAGTCGAGTGCACTTTGAAACATTACATCGCCACCTCCAATTGTAAAACCAACCATCTGACGCACGAAAGTCAATAACACCTTGACGCTTCGCTTCAAATAATGCTCGGGCTTTAATCATAGATCGTGAAACAGGCAACGGTTTTCTAGCACCAGTAAGGGTCCGAATGGAACGAAACCATTCGTATACTGCCCTGTCTATTGCGGGATGTTTTGCTCTGCTAGATGCAACCTTGGCGCATAACGGTACCAGCATTTTGCCAATTGATGCGCACTTTTTTTTGCGAATGCTATACACTTGGGTTTTGCTGATCCCAAATTCAGCTGCAACATCCAAAGGAGGTTTACCTGCTTTTAGTTCACTCAACACTTTCTGTTTATCATTCCCACTGAGAAACCGTCTTGGTGTTTTCGAGCACTGTGCCATCGCCTGATAGTTGAAATAACGGGAAACGACCGGACGAATACGGTCACAGACGGTTCGAGACTACGTTTGAAGCTAAGGTACCTGCATGCATATTAAAACCTACAGAGAAGGTGAAGGTCCTATAGATTGAAGGATTTGCCTAGAATGTAGGCGCAAATTATAGAGAGGAGTGTTAATTATAATTACCTGTATGCACTTCCGTCGTTATCTTTACAGTTACACATACCGGGTAGCTATGCTAATGCAACACACATGGACTGTTCTATCGAGGACATGTGCGTTATTTAAGGTCTGGCCTGTGTCGTTTTGTGATCGGGGCCCAGCTTTCAACTGCTTTAGTTACCCTATTTCATGCGCACTTTCAGCCTTATACTCTGACGTCTATGTTTCATGGGTGTTCTATTTATCATGGCGGCATTCCACGTGCAGTTTACATATTTGTATGATTACGAGTTCCATGCATCTGAAAATCTTCCTGCTGGGTCAGGTCGTCATGGGTTTGGGCACATGCAGTACGAGAAGATGGATCTAAAATGGAAGGTAAGCATGGTTCAGATGTGCTAGCCTGTTTTTACCCAATCCACCTGCCATGCATGCACAACTGTTACACAATGAGCCAGTGGTAAATTTCATTCTCTCTCTGATGTGAATACCTTATCACATGGTGCTGCCAAGCATCCTCTAAAATGTAGGTGTGTGTGCTCTGCACTTTGCTCACTTACCACCATCTTTTTAGTAGTCACACAGCCTGACAGACAGTACCTGAGCAAGTTAGTGTAGATGGTTGTTTTCTGAATTCAATGAGGTTTGGTAAGGTGATTTTTCAAAGCAAACTGTAAAAATATTGAACTGTATTACAGGTGTACAATGTCGCACAGTGAAGTCAAAAGTCTGAACTAAACTAACTGGCTCAAGTAATACAAATTTCATTGAAGAGGTAACCGGCACGTTTTACGGGCACAAGCATGTTTATATAACCAATGTGTGAAGCTTAAACTGGCGGGGTTCTCCACACCACAAGGGGGTAAGGGCATGGTTACAGCCAGATGTTTATCATGCGTACAATATATTTTTCTGCACAAAGCTAAATGCATGTGTATGTACCATTTACTGTTTTAGATTTGGTGTACACGTACGCGTATAACTAACTACATGCACAAGTGTGTATGGTTCCTACACATACAAAGAAGCAGCATTACATGTAGCTTAGATCCCCGTGGCAGCCTGCCTGACTTGATCGTACTCCACAGACATTTGTCCGCAACGTCCATCTGCCTCAATGAGCCAGTGACCTGAACGCAATTGATCTGTGTTCTCCGTATGAATGGTTGGCAAAGCTGTCCTAAATAGAAAGCATTATCAGGTGTCCCATTTTTGACATGTAATGCTGCAGCTACAATTTGTATGGTACCGTACACATTTGTCATACAACACCACCATATGCATCGACATGTTTGTACCTTCATCCTCACATGACAGAGAATTGTGTGCTCATTGACAAAACTAACAGGTTGTGTCCATCCCTCCATCAAGGTAACATAACAAAGCAAGGTTGAAGCTGTTATTCTGGCTAAGTGCAGGTATTACGTACACCCAGCATAGTACATGTAAAAGAAGGGAAGAAGTTCAGGTAGGCGGGACACGGAGTAGGAAATGAAATGTTTGAAAAGGGGTGGATTACAAAGCGCCGTGTACATAGCAAAGCCACGTATCAACAGTGAATTTCATCTAGAGAGGGGAGAAGTCAACCACAGGTAGGTTTGCTAAGTACACCAACAGTTTCTTCTGTACCAGGTGAATATAATTATTTTTCCGCTGGAGCGAAGGTGATAATTACCGCTGGAGCGAGCCGGTACTGTAGTCGATGTTCTCGAAGAATCTCGCGGTTAGCCTCCTTAAAAAGATACTATCTATGATAGAAGAGTGTTTTATGATGCTTGTTATGATATATGGTGTACTAGCTTGAAAGCAATCGGCAGATAACAAGACCCAATTTAGGTCGAGCGAAGCGGGCAGGGATTCGAAGCCGTATATTGCGCATACTACGAAACAGTCGATAAAAACACCATAGTTCTATCCCTTGCTGTTACATCTAACGTCCAGACGTTTTAAAAGGCTTCGCTCGCCCATGTTTTAGTAGAAAAGGCGGGTGCTAATTCGAAGCTGCTGGTGACGATAGAGACGCCATTACGTGTACACCTGCAGCTGTTCGTTCCCGCTTTCCTTTCAATTAAAAACCAACATAGCTCTATGCCACTAGGGCTTATTGGTACATGGAGCGTGTAACCGTGCGACACAGACTGGTTTTCTATATGTGTGCATATATATATGCACTTGGCGGTTAACGCGAATTAGTATATATATATGCACTTGGCAGTCAAAGAGTTAAAAAGATGACGCAAGATATTATAAATATCATCTATAATACCTTTTTAATAATTCATGACGTTTATGACGAAACTTTTGCTCACGTGCACATGTAACATTGATATAATTTAATAGTAAAATTAATTAATTCATATACAGCATGCCAAGAGGGTGTGGCACTACTAAATTACTTCGGTACGCCCCATGGCTGTTACAATTCCATTGAAACGTGGACATTAGGTTCACGCCCACTGTGAATATTAAGTACCTAGCAACATGGCTAATTTGTTCCATAGCAACGCCTACCTTGGAAAGAACCCTTTTTTCTAGGCTTCTAATCGCTAGGTTTCACAAAGTAACAGGATAGGTGGACAGAGAAAGCAGTTAGTAAACGTCGGTGCATTTTGCTAGTCATTAAAACATTTTGGACTTCCGCTATACAGATTAATATGGCAGGATCCTCGTAAGACGTTGTGTGAACATTTCATGTTTTTGGCTAAACCTCCCGATGATCTTTTGTGAAAACGATAAGGGATAGTGAGCAGAGTTTGTTCTTTGAATTTATGTCGTCAATACGTTACTACTCGATTTAGTGTGTGAGTTGTGAACGTCGGAATAAGTTGCTTTTTAACGCAGATTCATTACGTGTCCTGTGGAGCTCAAGCACACGAGGCCTACGTGTGCGTTTGCTCAGCTATGTGATGGGCGCTTTTGGCACTGTTACACGAGTCCAAAGTCATCGGCTGTAAGTGCAAGTTAAAGAAAAATAAGCTTACTGTTCCTCCAGTTATAACACAAATGCAGTTACCATTCCGTGTACAATGGTATGCACAAGCTGCATTTCCTCTTTGTTCACCTTGATTGTTCAGTGCAAGTATGTGTGTGTCATAATTAACAGCTCTCACCATTTAGCAGCAGCTGAACCAGGACACTGGCTTTACTGAGTTGTGTGCACTCCAGTGGAGTGGTGTCATAGCAGCAGGGATGAAATGAACCTCTCAGGTGGATCCATTCAGCCAGACAGCAAGTACACACAAGTCTGTCATATGGCAACCTCAACACACTGAGGCAAATTGGACAGTTCAGCTGACTAATGGCAGAGAGTTTCTGTCAATGGTGGTTGAATGGAATTTTTTATGGTGCTATGGTCACGATGTGCTCTACAACTTGGGCTGGAGTGTTGCCAGATATCTCAGCTAGGGGCCATTGTGCCTTTGGAGGTATACCCTTACAAGTATCACATGCAAGGGGATTTCCCTTCATAGTTCATACATGTACCCAGACAAGCTTCAGATTTCTGCAGGACAGTCACAGAGGCGATAGTGACGTGTCCCTAAGCCACCTCCTGAATGACATGTTAGAGCATGGTGATCAGATGGCCTGCCTCATCCAATCAGGAGGAGCAAAGAGGACAAATCACTGTTAGTGTGACCTAGAACAAGGCCGGCTTGTGCCTCATCAGCTTTCAGGGGAGGAATTTGGATTTAAAATTTATGTGTGGTTTCCAGGGCCAAATAGCAGTCATAATAAGGTTTCAGACCACATTTATAAAGTTTCTTGTATAAGGCAGCTGTTGTAACAGTGAGGTGGCAACCTGTTGCACAACATTGGTGGGTGGATCTGATGGCTGTTGCAATAATGGTACTGCATACATGCCGAGGTATCGTTTTTTTTAGCTGCAGCTGGTTTTGCGCACCCACACACCCTACGCAACTCATTCAATTTGCACCTGTGTACTGCAGATCCTGTGGTGTGCAGTTCGATTATTCATATTTACATCGTAGCGGTCGAATAGGAATTAAGACCATTACAGACCGTGTAGTAACTTATTTTATGCACAGAAATACTAACTACAGCTGGCTTGCTTCGTGCAAAGTTTTTGAACCTAATTTATTGAGAGGATTGGGAGTAACACCGCTTAGAAAACCTGCTGTTTTCAACCCCTCGTTAAGTCCCTTTATGCGCGTAAGCTGTAGCATATTGTAACAAGCTGTTTTTAATTGCGCCTATATTTGCGTAGTATTTCGAATATGTATGAGACACCATTCATGTAATGGTTTTTATTTTTTCTTCCATGGTTTTTGCATAATACCTCCAAAGTTGGTGGTTTCATAATGAGGTTTGTGTACGCCATTTTAAATATATACCGTAATTCAGTTAACACAATCTAATTGTAAAACCTAATGGCACGTATGTAACAGCCATGGCCCATGCATGCATGGATTGAAAAGTCAGTTATTTATAGTTAATAAATTAATAATGCAACGCATGCTGATAGGGACTTCTGCGGGCTAGAGTATGGACCAAACTTTCGGAAATCATGCGTGCACACATGTAATGTGTTGTCTACTTGAATCAGCTAGTAGCTCGATCCAAGAATTATCGAGAGTTACGGCAGTAACTCTCATATAGGATTTGTGCCGTATCATGAATATCATTACAAAAACGCGATCCACGTATAACTCACGAACCGAGAAACGGATAGTGTAGCTCTTTATTGCTATCGAGCCACAATGGAAAGACGATCATTTTCATGTTTTGTTCAAGTCGCCAGACCGTTTACTTTATGTGAACAGAAAAGCTCGTAGTTTTCGTTCCCAGACCGGAATTTGTCCTCCTCCAGTTTTTCTGGGTGAGTATAACTCGGGATAGGAATGGTTGTAATGAGCGCAAAATACACCAAAAAATCTAGAAAATTCTGGAAGAAAATCTACAGGTCTCAGATATGGAAATAAAGCATATAACTGATATACGTAATATGCATATGGGAGCTATATGAAAGCGTTCCCATGGCAATGTTCACGTGATGTGTGTATAGTATTAGTTATCTATCATTTTTAAAACTCATATTAGCAAAGTTGTTTTTATCAAAATGCCTTCACGACAACAACAGCGGAGAGCAAAGCGACGAGCGGAATACCTCCAAAATCGAAACGAGGAGTTAGAGACCTCTCGGGTTCGGCGCAATAATTCGAATCGCGCTTCTAAGAGGGGGCGTGAATGCTGTGATGAGCAGAATTCTGACGACATACGAGCTTCTAAGAAGCAAAAGTATCAAGAGACTAATCGGGATTCCAAAAGGAGTGTATATTGGAGAAACCCTTCCGCTGCGTGTTCAGCGAGAAGGGCGCGATACCAGAAGCGTAAGCGTGAGGCGGAGACAGCATGCTACAACGGAATAACAACTACCGCCCAAAGGTGAGTTGTGCATGGAATATTATGTTTTGGCGCGCTTCTTTTAGACTAGAGCAGCTGGAAAACTGACATAGCTGTAAACATTGTGTTGCTAGGTGATGACATGTACAGCTGGATTTTGTCATGTTGCATAACGGTTGTTACTACACAGTATTCTTACTTACATATTATTGATATTAGTTGCACTATTTCTGTTACAGTTATGTTTATTATGCTTTGCAATACAGTTCAAGCCACTTTTAATGTCACCCCTTATTTAGTACACACAAATAATGCATGACATGGGGTAGACATTAGTATGTGGCTTCTACATGTATTACCAGTGTCAAAGTAAGTAAATTTAAGTATTGACTGCATGCTTCCATCTTCTTAATCATTTTAGCTACTGCCTGTATGAACTCAAGGATAGTGTTCTAATGGAGTATAAGGGTGGCCTTGAAAAGGCTATTCTAAGCAATAGGACATTGCTAGATGAGTTAAATGATGCCTTTTGCAAGACCCATCCATGGGTAGCGCAAAAGGTTACCACTAGATCTGCACATGCTGCTGTTAGCAAAGTTAGCGCAGATGCATTACTTGCTAAGGCACTGAACATTCGAAGAGCAAAAGCAGGGGGATTGTTAAAAGATGTTCGTGCCATTAATGCAATAAAATGATATTATAGCTGGGATAAGGCATCATAGTGCTGTCTCAGAACCCTATTTCTATTATACCTCTTACAATCACACAAAACAGCATGGCCTACACTGTATACCAGTAGACCTCAATGGTAGGTGTGTTATCAGCTGATTGTCCAAGCAGATTCATTTGCCTAAAATAGGCGACAATGAATGAGATTGGGCCTCATGATACCCTCCACCTTGAGTGGATAATACATATATGTCTGAGGCATATATGGGGGACCTATCCTCAATGGCAATTGAATCAAATCACAAAGAAGGTAACCCCAGGAGTTTATAAGTTTGATGTTGTTTGCTTCCATATATTTAGAAACAAACCACAAAACATGATGTTGCTAGGCAGTGACATGTTCAGTGTTGCTACAGCTGGACATGGGTATGCATAGCATTTTGGTGGGTACTTCTGCACAGCTGGTATAAATGACTGGTCCTTTTCTCTCTACCACTAACCAAAACAAGTGTCTATGACACTACTGAGTTACATAAATGCACACACAAGTAACAGGTTCTGAATGCACTTTCCTGTACTAGAAGGCAGGTACACAATGTCATACTGGTACCTGGTTATATTAAGGCAACCCAATGTAAAAAAAAATGAAGGAAACAAGATATAAAAAACATTCTCTCTGAGAAAGTTGGTGGTATATAGGATTTGAAGGCAATGGTGGTGTAAAAAGGAAGGGAACAAGGGATCAACGATGATACGAAATTTTTAAGTCCTATATTTAGCAACGAAAGATGTACGTACTACAAAAGTGCTAAATATAGGACTGTTAAAAAAATTTAGTATCATCGTTGATCCCTTGTTCCCTTCCTTTTTACACCACCATTGCCTTCAAATCCTATATACCACCAACTTTCTCAGAGAGAATGTTTTTTATATCTTGTTAACTATTACAATCCTTGCTCGAACCCAGTGGATTTATAATACTTGATGTGTCGTGCCATGTGGGATATGCCTCATGTCATTCTCATTGTCAGTAGCACTCGCGGCATTACTTTCAAAGCGGTACGGTGGGTCGCGCGTACGAGCAACGGTTGGAGAGCAAAAATTGGTACGAGCGGTGGTTGGAGAACAAAATTGCGTACAAGCCAAGAGCAAAATTGCGTACGATCCGAGAGCGAAAATGTGCATGAGCCCAGAGCAAAAATGTGCACGAGCCCAGAGCAAAAATGCGTAGGAACTGAGAGCAAAAGTGCGTAGAAGCTAAGAGGCAGTTGTTTACATGCGTTTTCCAATACTTCATTGGTCATGGCGGTAAAAATAGCAACATGTCTTCCTGACTCTTCCATCGCAATTTGTTCATGATGATCCGATTTACAGTTTCTGTTTTTGTTTAGAGCTTGCCCACGGAATGCAGAGCGTTATTAGGCAGTGCAAGGTTATGCCAGTCATCCTCCCTATTTGCGCGTGTGTGTACTACTGCACTGTCGGGTAAGTATCATCCTCACGTGTGTATGCATGTGTGTGTGTGCGTGTGTGTGTGTGTGTGTGTGTGTGGCCTTGCTGCTAAAGCCACAAGGTATGTCTCCCTTGTAACAAAGCACATTTCTTCTTTTACTATTACAGTTCAAATGCTGACAGAATGTAAGTTTGGTTTTAAAAAGCTGGTAGTTTCAATTTGTAAATAGGATTTCAGTCTGCTGGTTCTAGAAGGGACATGAAACTCTGAAACCGTACTTAACTGCATGATTAGTGTAACAATCTATTTTCCTGTATATGATCATGCAAGAGTCACCACTCTCCATTTGGGATTCTGCCGTCACTCAACAGTCCAAATGTCGTAATGAACCACATCCCTCTCCCAAGTTCACCGACAAAAGTCATGAGATCTAGTGAGGGTTTCTTCCATTTCAGCTGAACTCTTGGCCACTGCCCCTGATCCTGTGTCCAAGGCGAGGCTTTTATCTGCCTCTAAAAAGGAATCTGCATGGCGCTTGGTTGCAGTTACATCAGATAGTGTTACCGTCCATGCAAAGGCCCAGGGATGTAACTGGTAAGGTGTGCAACCAGGCACCAGATTCTTTTTTATAGGCAGATAAAAGCCTCGCCTTGGACACAGGATCACCTCCAGGGGGCAGTGGCCAGGAGTTCAGCTGAAATGGAAGAAACCCTCGTTACATCTCATGACTTTTGTCGGTGTGAACTTGGGCCAGAGGGATGTGGTTCATTACGACATTTGGACCATTGAGTGATGGCAGAATCCCATGCAAATGGAGAGTGGTGACTCCTGCTTGATCACCTACAGGAAAATAGATTGTTACACTAATCATGCAGTTAAATTCGGTTTCAGAGTTATATGTCCCTTCTAGAACCAGCAGACTGAAACTCTATTTACAAATTGAACTACCAGCTTTATAAAACCAAACTCACGTTCTGTCAGCATTTGAACTGTAATAGTAAGAGAAGACATGTCCTTTGTTACAAGGGAGACATACCTTGTGGCTTTAGCAGCAAGGCCACACACACACACGCACACTGTCTGTAATTCGCAAACAACACACACACACACACGCACACACACAACACATACACACACACACACACACACACACACGTGAGGATGATACTTATACCCGACAGTGCAGTAGTACACGCGCAAATAGGGAGAATAACTGGCATAACCTTGCGCTGCCTAATAACGCACTGCATTCCGTGGGCAAGTTATAAACAAAAACAGAAACTGTAAAACGGATCATCGCAGTGGCGGCGGAAGGGGGGGGGGGCTGGGGGGCTTTAGCCCCTCCAATTGTGACGAAGGGGGGGCTGAGCCCCCCCAATCAGAAAAAGGACAACTTAGATCCTGACAAGTACAGAAATAGTTGTAGCCAGTTAGTAGCGTTATAAAATGTAGTATGCCTCGCTTAGATCATGTAGTACGTATACAGTGGGAGATTTATTCATTGCGGATTGCGCGGATTGCTAATCAGTTGTCTGCTACATGTGTATGAATGATACTATAGAAGGACGGGGGGCTTTAAATCTCCCTAGATATACAGTAACTGATGTGCTGCACGATGGCCAACAGTGGTGGCGCATGCAGACACCTCAAGTCTCACGCCTTAAGCGTGAGTCTCACGCATAAGAGTCCAATCTCAGGCTCTCACGCACAGCCCATTTGATCTCACGAATTCGTGAGATCAAATGATATCCCTATCACTAATATTAATGAATTAATCGAGACCGAAGGTGTGGTATCGCGATCGTAAATTGCATGCACGTGCACGCAAATGAATGGTTGAAGAGAATGATGAATTTATATATATAGTGTCCGACAAAGAGAAAGATGAGACAAGGCCTGGACTATCAAAGCGAGCTAAGTATGCAACATGCAGCTGCAGGTGCTGGAAATTATCATACTAAATTTTGGTTCCATCGGGAGTGATTTGGCCATTTATCGTCACTTGAGATCAGAGACAATCCGTTTGCGTTTCAATGTACTTTGCGTCTTCGCCAGATAAGTTGTAGACGTATTGGTAAAGCTGATGTAGAACGGCATATCAGCACGCCCATGCATGTCTCAAATGTTAAGGCTACAAAATCAACTGCAACCTGGGAGTATAATAAAACACATTGAAGGAAACTGTTTGTATTGCGTGTTTATAAGCCCTACACCTAGTGTCGTACCTAATCGTACGGTACCGTGTAGCGTTTGGCTACATGAGACTAGCGCGAGATAAAAAAGAAAATTCTGATGATGTGAAATGATCTTAACATGCTACATTATACTAATCTCACGCCTAGAACTGCTAATCTCACGCTTAATAACCCACTGCCTCACGCTTACAAAACAAACACCTTGAGATCTATACGCATGTTCACACACGACTTATCGTATGTGATGTGCATCTAAACGAATTGGAGGCATGAAAAGAAGGCAGATAGGTTTGAGCGAAGCGTAGATAAGGTAAAAGAAGCAGGATTGTGGTGAACCAGCTGATGATGCTGGGTCAAGTAGCACGAGTTTGAGAGAGCTAAATTCTGCTCCATCCAATACATATGTATGAATTTCATTGTCTCTAATTTAAACAGCGCCCCCCCCCCCCCCCCCCAATAATTTTGCCCTTCCGCCGCCGCTGCATCGTGAACAAATCGCGATGGAAGAGTCAGGAAGACATGTTGCTATTTTTACCGCCATGACCAATGACGTATTGGAAAACACATGTAAACAACTGCCTCAGCTTCTACGCACTTTTGCTCTTAGCTCCTACGCATTTTTGCTCTGGGCTCGTGCGCATTTTTGTTCTCGGATCGTGCGCAATTTTGCTCTTGGCTCGTACGCAATTTTGCTCTCCAACCACTGCTCGTACCAAATTTTGCTCTCCAACCGTTGCTCGTACGCGCGACCTACCGGGCCACCGTAGATATGCCTCATGTCATTCTCTTTGTCAGTAGCACTCGCGGCATTACTTACAAAGTGGTTGTCTGTTTCGACGCTTATACGGCAATATACTATAGGGTCAACTATCGATAAGGTTTTGAGCTTATCAGTAAGTAAACACCTACTATCGCCTATCGATAAAAAACTTACCGATAAGCTTTCTTACTGAACGGTAATGATTACCGCTAAGGTATATAGGCGTGTCCAAAGGGTATATCTGTTGGCATCTTAGTATCATTTGGCATCCGTGATCCAGTAGGTTGTGGCCTTCTTTATTAGTTCCTTGCATGCATTCCTTCATAGCCTGCAAGGTTATTGATGCACGGGTTCCCAAGTGTTGTGTGCGGACTATTAATGGTCCTTGACTCCTTGGTCCAACCTACCCATTTAATTTCGTACTTTGGTTGGCCTTCAATGGCCAATAATCTCCTTCGGAATAACCTGATATTTTGCAAGGAAGCTGCAATGGCAACTTGATCATATGGACCCTGGGTTTTTGTGATGACGAAGCGTTTTAGCCCGTTGTGTTTCTTATCTAGTAGCTTTATTTTTATACATATAAGTTAAAAACGTCAAGTCTCTGTAATTGTAAACCAGTGCCAGGCTGCCAGCGGACCGTATATTGATTTATATCGGTTGAGTGTGTCCGCAAACGCACAGTTCGTTGCTCTGACGGCACAGAGCTAGAAACTACTTCTATTCAAACATGTACTCATGTTATAGTGCGAAAATTCCCCCTAGTAAATTATTCATAACACTAATTCGGTTAATTTTGACCACATGTTGTCGTGAATAATTATTTGGAAGGCCAGTACAAGAAATATAAAAAACCAATAAGAAAGCCGAGTGTTACCGATAATATTCGGTTAGAAGTTATCTGTTACTGAAAGGTAATGAATAAGAAAGTGTCTTACCGATTGCTTAACGGTATCGGATAACCGGTAAGCGGTAAGGACAAAGCTTATCGATAGTTGACCCTATTCCACTGTATGTACGGTAATTTTCTCTGCGAACGCAGACCGTGGTAATTTATCGGTTAACAGATTAGTGCCCACGGACGCGCGCACGCGTCAATGTACTGAAGGCGCGGAAGTGTCCAAATGCAATAGTGGACTGTACAATTGTGGCGTTACGCAACGGTTAGCTTTCAAGACCTAATATTAGCTACGAAGCTTCGCCACACTTAGGGCTTCAGTTTCCAAGGTTCTGTTTGAAAGGTAGCGTAGAAAAAATTCCCACAAAAAGGTGACAATTACCGCAATAACATACACAAATAATGAATTTTATATAGCAGCAGCTATCTAAGCGGAAGCGAACGACGATGCTAGGGCACGCTTGAAGATGTCTCCAGCTTGTAGTAGGAATAAAGTCGAACCTATGACGGAGGGAAAAATAGTTATTGAGATATTTGAAGTCGACTATACATAGGAAACTCACACAGTACCACCACACCCATCCCAATGACACACATGCCACATTAGTATTATCTAACCCTCCCACATACACACATGCACACACACCTATACACATGTCCATACACCCACACACATGTACACACACGTACACACATGTACATACACCTACACATATGTACACACACCTACACACATGTACACACACCTACACACATGTACATACACCTAGGCTACACACCTACACACATGTACACACACCTACACACATGTACACACACCTAGACACATGTACACACACCTACACACATGTACATACATCTAGGCTACACACCTACACACATGTACACACACCTGCACACATGTACATACACCTACACACACGTACACACACCTACACACATGTACACACACCTAGGCTACACACATGTACACACACCTACACACTCACAACACTTCCAATACACATGTACACACACAACACTTCTAATACACATGTACACAGCTCACACACCTTCCTATATTCACACCCCTCCCACTTACACACATGTATACTCACACTCCTTCATACACATGTATACAACTCCCACCCCTCCCACCTACACACATGTACACACCCCTTCCTATACACATGTACACATACTACACACATGTACACAATTCACTCTTCCTATACACAAGTACACACTCACACCCCTTCCTACACACATACACAACTCACACTCCTTCCTACACATGTACACATCTAACAACCCTCCCACCTACACACATGTACACACACCCCTTCGTATAAACATGTACACTCATACCACATACACTACACACATGTACACACTCATACCCCTTCCTACATACATGTACATAATTCATACCCCTTCCTAAACACATTTCACATCCCTCCTCCCACCTTCACACCCCTCCCAACTACACACCCTCCTCCCACCTATCACACCCCTCCCAACTACACACCCCACCTATCACACCCCTCCCAACTACACACCCCACCTATCACACCCCTCACAACTACACACCCCACCTATCACACCCCTCCCAACTACACACCCTCCTCCCACCTATCACACCCCTCCCAACTACACACCCTCCTCCCACCTATCACAACCCTCCCAACTACACACCCCACCTATCACACCCCTCCCAACTACACACCCCACCTATCACACCCCTCACAACTACATACCCCACCTATCTTACCCCTCCCAACTACACACCCCACCTATCACACCCTCCCAACTACACACTACCACCTATCATACCCCTCCCAACTACACACTACACATCCCACCTATCAAGCCCCTCCCAACTACACTCTATACACCCCACCTATCACACCCCTCCCAACTACACACCCCACCTATCACACCCTCCCAACTACACACTACACACCATCCTCCCACTTATAATACCCCTCCCAACTACACATTACACACCCCTCCTCCCACCTATCATACCCCTCCCAAATACACACCCCTCCCACTTGCATACATATACCATCACACCCCTTCCAGTTCCATCCCACTTACACATTGGTACCGTTACCACTACCCTTTACCTTACCATGCCATCACACACGATGGCGTGATAACACTCCCCCTCTACAGGTACCCCATTAGACGAAATTAGTATTAGCGCATACATACCAGCTGCCACCACTACAGATAGCGAACGGTAACTCAAACGCTAGTGCAATGTGTTACAGCAAAAGTAAATAACGTCGTCGTCTTCCCCCGCTACTTGATAGAATGACGCATAACCGGGCGCTACAGAATAGAATTAGCCAACTGAAGGTAGGTACTTGGATTTCTTTTTTTAATTGATATTTTTGCAACAATTCGCATGGTTCTAAAAAGAGTAAAAAATGAGCATTCCAACGGTATATTACTTATCATATCATCTTTTTTCATTCGGTCAATACGGCAGGATATAGCGGTACTTTTGAATGTATGGAATTGAATGACCGAGCTAAAAAAAACTGTGCCGGTTTAACTTATATTCGCTACACTGAACTTACTAAACATGCTACTGCAGCCAAATATATAAGGAGTAACTGCCGCACATACCTGCATATAAAAATAGTTTTTAGAAGGTACTACAGCAGATATTATGCATAAAATCATGCCAAATATGCAGGCTGCTCATGGTAGCGATATAGAAATATATAGCCAAGTGTATATATATCATGTTCTCGGAAACAAAATTTTACCATTCAATGAAAAAGGCATTTCACATGTCAGGAAAATCAACAAAAATCATATCTAGTCAGTAAGCAGCCGTAATATGCATGCGTATTTTTTCATCTTCCCCTTCTTCCTAGATGTCTTGCTGTGTCCAGTAACAGATGGTGGCTTTTGGAACTTTGCCAGTCCTTTTCACTGAAATAATGTGTCCATGATAGAGAATATTTTGTTTTTGCTCAGTAAACCATAAATGTTCAATGTAAAGGCCATTAAGTATAGACATATTAGATATAACATTTCTAACAGCGATTTCTGTTTGTTCAATACTAAGTTCTGGGAGAACTTTTTATATTTATTGAAATATTTCTATAAACTGCTGGTAATACTATGTGCCACTTGTGAATTTCTTACTTTAGCTGTTTTTATTTTATTTTAAGTTTAATGTCTCTTATATTAGAACGAAGATTGGATTCAATTTTAGCCTTCCGTTGTAAAGCTTTAAATTGTGTATATGCCTACTCCTGTGGTTATTCAATTTCAGTTGTTGTTATAGCATGCGATTTACTTTAGCCATTCTCTGCAACTCATCCTTCCTTTTTGCACACTTCTTACAATCAGTTCTTACATTAAGTGCAATAGGTAAAGGTGGATTGCACATTACATTTATCTCTGTATTCAAAACTGGTAAAGTAACAGCTAAATCCTCAGCTGTGTCAAAAGACACTATAAACTTCTCATTGAGAAACACCTCTACTTCAGCCCAACATCTTGTAATATTTTGACATTATATTAATAATATGATGTATTGCCCACCGCAACACATCAGGTGTAGTGGTGACACTGCTTCCAGCAGAGTGCTCAAGAATTGATGCAATGATACTTCTTGTATTTTCTAAACGCTGAGGTGCTATATTGGTGTGGATGTAAAACACTAGCCCCTTTCGTATCATGGGTGCTTGCCGTTCATTACGTTTATTAATGTCATTTTTAAAATGGTCCACAAAACTCTACAAATCACCAACAATCTTCATTATCCATGCAACTACACACAGAACTGTTGAATAAAAATATAGAGTTTAATAAACATAGTATTAAAACATGAATAATAAACTAACATTGCATGTTGCCATGACGAATTTTGATTAAATTGGTTTGATTGATAAGAGCACTGCGCTAAATCAGAATCTCGCTATATGCAAGGCGCTGTTACTACATAAGCAGCAGAGTCTGAAAATTATCTAGCTAAAGAACCCACGGCAACGAAAAGGTGCGTTTTATATAGAACACCTCGTTAAAACTCTCTACCTACGTAAAAAAAGGTCAGAAACATATCTTAATAACATTAGGGCAAATAATTATGACTTCCCACTGTCATAAAAGCTATTAGCTTTCACGATAATCGCGTACTTTAAACCATATGAAGCCGTTCATGGAGGCTTCGAGACAACACCCTGCGCATCGTCTGATTGCCCTCATATTTAAATGAGTAATGCATCTAGGTGTCCTTATTGCCTTCATATGTATTTCATGCAACCCATTCAATGCACTACAAAATTCTATAACCATCAAACCATACCCTTTTTGACACGCCCACAACTTACTACTGCGAATTATTTCACCATATACAACGAATAGCAAATGCTAAGAGAAGCCATGGGCCACCTTTATAGAATATAGCAAGCACAACAAAACTCGAAACCAGCGCAAACAAACGATCGCCTCAAATCAATCCTCTCCGGCAGTCAAAAATTACATTACAATTTTTGGGATACAATTTTTTACGGTAGTTACGTGATTTATCCAAGTACCTACTGTAGGCCGATGCGACAGGTGCGCGCTATATTGACCCACTTTCATGCCCAAAAACTAAGTAGAATGAGGTGAATACCAAAGCAAATGTACTGTGCACAAAATTACGCGCTAACCTGTTTCTTACGTCCTCCGATCCTATATGACAGTTGAGCGTATCTTGATGGCTTCGTTCCATAGCTTCGTCCGTGGTCCTCATTCGTTTCAGGAGTGATCGAACCGATCGGTGTACACCATTTGATAGCCAAACTCTCCTAACATCGTTCTTCGAAAAGTTCGCAATACAAAACTTTCATCGTTTGAAAGTTATATGACGCATCGCTCTGGCCACTTTAAAACTAAAAAAACTTAAAAATTAATCTGGGCCATAACGTATTCAATAACGTAACGTACTAATCTGTTAATGTCTACACAACACGCAATACACATACCCACCAATGCACATGAAATACACAAAATTATAAAACTTCACCATATTATGGTCCTGTGGAAATGTTTCTCTTTTACAATTCACCAAAGTAGTTATATCAATACATGGAGTACTTCCTGCAATAAAGAGTAACATTAATCATAGATTGACCAATTGTGACTTAAGTCACACCAATTGTGACTTAAGTCACAATGCATTTCAATGAAGAAATGCAATGTTTTTATTCTATATTTTTGAAACTCACCACACACACATTGGATGCATGTGTGTTATATTAGAATGCTTTTATGAACATTTGGATGTGCATAACATTCACAATACAAGGCCTTCTCTGTACGTGATCTCGCACAAAACGCAAAATACCGCACCATTGTGGCTTAAGTCACAATACACTTCAAGATACTACACCAAGAGTCTTCTATCAACTAGTTTACTATAATTCATATTATGATAATAAACACATGTGCTCTCATAATATTGAGTTTTAACTGCTTGAAAATACGTTATGTAAAAGTTACAAGACGTTTACATACCTGTCCAGGTCGAATGGGATATGCGGAACAAAAAATGCCAATGCATGCAGATTTGTCCCGTGCTATTGGATATAATGTGGTGTGTACAAAACAGTTTCTATGTAACCGCAACAGCGCGAGCGGCAGTACACTCCCGGCTCGGAACAGTGGAAAGTAACAGCTCGGAACAGTGGAAAATTACAGACATTCATTGCATTTTTGGGGTACCATAATTGAATTGTTAACGCAACGCGGTGTAGATAACGAAGTGTTTAAACCAACTGCTAAAATCGATGTGTAAACCCGAAGTCACGTCCTATTATGTAGCTTTTCTAAAGGTTACCCCTCTTCCCGTTGCATGGGTGGAGCCTTGTAGGGTTTTCTTACCTTAATTTTAACAACTTTCCTGGGTTCGTGCTCACAAATAAGCACCACGACTTGGCTCAGGGATTGAAACACATGTTCACTTGATTGAAATACACAAAGGGAGAGGAAACATCATTTAGTCAAATTGTGCCCGAAACATGCATGGCGCCTACCTGCAACTGTACTGAGCGTGAGATGGCCAATACAGATCGACGATGCAGTTGCCGCGCAGCCTGCAATGCAACATAGACTAATACGATATGCTCGCGCACAAACGTCACGTACCATGTTCTGCGTAATGCGCGATAAATGGAACAGGCCATAATACCCTGGTACTAGTGACTAGTTGTTTACTAGAACAGGAATTCTCCGTGCGTGTCGGTTGAGTTAAATGTATATGCTTAGGCTAAGCACAAAGTCATCTCAAACAAACCTTGCTATGTTGGGTGCGCCCGAAACAATCAGCAGCCAAACGTAATAATCAATTTTTATTTATCGCGCATCACGCAGGACATGCATGGTACGTGACGATTGCGCATTAGTCTCAGTCAGTGACTGAGACCAGTATTGCAGGCTGCGCGGCAATTACATCGTCAATCTCACGCTCAGTTGCAGGTAGGCGCCATGCATGTTTCGAGCACAAATTGACTAAATGTTTCCTCTCCCTTTGTGTATTTGTATACGCACGCACGTGTGAGTTTGTGTATTTCAATCAAGTGAGCATGTGTTGAACCCCTGAGCCAAGTCGTGGTGCTTATTTGTGAGCACGAACCCAGGAAAGTTAGAATTAAGGTAAGAAAACCCTACTCAGCAACGTAAGAGGGGAGTGACCTTTAGAAAAGTTACGTAATAGGACATGACTTGGGGGTTTACACAACGTTTTAGCAGTTGGTTTAAACACTTCGTTATCTACACCGCGTTGCGTTAACAATTCAATTATGGTACCCAAAAAATGCAATGAATGTCTGTAATTTTCCACTGTTCCGAGCCGGGAGTGTCATTGAAGAACACCGGACCTCTGTTTCGGACTAGCTATAGCAATGGGGTTTCTGTTGGAGAGTTGGTAGTTTGCAGTTCATACAAAGTTATAGATAATAAGCCAGCGAAGCAGAGTACGCAGTCCGAAATTCCAAGGTGTTGCATGCATGGTCAGGAGATCGAAGCGGACGGAGCAAGAAGTGTGTAGTTTGTTTTATAAGTTTCAACTTACAAAGGAAGTTGCAACTACGAAGGCTTTTTCCGCTCGAAGCTTGAAACTAGTAGAGAATGATGAGGCTGGACCATTGTATGTATACATACACAAGTACTGATGTACATCATATGAATCTTGCTAAACACACAGTACATATACCAATAGATTAAGAGTATCACTATTTGCAAAAGTCCTCAAGAGGAACCGTCTGTATTCAAGTGTATTCATTCAATTGTTATCTATGTAAACTATCAGTCACATCACTGGGATTTATTTACATAAAGTGTAGGCCTACATGTAGTTCCTATGTGTTACATGGTTTGTGTCAATATTTATAGGGTGTAGTAGTTTTTCATGTGTATTTTATGTATTATAATATTTTTATTCTGTATTTAAAGTGTTTGAATTTCATTTTAGAATTGTGACTTAAGTCACAATTCTAAGCACAATTTCTTGGTCAATCTACGATTAAACATCAAATGACTTTGTACCATGGTATCTAACTGATCTATTGCTCTTTTTCTTGCATCCATAAGTCTGTCTGAATGAGACATTTTATTAAAACATTTTAGTCAAGAAAGTATAAACATTGAGACAGCCTTTATTAGAAGGGAGACAAGCAGAATACAACCTACTTTTTGTTTTTGCATCAGATGCAGAAGTACACATCCTTGTTTAGAATAAGAATTCATATATATCTTAAATCAGGAAAAGAAATGCTTTTTACTTGTCTACCCATGCTACACCATGTACAAATCTCCCCACACACCATTCTCATGGTTGTAGCCACTTCTCTTCTTCCTCTTCAAATACACACAAGTTGTCACCATGGTGATGAGTACTACAGCAGTGCACACAATGCCAATCCCAGCAATGATTTCAGTAATAATAGCAACATCACCTAGAAAAGTCAGTGAAAAACCTGATTATTGAAAGTAATGGAGGCGAGTAGCACAGTTAATTGTATATACAAGTTATAATTTAACCAGATATGTGGTGATTTTATTAAGTGGTAAAATATAAATATTGCTACTACAATGAGTTAAATCCAAGTGTACATTACCTGGATGCACAGTTGAAATTAAGGAGACAGAAGGTCCATAAACTGCAGTAGATCCATATGCAATAGAAGGTCCATACACAGTCACCATCTCCCCAGCCAATGCTGGTACTGATGACACACCCCCATCACTCTCAATGTCATATACCTCTACTGAGTACACCCCTGTACCCAGAGGACCATTGGAGGGGGAGGAGGGACATAACGACATGTTGACCGGTGTGTCCAGTGACCTCCCAATTACTCTGCAGGATGTTACACCTGTGTCTGTGTCTTTTAGATACACCAAACATCCTGTGGCCAGTGAGCCAGGGTTGAAGAGACACATTAGTCCAGTGGGAGATGATGTGTTGACAGATACACCAACAACATCAAATGTACCTACCAAGAAAGGATGTGTACATGATCAAATGGACAAACAGGGCTCTCTATTTAAAATAGTCTCACTTAAGACAACAGTGGTACTTGTGTTTCCATAACCATTGTATTCAGTGATAGTGAGTTTGAAGTGTTTATTGGGAGGTATGAACACAGTGATGGAGAAGGTGTCTCCATATGATGGTGGGAGTGGCTTCACAGGTGGAAATGACAGCACATCATATCCGGATATGGCCACCATCTTGTAGGAGCACACTTTTGGAGTGACCTGGATGGGATACATGTTGGTCAACAAATAACAAATATGCAACAGTTTCTTTTTAAAAAGGTTAGTAGTACTTTGTGTACAGTCAAACAATAGTACCATTAGATCATCTTCACCTAACACTGTGACCTTATCACTCTACTATGAAGCAATTTGCCCACTTAGTGTTATAGCATTCTTATAGTTCAGACAATGACGTTAATATTCTCGGAGCAAAAATGAACAAATATGTAATGAAGTATACATGAAAATTTGCTTATTAAAAGATCAGTTATTTTTATCACATGTACTCATACATGTAGCAGTCAATAATAAACATGATAACCACTCCCCTATATGCGACTCACAGGCAAGCTGATGTTCACAGTCACATTATTACTTGGAGGCAGAGGATACACAAGAGAGATGTGGACTTGGTCATGTGATAAGGAAGTGGGAGGATCTGTTTTAGATATTAAAATGTACCGAAATGTGATTATATTGTACATCGAAAGGATCTATTAGTTTTTGCACACAAGCTCTCTAAGCATTGCTGAGTAGTATATTAATATTTCTACATCTCAATCCACAAGTTATCAATGTATACTATACTCCAAAAGGACTAAAAGCGTACATTACTTGTGTTGAAAAATTTCAAAAAAAAATTCCTCACCTCCTAGATTCATTGGACTAGTCTGTGCACCTGTTATACTTCCACACATTGGGGTAACAGTTGCCTCATAATGGTCACATGGGTCTGGAGTGGTGATGACCAACTGTGGCTCCTTCACTGTCTCATTATAAACTAGTGCTCCACTTCCATTACTGATCACTACAGCATAAGAGAGAAGGGATGGGGACTGGGCATCAGTGGGTGGTCCCCAGGCCAGTTTGAAGGCAGTATCATTGTATGTAGTAATGTTGAGATCAGTGGGAGCAGATGGAGGACCTGCAAGGAAGGCTTATATATATTTTATAATCATAACATTATAATATTTTTAGATCAATATAAATCACAGTAACACATAAAGGGTAAAGCTCAAATGGATCGGATCTGTATTCAAAAGCAACAGATCGAATTAATGCAGATGCAACATTTGATCAGATTCTAATCATAGCCTTCGGATCCATCAGATCACAGAAGCACATCCAAATATCTGACAGCCTGAGGCCGAGAAATTTATTAACATGTGTGCAATAACAATGGCGAGTGAAGATGATGTGGGATAAATGGATAGGAAGAAGCATTTCCTGTTCCCAGGTAGTGTGCGAAAGTGACAATGTTCAGCTTTCCAATTCCTCATTGAGCTGCACGAGCCATGCATGGTTCACCAGGTTATAGGTTTACTAGTGCAATTACATGAAAAAAAGCTTTCTCCAATTTGGAATGACAATTTATGTATGGATTATTATGCATGAGGCATTCCACAATTTATACAGTACCACTTATGGGCGCTCATGGAAAAGGTAAATAATGCACGTGCTATAATGTGGGCGTTATTCATTATATACCAGTTGACAACTCGCATGAATCGCATCAGGTCACATCCTCATGCATGCACTACTTTGTCATTTATAAATTTGCATTGATACATGAGGGAACAAATGTTTTGTGCATGCGGTGAAGTATCCTAACATTGTATCTTATATTATGAGAAGAAAGCTATAACTATAGTCCAGATATTCAGATATCTGATATTTTATACAGTTCAGATTCAGATTGTTACCTTGGATCTGATTACTACATCAGATCAGATTCAGATATTAGCCTAATTGAAGTTCAGATCAGATCACATTTGTACTCCAAATATCCGATCCAATCTGATCTACTTGAGCTTTTATAAAGGGGCACACTGACCTTGTATGCTCAAATATACTGAGCTGTTTAAGAAAGTTCCACTTGATACTGGTGTTTGACAAGTTATTAAAGAATTATTGTTCATTGGTGTACCCGCGATAGTAAGATTCACAATAATGATATTTCCACTATAGGTTGGAACAGAGACACTGACTCCACGAGGTGCCACACTAAAGACAGTCGCCATGTCCACCAAATAGAAGACACCCGTCACATTGGTAGCAGAACACACAAACTGTGCAGTGGATCCCAAACACACTGTCGTGTTGGTGGGAGGCTGGATAAATGTGGCTGTGGGAGAAAAGTGTTACACTTCTGTAGGATTAATTGTCCTGCATGGCTGCATTATTAGACAGACAAAACATTTTTGTAACATTACAGGATAGGTTTACTGATATCACTCTAAATAAAACGTAGGCGATGTATAGGATTTGCATTTGTAGGAAACGAAAGATCACTGAAATTAATGTAATTATGAATTACATACCTAAATTCTGAGCTTTCTAAGCCCTGCAGTTTCAATTCGTTGCATGTACATGTATAGGTATTCGCCGGCTCTATCCAAATACGCTCGCTAATGTTCAATCGTGGAATCGCGAATCTAGTGACGCCGAGCTCTGATACATGTATAGGAAATGCGCCGTATCATGAATATACCTTTATTATTATGATACCGTACGCGGAAAATACGCCCGCATGCAAGCTTTTATGGTACATTTGCTATAAAAAGATTTACTTCTGGAGGAAGTTTTGCCAAAACTTCGTCCTGTAGGATTTGCTTACCATTGCAGCATGGAATCGTTGCAAAGAAAAGGACAGTCCGCACTAAGTATATATTGATGTATGCCATTGGCCTGAAAGAAAATTACATGCAGCATTATATTGTTCAAAACTGCCATTTTAAAAACCAGCAACACCTTTTCATCCAGTGGCAGCCGTTATATATTCAATGAAATATAATGATTCATTTGAAGCTTATATAGACCTTTATTCCATGGCATTTAAATAAACTGTCACTAAAGTCTCAAACGTTTTTACAACATTGCCAAATCTTTCTTTAAAGTGTTTATTCAACTTCGAGCGTTTCGAAGTAACAGCGTGCAGTCACTGTATCATGCACATCCTTTATTTGTAGATACATTTGATGTTGTTGGTGACTCTCACGGGACGAAATGACTACATTTCAGTTATGTCTACGTTCACGTAAACCACAAGTAAATACCACAATTAGATACCTTTCCTGGAATTAGAAATTATCGTATTTACTAAATGAACAGCCGTAATTACGTATGTTTTCTGCGAATGAAATATGATATATACGTATGGAAATATGATGTTTTCATAAACCGTAAGGAATTCAGGGTTAAACCCAGGGCTGCCGCGATATATCGCGATATTGTTTTGGTCATATCGCGACACTAAAGTACATGGGTATACGGAGATAGACGGAAGAATAGACGGAAAAAGACGGAAATATACGAAAAGTCATTCAGCAGATGCAACTAGTGTTGGGCCACACACATCCATTCGAATTGCGCTGCGGTGCTGCGTACATATACATTGTATCATACTGTAAATTATCCGCCCCCATCGAAATAAAAATCAGCCTATTTAAACGTGTAACCGCGAACGCTTATAATAAGTACCTCTTTCTCACCATATTATACATGTATTATTTCCTGAAATAATGCCACGGAAGAGTTCACGGTTATGGAGATAATATCGTTAAACACGAGTCCTTTTTCGATGAGGAAGATGCACGGGGCTACTTGTATAGTGGCAAATTACAAAACAACCATAAAATCATTTTGGAATCATTATATATGTGATCGGAAAGCATATAATCAATCACGCAGTGATTTAATCCTCTCTTAAATTCTTTTCCTGCATGTGATATTATGCCACAAAAAAATGTATTTCTCCAGCCCACAGTGTAAAAGGCATTGTTATACTGTACTGTATAACGTGTGCATTTTTCTGTTATCCACATGTTATCCACATGTTATACGCTTCAGTATAACATTGCGTATTGAGACGCTATACACAGGTGTGTATAACATGGAAAGTATAACATTGTGTATATTTATGTATAACATTGTGTATAACATTGTGTATAACATTGTGTATATTTATGTATAACATTGTGTATATTTATGTATAACATTGTGTATATTTATGTATAACATTGTGTATATTTATGTATAACATTGTGTATATTTATGTATAACATTGTGTATATTTATGTATAACATTGTGTATATTTATGTATAACATTGTGTATATGTATGCATAACACGCAGATTATATTCATATTCTTATATTCATACTCGTCGTTTCCAGGCAACATGATTGAAATTAATTTTATTTAACGATAATATTAACTTTGGAAAATTATAAATAAATCAATACAACAAGCTAGAGTAGTCAGTGAGACAGACACAGTGAGACTACTGAGTACTGACAGAGTCCACGCGAAGCATCCACGTCGGCAGTTCATCAGGAAAGCGTGAGTCCAGTGGTGAGCACAGTATTCGTTCCTTTCGCGCCGTCTTCGAGGCTTGGTCTGCTCTCTTGTCGAGTGTACATGTGTCAAGGAATGCGTTCAGCTCTTCAGATCTCCAATTGGGCCTCTTCCGCAACATTGTTCCTCCGTCTTGCTCTTCTTCCTCGGACAAGTGTGCTGGTTTTAGAGACGCCCATTTGTCCTTTTTTTCTTTAGAAACGTGCGCGGATCGGCGTTCCCATAACTGTTGTTGCGTTGTTCAGACACAATTAATTGTCACTTATATCATCACTTACTCTTTGTTGCCGTGATTGAATCGCTTTTCTTCTTGATTCAGCTTCACTTGGAGTGCGCTTAAGTGTTCGCCTATAGGTCGCGATACCTGCTAATACATGCATTGATATGATTATTGGACGGACAATATGAATCGTTACCTTCAATCTCTCCACTGCCAAACTCTCCTTCAAGTTCTTTTACAATTCTTGACACTACAGTCGCGTTGTGGGGGCTTGATATTCTATAACCAGGAAGACCAACATGTAAGTTACAGGATTTAGAAAACAGAGTGCTTACGCTTCTTGGTACTTCAGCTGATTGTCGTCGTCCATCGAGTTATGAACCTTACGAATTTTACTCTAGATATAGAAGCACAGTTATTGAACACAAGATATAAAAAACATTCTCTCTGAGAAAGTTAGTGGTATATAGGATTTGAAGGCAATGGTGGTGTAAAAAGGAAGGGAACAAGGGATTCAGTGGAGATATACAATAATTATTCCTTTATTTAGCAACATGATTGTAATGACGTTCTATACAGTGCTATAAAAATATAGGAATAATTATTGTATATCTCCACTGAATCCCTTGTTCCCTTCCTTTTTTTACACCACCATTGCCTTCAAATCCTATATACCACTAACTTTCTCAGAGAGAATGTTTTTTTCATTTTTTTTTATAAGTGACTACTAGTATATAGGTGTACATGTAGTGCAATGTAGAAGTAAATACGATTGTACGATAAAATCCAGCCGTTGTAATTCCCATGTTTATTGCCTAGCAACACAGTTATGTTACATTTGCAGCTGTTCCATTAGTTCGATACTCACGCGCCAAGCTTTCCCTCTTAGAAGCTCGTTTCTCGACTGATTTCAGTTCATAACGTCGCTTCTTAGACGCAACAGAATTCTTTTCCTGTTGCCACCTCTTAGAAGCTTGGTTCGACTCCAGATTTGCTCTGTACATACCACGAGCAGACGCCCGCCTTTGTTCAGCATCAGCATCGTACCGAACTCGGGACGACTCTAACTCATAGTCTCGATTGAGGAGGTATTCCTCTCATCGCTTAGCTTTCCTCTTTCGTAGCCATAAATGCATTTTGACAAAAAACAACTTCGCTAGCTAAATGTGGTGAGCAAAACTAAAAATACAAATGAAACTCCCACCTGTTCCATGCCAATCATACACAATACACAATTCTGCAACATTGTCATGGAAACGGTTTTGTTTTAATATAGCGATTACGTACTTATATCTTGGCGCGCGAGAACAGCTGCAAATTACGTATATTGTTTACATGCTTTATTTATATATCTGATACCTGAAGATGTATTGTCAGATTTTTCTACGATTTTTGGTGTAACTGGCGCTCTTTAAAACCTTTCCTATCTCGAGTTATACTCACCCATAAAGACGACGACTATGGACAAATTACGGTCTGGGAACGAGAACCTCGAGCTTTTTTGTTCTCTTAAAGTAAATGGTCTGGCGACTTGAGCAAAACATGAAAATGATCGTCTTTCTATTGTGGATCGATAGCAATAAAGAGCTACACTATCCGTTTCTCGGTTCGTGAGTTATACGCGGGACGCGTTTTTTTAATGATTTCATGATACGGCACAAATCCTATATGAGAGTTACTGCCGTAACTCTCGATACGTATATCTTGGCGCGCGAGAACAGCTGCAAATTTCGTATATTTTTACGATATTTGGTGTAACTGGCGCTCTTTAAAACCTTTCCTATCTCGAGTTATACTCACCCATAAAGACGACGACGACGACGACTATGGACAAATTATGGTCTGGGAACGAGAACTACGAGCTTTTTTGTTCTCTTAAAGTAAACGGTCTGGCGACTTGAACAAAACATGAAAATGATCGTCTTTCCATTGTGGATCGATAGCAATAAAGAGCAACACTATCCGTTTCTCGGTTCGTGAGTTACGCTGTTTTTTAATGATATTCATGATACGGCACAAATCCTATATGAGAGTTACTGCCGTAACTCTCGATACATACATATGATGTAAGCAGAATTGTAACTGCAAAGAAAGTGACGTCCGTCTCTTCGCCTTTGACTTGCATTATCACTGTGTAAGCCCTCTTGAAGATTTATGACTTTCAACCGTAGCTCGTAAAGTAAACTGTACTTCTCAGTTCTGCAACTTCATTCGCCAGAACATCCACTCCCCCTCTCGATGTTGTAGGAGGTGTTTCATTGTGAAGCCTATCTTCAACGTTGTCTTCTTGCAATCGCAGATCGACGTCTGGGTCTTGAAGCCGTGACGATCTGCTGTTAGAAAATGTACACGTACGTGCACCACGGCACCCAGAACCGTAGAAGCTTTGAACTGGTGTTGTAGGTATTATTTAGCCTTGCTGCCAATGCAAGTTCCGACATGATCTTCCTGATCGTTTACCGGGGATCTGTTGTACGAACTCTGAGCCACATTTGAACGACGCGGCCCGCACCCATAAAGGTTTTGCACTGGCGGCCGAAATTCGTTCGCACCACTTCTTTCGTTCAAAATGTTCCTTCGAATAGGCCGATGTTGTGGTACAATGCCCACAGGAGTTCTATTTGATGATGCCATGAGGTTTTCCGCGTTGTACGCATGCGCTGGCGCGATTATTTGAATTGTTGTTTTCTTTTTGCAAAATCGTATCACTTCTGTTCGGGATGCACTCAGTTTGTATCACGAGCAACGTATTACAGACACTTAACACCCGGAGTATGTCCTGGTAATGTGAACGAAGACCCAAATGATGTGCACGTGAATTCCGACGATGTTGATGAACGTGATGACACATACATGTATACAGATTCTGATCTCCCAACGAGCTTAAAGTGGTTCCTTCATGCAGAGAATGAAAGCAAATCGCCAGTTTGCGACGACGATGATGATGATGAAATTGAACTATATAATAGCGGATGGTTTTGATTCTGAATAAAATGTAGGTGTGCTATATATCTCCAATAGAACTTATCAGTTTGACTATGGAGAAGATTGTGTTTTTTTATTATATGCCCAATGACCTTTGTGATTTAGTCATGTGTAATGCACCTATTATAAGGTTTATTTGTATGTGAAGCACATGAAGTGAAGTAAATGGTGCTCATTGATTGAACTGAATGCACATGCATCATGATGCTTATAGGTAATGCATGCAGTCAGCAATTGCAACATTTTCATCAAGAATTTAATTGCTTGAAAGAAATAAATATTTACACATGCATGATATGCATATGCATCACAGCCGCAGTTCGTTATACATGTATATTCTGGCCATACCACAAGCATGTTTAAAATTTAGGAAACGCCTAATTTAAAGCAGCATATGCATGTGTTCGTTGGCGTCCTCAGGTATATTAACATGCGTATAGCTTTAACCATAATTTGGCAGGCAATATAGCTTGGGATGTTATATTAAGTGCATGCGGCCAATCGATCGCTAACTTGATTGTCCAGGCAGAATAAAAACACTTCACATTATTGAGTAATTAAATGGTACTATAGGACGTGTCTTCTTATGTGTGCTCGTACTTTGTTATGATGCCCCGCCCCTCCTAGTTCATAAGGAGCATGTATATCTTAAAATTTATACGTCAAATAAATAAATTGATGATAATAATTGCATTATAACATTACATGCACAGGCAGTTACAAATTACAGGAACCGTTTTCAGAGATCTGAAGGTAGTAAAGAAAAAAATTAATCAATAAACCATACACATTATTTAGATACAGACATTGGGATGTCCCTCAGCAGTGACTCCATTGTACGCTGGAACATGGCACCACACCAAACAGTAGGCTGTGGTACTTGAACAACCCTAGATGAGTGTTAGTGGTGACATACCGTTTAGAATCTTCATCCAACTATAACTGCTGATACGCATTTGCTAAATCCAGCTTTGAGAACACCCCTTCCAATGGATTCCAGCAAATCTTCAACACGGGGTAACAGGCATGACTCGGCATGTGCCACACAGTTTACCGTTAACTTGTAGTCCCCACATATACGTAAACTGCCGTCTCGCTTGACCTAGGGAACGATTGGAGCAGCCCACTCCGAGAACCGTGGACACATCCATCGAGGTGTCTGATGACCTAACGGCCTGACATTGCTGCCAACCAGGAAGCTTGTATGATATGCACTGTAAGGGAAATTGTTATTAGTGCCAGCGTCCATATGTATGTGTAAGTACACACTTACTACAATTCTAATTGTTGTCTCACCTCATGTGCACATGCCATCAATCAAAGTCACATGACTCGTTGCAGACCCAATGACCTTGGCCACTGGCAAGCTTGTAGGATATGTACTGTCAGGGAAATTGTTATGAGCGCCAGCGTCCATATATATGTGTAAGTACACACTTACTACAATTCTAATTGTTGTCTCACCTCATGTGCACATGCCCATCAATCAAAGTCACATGACTGTTTGCAGACCCAATGACCTGGCCACTGGCAAGCTTGTAGGATATGTACTGTCAGGGAAATTGTTATGAGCGCCAGCGTCCATACGTATGTGTAAGTACACACTTACTACAATTCTAATTGTTGTCTCACCTCATGTGCACATGCCCATCAATCAAAGTCACATGACTCTTTGCAGACCCAATGGCCTGGCAACTGGCAAGCTTGTAGGATATGTACTGTCAGGGAAATTGTTATTAGTGCCAGCGTCCATATGTATGTGTAAGTACACACTTACTACAATTCTAATTGTTGTCTTACCTCATGTGCACATGCCCATCAATCAAAGTCACATGACTGTTTGCAGACCCAATGGCCTGGCCACTGGCAAGCTTGTAAAATATGCACTGTCAGGGAAATTGTTATCAGTGCCAGCGTCCATATGTATGTGTAAGTACACACTTACTACAATTCTAATTAAGGAAGTGGGATGAGTGGGGCCCTAGCCACCCTATCCTTTGAGGACTTTTGACATGTTCGGCAACACCTACAAAATTCTTCCATGTCTTTGTACAGAGTCGGCCAGTAAAACCTTTGAGTGATCCATTTGGCAGTTTTGTGCTTCCCCAAATGTCCTGCCATCGGCACCTGGTGTAAAATGGAAGTCGATAGAAGGTTATGTGTATACATTTGTACCTGTATGTAAAATCGGAAGTATACCTACATTCCATCACTTACATGACAAAGCACTTGATATAATGTCACATACTCGATTTGCAGACACTATGATGGGAGTAGTAACACCTCCTGGTGAGAGAGAAGCTTCAAAATTTCATGGTTCCCCCTCCCCAATCTTGGATAAAGCAGGGGGCCCCAATCCTGTGTGCTTTCCTACACGAATGCATATATATACACATACAAAAAAATACCTATCTGGTTATCAGCAGTGTGTGCAGTTTCCACAGCAATTCCTGGCCTTGATTGCGGGCCCGTAATGTCACGTAATTTTGTCCGCAAACATCTGCTTGCGAATTTTGTATCATACTTGCGTACGATATCGTGAGTGGACCGATTACTTACGAATACCTTCCCGGTACCGTAAAATCATTTGTATTTCCCACGTAGAATTCACGTTCAATTTCGTGCATAAGCACGTATGTAATTTTGTGCGGGACCTTAACGGTAATCCATACAGGATTAATTTATATTGCATGACGTAACAAATTAGCGTAGGAATTATTTATAATGCATGACGTAACATCGACGAGGGTGTATTTATAGCTGTATGACTCATCGAGCGTGTATTAATAGCTATATGACGCAATAAAATAAAATCATTGAAATAACAGCACATTGTACAAGATGAGTAATCAGATACATTATGTCTGCTTCTGCCTTCAGGTCCTGCGCAAGAAGTAGTTTAAAGATAGACGAGCACATCGAGCAGTCTTACCAAATCAAAAAATCGTTCACCGATGGGAAGACTCGCTTTCAAGCAGTATACCTAGTACATGTAACTGTAGTAAGTAAAATGTCTACATAACATGATTCCATTACCATATAGATTCTTCCGTTGCCAATCCAAAAATGCTTAAAAAGCTATATCTCCTGCTATTCCATGAGTGGTTAGAATCAATTAACACAAATCTAAATCTCCTTACCAGGTAAAATTTGGAACAAAGTTAGAACAGCGTCCGTGGCGAGAAGTTATCTAGACCAGCGCAACTTACCACATGTAACAGTATATGACAAACCTGTCGAAACGAATATCTTCCAACACAGCGTTTGATGCAACGACAACAGGTCACAGGGCCGGGCGATAAAATACCTCAACCGAACAATGCATGATGAACTGTAAAACACGTAAAACAAAAGATTGCAAAACATACTCATACTTACGCTGGTCGTTAGCCATCTTGTATATGCTCTGGGCGTTCTGGCACACAAAACAGTACAGCTAGCTGAGTGTGGAACCTCATATTATGAAACTTACTGAGGCAGTTCAAATTGTGCTTCTTGTACTTCGTTTGAATCAATCCACAATGTGATGACAAACAAATCACACAATAACAAGTTAGGCGTACCAAATATCCGTTGCAAGAAGCAGTGCAGGATCTTGTCTCATAGAATAGCCAATGCTCGAACTGCGTGGTGTGAATTCTAGCTCTAGGAGACAGTTACTGTAACTTACTATTACTGTTATTGCCTTGCAAGTCACTGTCCACCCCTTTTTTTTAGTCCGCAACCGCCAAAATCCAAGCGACCCACGTGATGAAATTGTTAATAACCGCAAAGCTACATGCATGCAGCACCGCTCAACACTATAAGCTGACATGCAATTTCAAGCTTTAAGTCATGACCATTATTTTGCACGAAGTAAGTCCAGTAATGCGTTTGATGAACGTGCTAGTAACTGCCCAATTTATTTTTTTATTTTTATTTTACGATTCGTGGTACATGTACAAAATGACGTGTTAATTCTGTGTACACACTACATATACAACATATATAGAACTGTGTCCACTCCACTGTGACAAAAGATGCATCACAGATGCATCACCATTACCATGACAGCAAGACATATGTCAAGGATGTATGGCATGCTCTTTATACCATTGGCCTCACCATTGGTCTGTGAAATCTGGGCTACGTACGTCACAGAGTTTTGCCGGGCTATGTAATCTGGTATACTACTGATATTGAATCTACCCCTTCAATCCCCTTGACTACTATGGTGCTATGTCAGGAGAAGGAGCCACGCCCCCAGGGCAAGGGACTACCCTTCCCGGGGGGGGAGGGTTTGAATAACATTATTGGAAATGATCACTAACATACATGCAGCTTGTTGCATTAAAATATAACTTAGATAAACAGAATAAAGGTGCCCTTGCGCAGTTGTGCAGGTGTCCACCTTCCCTCTCTTCCCAGGTACACCATTGTCTTGTTCAGTACGAAGTTTGTTAACAAAATAATTTGACTCAGAGGGTTGTGTTGTACTAGCCCTGGTAATATAAGGCTTGCAAGATGAAGTAAACAAGGAATTTTAAAATGGCAGGGAATTTGCCCCAGTTACCTTTTATCCCTCACAGGTGTGTGCCAGTACTACGTATACACATGGGACACATGATGACTGGTTAGAACTTGTCTCCATGTAGATCAAGTTGGATGTTGAGAGGTCAAACTAAAGATGTCACTGAATTCCTGTTCAACCTGTTTACTACCCTTTATCACATGATACATGTTGTACATTACTGGCATCTCATTGTCAAAGTAGTATACATGTACAACAGCACGTCGATCGATATGCATGATAATTTTGATAAGGCATTATACGTTATCAGTTATGTACTCTATAGCGGCATGGGCATGCACTATCCGCGGTATTATAAAAACACAGCAGTGTACGTCACTGGGCCGGATGCATTGCATTTCATTTTCAGTATACTTACATGGTCAACTATATATTGCTTTGGGCATGCTGCATGTGTATACATGTAATATAAGTGCAGATTGTTATTGTGCCACGGCGTTTAAATTCACTCACTTATACATGTGAACTATATAGTGCAACAGTAGGTGTGTCAGGGATGCTGTGCACTGCATGTATTCTGAGTATATATGTATGGTACATTCAAGTTTATTGATTGGAATATATGTTTGCCACTTGCATGCCGCATATAGGCTTATAAGCTTATAGCTGCATTCAAAGCCGGTACACATCTTGCCAGATGATTGATCATTATGCCATGTGAAACATTATAACATGAGTTGTAGGACTAGATACATAATATATGTACGTGTATGTCCAGATCATGCGAGCGTAATATTAATTAATTGATACTGGCATCATGCATGGTATATATATACATGCAGGTTATATCAGTTTATCATAGCATATACATCTATATGCATGCATGTGACTATTACCTGAGACCTATATCTAACAAAGCCGTTGAGCACAGAATGAGCATAGGCCTATATGAGGCTAGCTTTGCGACAAATCTCATCTGGCGTGCATGCATGTTATTGCCGCTTCAAAGCAGAAACTCCTCAATTTCAACATGTACCCATAAGAACACACATCTGCATGTTCTCTATAGTTACAGGCTGCATCTGTATATCTGCTGCCAGAACATGCATGCTTCTTCTCCTGCTCAAGCTCCTTCTGCTTTACTGCATGAATTGTCCGAGGTAATACTTGTGACGTATGCCGTGCAGATCCATGCAAGCGGATCTATACATACAAACACTATATAGCACCAAGACATAAATGCATGGTCTGCATGGACTTGTGTATTGGCTTCCACATTATTCTAGTTGTCGAGCAAAGCACACCCCGTAACAGATTTCAGCAACCATTCGAATGTTTACATGCCCCGCCCCCATATTTTCCATCTCATATATATATATATATATATGCACACTACATAGCCAAATGACTACCTCCAACTATAATCAGTTTTAAACACTCTCTGCATGTGCAGGTATACAAATAAATTAAGCCATACGTAATTATACGTACAATCTCTCTACCTACCGGCATGTAATCATGCACGTACAGATATTTGGAACACTCCTTACACTATACACATGTACTAAAGTGGTAAATATATATACAGGTTATCTTCAGCGCAGGAGGGACATCAAACATTCCCTGAGGGCATGTACTACCTGGTACTAATTTCAAGAAATGAGCATTAATGAAACATGAAATCAGTACACAAATGTATACGTTACAACACGAATACAAATATGCAACACTTCATCTACGCATCTGGCGTAACAACACTGTACATTGTGAAGCCTTTCCAGTGCGTCTTATGACATAGACTAAAATAGAATGAGTACATGACTAAGAAACGTAAAACTGGGTAGCAACCACCTATCTGATATAGCCACACCTCTCCAAGTCATATGACCTTTAGTGGGCCATCAGTGTGAGGCCTCTGTAGTCTGACCATTGTGAAGCATATCTGACAAGCCTTATGTCCCATACACTAAAAAGTACAAATGTACGTGTACATAAGTACATGAATGTATAATAAGCATATGCTCACCTAATATAGCCACACCTCTCTAAGTCACATGATCTGTAGTGGGCCATCAGAATGAGGCATCTGGCTGTTGTGAAGCATGTCTGACAAGCCTTATGTCCCATACACTAAAAAGTACACATGTGCATATAAGTACATGAATGTATAAGAAGCATCCGCCCACCTCATATAGCCACACCTCTCCAGGTCACATGACCTTTAGTGGGCCATCAGTGTGAGGCCTCTGACCGTTGTGAAGCATATCTGAGAAGCCTTATGTCCCATATACTAAAAAGTACACATGTACGTGTACATAAGTACATGTACATTGTACATGAACGTATAATAAGCATATGCTCACCTGATATAGGCACACCTCTCTAAGTCACATGATCTGTAATGGGTCATCAGTGTGAGGCATCTGACTGTTGTGAAGCATGTCTGACAAGCCTTATGTCCCATACACTAAAAAGTACATATGTGCATGTAAGCACATGAATGTATAAGAAGCATCCGCCCACCTTATACATGTATAGCCACACCTCTCCAGGTCACATGACCTTTAGTGGGCCATCAGTGTGAGGCCTCTGACCGTTGTGAAGCATATCTGACAAGCCTTATGTCCCATACACTAAAAAGTACACATGTAAATGTAAGTACATGAATATATAAGAAGCATCCGCCCATCTCATATAGCCACACCTCTCCAGGTCACATGACCTTTAGTGGGTCACCAGTGTGAGGCCTCTGACCGTTGTGAAGCACATCTGACAAGCCTTATGTCCCATACACTAAAAAGTACACATGTGCATGTAAGTACATGAATGTACATGTATAAGAAGCATCTGCCCACCTGACATACACATGTAGCCACACCTCTCCAAGTCACATGACCTTGTGTGGGCCATCAGTGTGAAGCCTCTGACCATTGTGAAGCGTATCTGACTAGCCTTATGTCCCATACACTAAAACGTACACATGTACGTGTACATGTACATAAGTACATGAATGTATAATAAGCATATGCTCACCTGACATAGCCACACCTCTCTAAGTCACATGATCTGTAGTGGGTCTTCAGTGTGAGGCATCTGACTGTTGTGAAGCATGTCTGACAAGCCTTATGTCCCATACACTAATAAGTACAAATGTGCATGTAAGTACATGAATGTACATGTATAAGAAGCATCTGCCCACCTGACATACACATGTAGCCACAACTCTCCAAGTCACATTGACCTTGTCTGGGCCATCAGTGTGAAGCCTCTGACCTTATGTTTCATACACTAAAACGTACACATGTACGTGTACATGTACATAAGTACATGAATGTATAATAAGCATATGCTCACCTGACATAGCCACACCTCTCTAAGTAACATGATCTGTAGTGGGCCTTCAGTGTGAGGCATCTGATTGTTGTGAAGCATGTCTGACAAGCCTTATGTCTCATACACTAAAAAGTACACATGTACGTGTATATGTACATAAGTACATGAATGTATAATAAGCATATGCTCACCTGACATAGCCACACCTCTCTAATTCACATGATCTGTAGTGGGCCATCAGTGCGAGGCCTCTGACCATTGTGAAGCATATCTGACAAGCCTTATGTCCCATACACTAAAACGTACACATGTACGTGTACATGTACATAAGTACATGAATGTATAATAAGCATATGCTCACCTGACATAGCCACACCTCTCTAAGTCACATGATCTGAAGTGGACCTTCAGTGTGAGGCATCTGATTGTTGTGAAGCATGTCTGACAAGCCTTATGTCCCATACACTAAAAAGTACACATGTGCATGTAAGTACATGAATGTACATGTATAAGAAGCATCTGCCCACCTGACATACACATGTAGCCACACCTCTCCAAGTCACATGACCTTGTTTGGGCCATCAGTGTGAAGCCTCTGACCGTTGTGAAGCGTATCTGACTAGCCTTATGTCCCATACACTAAAACGTACACATGTACGTGTACATGTAAGTACATGAATGTATAATAAGCATATGCTCACCTGACATAGCCACACCTCTCTAAGTCACATGATCCGTAGTGGGCCTTCAGTGCGAGGCATCTGATTGTTGTGAAGCATGTCTGACAAGCCTTATGTCCCATACACTAAAAAGTACACATGTGCATGTAAGTACATGAATGTACATGTATAAGAAGCATCTGCCCACCTGACATACACATGTAGCCACAACTCTCCAAGTCACATTGACCTTGTCTGGGCCATCAGTGTGAAGCCTCTGACCGTTGTGAAGCGTATCTGACTAGCCTTATGTCCCATACACTAAAAAGTACACATGTACATGTAAGTACATGTACATGAATGTATAAGAAGCATCTGCCCACCTGACATAGCCACACCTCTCCAAGTCACATGACCTTGAGTGGTCCATCAGTGTGAGGCCTCTGACCGTTGTGAAGCATATCTGACAAACCTTATGTCCCATATACTAAAAAGTACACATGTACATATGTATGTGTACATAAGTACATGAATGTATAATAAGCATATGCTCACCTGACATAGCCACACTCTCCAAGTCACATGATCTGTAGTGGGTCACCAGTGTGAGGCCTCTGACCGTTGTGAAGCATATCTGACAAGCCTTATGTCCCATACACTAAAAAGTACACATCTACATGTAAGTACATGAATGTATAAGAAGCATCTGCCCACCTGACATAGCCACACCTCTCCAAGTCACATGACCTTGAGTGGGCCATTAGTGTGAGGCCTATGACCATTGTGAAGCATATCTGACAAGCCTTATATCCCATACACTAAAAAGTACACATGTACATGTAAGTACATGAATGTATAAGAAGCATCTGCCCACCTGACATACACATGTAGCCACACCTCTCCAAGTCACATCACCTTGAGTGGGCCATGAGTGTGAGGCCTATGACCATTGTGAAGCATATCTGACAAACCTTATGTCCCATACACTAAAAAGTACACATGTACATATGTATGTGTACATAAGTACATGAATGTATAATAAGCATATGCTCACCTGACATAGCCACACCTCTCCAAGTCACATGATCTGTAGTGGGTCACCAGTGTGAGGCCTCTGACCGTTGTGAAGCATATCTGACAAGCCTTATGTCCCATACACTAAAAAGTACACATCTACATGTAAGTACATGAATGCATAAGAAGCATCTGCCCACCTGACATAGCCACACCTCTCCAAGTCACATGACCTTGAGTGGGCCATTAGTGTGAGGCCTCTGACCATTGTGAAGCATATCTGACAAGCCTTATGTCCCATTCACTAAAAAGTACACATCTACATGTAAGTACATGAATGTATAAGAAGCATCTGCCCACCTGATAACAACATGTAGCCACACCTCTCCAAGTCACATGACCTTGAGTGGGCCATCAGTGTGAGGCCTCTGACCATTGTGAAGCATATCTGACAAGCCTTATGTCCTATACACATATGTATGTGTACATAAGTACATGAATGTACAATAAGCATATGCTCACCTGACATAGCCACACCTCTCCAAGTCACATGATCTGTAGTGGGTCACCAGTGTGAGGCCTCTGACCGTTGTGAAGCATATCTGACAAGCCTTATGTCCCATACACTAAAAAGTACACATCTACATGTAAGTACATGAATTTATAAGAAGCATCTGCCCACCTGACATAGCCACACCTCTCCAAGTCACATGACCTTGAGTGGGCCATGAGTGTGAGGCCTCTGACCATTGTGAAGCATATCTGACAAGCCTTATGTCCCATACACTAAAAAGTACACATCTACATGTAAGTACATGAATGTATAAGAAGCATCTGCCCACCTGACATACACATGTAGCCACACCTCTCCAAGTCACATGACCTTGAGTGGTCCATCAGTGTGAGGCCTCTGACCGTTGTGAAGCATATCTGACAAGCCTTATGTCCCATACACTAAAAAGTGCACATGTACATATGTATGTGTACATAAGTACATGAATGTATAATAAGCATATGCTCACCTGACATAGCCACACCTCTTAAAGTCACATGATCTGTAGTGGGTCACCAGTGTGAGGCCTCTGACCGTTGTGAAGCATATCTGACAAGCCTTACGTCCGTCCCATACACTAAAAAGTACACATCTACATGTAAGTACATGAATATATAAGAAGCATCTGCCCACCTGACAACAATATGTAGCCACACCTCTCCAAGTCACATGACCTTGAGTGGGTCACCAGTGTGAGGCCTCTGACCGTTGTGAAGCATATCTGACAAGCCTTATGTCCCATACACTAAAAAGTACACATCTACATGTAAGTACATGAATCTATAAGAAGCATCTGCCCACCTGACATAGCCACACCTCTCCAAGTCACATGACCTTGAGTGGGCCATGAGTGTGAGGCCTCTGACCATTGTGAAGCATATCTGACAAGCCTTATGTCCCATACACTAAAAAGTACACATCTACATGTAAGTACATGAATGTATAAGAAGCATCTGCCCACCTGACATAGCCGCACCTCTCCAAGTCACATGACCTTGAGTGGGCCATGAGTGTGAGGCCTATGACCATTGTGAAGCATATCTGACAAGACTTACGCCCCAATACACTAAAAAGTACACATCTACATGTAAGTACATAAATGTATAAGAAGCATCTGCCCACCTGACAACAATATGTAGCCGCACCTCTCCAAGTAACATGACCTTGAGTGGGCCATCAGTGTGAGGCCTATGACCATTGTGAAGCATATCTGACAAGCCTTACGTCACATACACTAAAAAGTACACATGTACATGTAAGTACATGAATGTATAAGAAGCATCTGCCCACCTGACATACACATGTAGCCACACCTCTCCAAGTCACATGACCTTTAGTGTGGCATCAGTGTGAGGCATCTTATCGTTGCAAAGCATATCTGACAAGCCTTATGTCCCATAAACTAAAAAGTACACATGTACGTGTACATGTACATAAGTACATGAATGTATAATAAGCATATGCTCACCTGACATAGCCACACCTCTCCAAGTCACATGATCTGTAGTGGGTCACCAGTGTGAGGCCTCTGACCGTTGTGAAGCATATCTGACAAGCCTTATGTCCCATACACTAAAAAGTACACATGTACATGTAAGTACATGAATGTATAAGAATCATCTGCCCACCTCATACATGTATAGCCACACCTCTCCAGGTCACATGACGTTTAGTGGGCCATCAGTGTGAGGCCTCTGACCATTGTGAAGCATATCTGACAAGCCTTATGTCACATACACTAAAAAGTACACATGTGCATGTAAGTACATGAATGTATAAGAAGCATCTGCCCACCTGACATACACATGTAGCCACACCTCTCCAAGTTACATGACCTTGAGTGGTCCATCAGTGTGAGGCCTCTGACCGTTGTGAAGCATATCTGACAAGCCTTATGTCCCATACACTAAAAAGTACACATGTACATATTTATGTGTACATAAGTACATGAATGTATAATAAGCATATGCTCACCTGACATAGCCACACCTCTCCAAGTCACATGATCTGTAGTGGGTCACCAGTGTGAGGCCTCTGACCGTTGTGAAGCATATCTGACAAGCCTTATGTCCCATACACTAAAAAGTACACATCTACATGTAAGTACATGAATGTATAAGAAGCATCTGCCCACCTGACATAGCCACACCTCTCCAAGTCACATGACCTTGAGTGGGCCATGAGTGTGAGGCCTCTGACCATTGTGAAGCATATCTGACAAGCCTTATGTCCCATACACTAAAACGTACACATGTACGTGTACATGTACATAAGTACATGAATGTATAATAAGCATATGCTCACCTGACATAGCCACAGCTCTCTAAGTCACATGATCTGTAGTGGGCCTTCAGTGTGAGGCATCTGACTGTTGTGAAGCATGTCTGACAAGCCTTATGTCCCATACACTAAAAAGTATACTTGTGCATGTAAGTACATGAATGTATAAGAAGCATCTGCCCACCTGACATACACATGTAGCCACACCTCTCCAAGTCACATGACCTTGAGTGGTCCATCAGTGTGAGGCCTCTGACCGTTGTGAAGCGTATCTGACAAGCTTTATGTCCCATACACTAAAAAGTACACATGTACATGTAAGTACATGAATGCATAAGAAGCATCTGCCCACCTGACATAGCCACACCTCTCCAAGTCACATACCTTGAGTGGGTCATGAGTGTGAGGCCTATGACCATTGTGAAGCATATCTGACAAGCCTTACATCCCATACACTAAAAAGTACACATGTACATGTAAGTACATGAATGTATAAGAAGCATCTGCCCACCTAACAACAACATGTAGCCACACCACTCCAAGTCACATGACCTTGAGTGGTCCATCAGTGTGAGGCATCTGACTGTTGTGAAGCATGTCTGACAAGCCTTATGTCCCATACACTAAAAAGTATACTTGTGCATGTAAGTACATGAATGTATAAGAAGCATCTGCCCACCTGACATACACATGTAGCCACACCTCTCCAAGTCACATGACCTTGAGTGGTCCATCAGTGTGAGGCCTCTGACCGTTGTGAAGCATATCTGACAAGCCTTATGTCCCATACACTAAAAAGTACACATGTACATGTAAGTACATGAATGTATAAGAAGCATCTGTCCACCTGACATAGCCACACCTCTCCAAGTCACATGACCTTGAGTGGGTCATGAGTGTGAGGCCTATGACCATTGTGAAGCATATCTGACAAGCCTTACATCCCATACACTAAAAAGTACACATGTACATGTAAGTACATGAATGTATAAGAAGCATCTGCCCACCTGACAACAACATGTAGCCACACCTCTCCAAGTCACATGACCTTGAGTGGTCCATCAGTGTGAGGCCTATGACCATTGTGAAGCATATCTGACAAGCCTTACATCCCATACACTAAAAAGTACACATGCACATGTAAGTACATGAATGTATAAGAAGCATCTGCCCACCTGACAACAACATGTAGCCACACCTCTCCAAGTCACATGACCTTGAGTGGGCCATCAGTGTGAGGCCTCTGACCATAGTGAAGCATATCTGACAAGCCTTATGTCCCATACACTAAAAAGTACACATGTTAATGTAAGTACATGAATGTATAATAAGCATCTGCCCACCTGACATAGCCACACCTCTCCAAGTCACATGACCTTGAGTGGGCCATCAGTGTTAGGCCTATGACCATTGTGAAGTATATCTGACAAGCCTTATGTCCACCTGACATACACATGTAGCCACACCTCTCCAAGTCACATGACCTTGAGTGGTCCATCAGTGTGAGGCCTCTGACCATTGTGAAGCATATCTGACAAGCCTTATGTCCCATACACTAAAAAGTACACATGTACATACATGTATGTATGTGTACATAAGTACATGAATGTATAATAAGCATATGCTCACCTGACATAGCCACACCTCTTCAAGTCACATGATCTGTAGTGGGTCACCAGTGTGAGGCCTCTGTCCGTTGTGAAGCATATCTGACAAGCCTTATGTCCCATACACTAAAAAGTACACATGTACACATAAGTACATGAATGTATAAGAAGCATCTGCCCACCTGACATAGCCACACCTCTCCAAGTCACATGACCTTGAGTGGGCCATGAGTGTGAGGCCTATGACCATTGTGAAGCAATCTGACAAGCCTTACGTCCCATACACTAAAAAGTACACATGTACATGTAAGTACATGAATGTATAAGAAGCATCTGCCCACCTGATAAAGCCACACCTCTCTAATTCACATGATCTGTAGTGGGCCATCAGTGTGAGGCCTCTGACCATTGCAAAGTATATCTGACAAGCCCTATGTCCCATACACTAAAAAGTACACATGCACGCGTAAGTACTTGAATGTATAAGAAAAATCTGCCCACCTGTACATAGCTACACCTCTCCAGGTCACATGACCTTTAGTGGGCCATCAGTGTGAGGCCTCTGACCGTTGTGAAGCATATCTGACAAGCTTTATGTCCCATACGCTAAAAAGTACACATGTGTATGTAAGTACATGAATGTATAAGAAGCATCAGCCCACCTGACATAGCCACACCTCTCCAAGTCACATGACCTTGAGTGGGCCATCATATGACCATTGTGAAGCATATCTGACAAGCCTTATGTCCCATACACTAAAAAGTACACATGTAGATGTAAGTACATGAATGTATAAGAAGCATCTGCCCACCTGACATACACATGTAGCCACACCTCTCCAAGTCACATGACCTTTAGTGGTCCATCAGTGTGAGGCCTCTGACCGTTGTGAAGCATATTTGACAAGCCTTATGTCCCATATACTTATATGTACACTTGCACATATAAGTACTTTAATGCATAATAAGCATGTGCTCACCTGACATAGCTACCCTCTCCAAGTCACATAATCCGTGGGCCATCAGCTGAGTGTGAGGCCTCTGACCGTTGTGAAGCGTATCTGATACTAGGCCTGGTATGATAACATTCAGTTAACTCAAAATACAGTAGTCCCTGTGTGAGACACAAGCTCAGACTGTTATTGGAGGGTAGTATAAGTTGAGGGATAATGGTGCAATTATTATGCACAGATAGCGTAGTATATAGGCTATATTGGGGGGCATAGTGTGGATAATAACTTTACTATTAGGAGGAATTGTTCACTTATCTAGCTATACAAAACTGTCGTTCAATCCACGCGCAGCTCATTGAGAAGTCAGAGGGACAACCGAATTTATATCTCACCAAACCTGTCCATTCCATATCTTACCTCATGCACCACGCAAATGATTTTATATGTGCTACGGAAGGAACTGCATGCCCAGACTTACAGACTAGGGCTTGAAAATACCGATGTACTTCTAGAAGTATATAAATCTAGCTGGATTAAAATGTACATATCAAACCTTCGCGGAATAGCAACGCCGGCTATATATCACATAAAAGCTGGTCAAATAATGCAAAGGTGAGCGTTAAATAGTGATATACATAAACAAAATTGTTTATCGCCATCCGATCAATACATTCGAGGATTGTTTTGTCGAACACTTGTGCTGCAAAGTTAAGAGGTGAGGAATCACGTACAGTAGCGACTTTACTGGTCAGCAGATGAATTGATTGGTGAATAAAGATCAAAGCGACTCCGATTCATCTTCAGATGAATGGTGTAAAGGTGCAGAAGGCCTGTTAAAGAACACATAATATTGCAAATAATAGATTGAAGCAAAAGCCTAATTGCGTGGAATAATACCTTGCTGCGGGGCTGCTGAGCTCATCTGAACTACTGACATCAGGAAGGCATGCTCTGGGCTTTGTACTCTTGCTGCTAAAGGGGGTATGAAGATAATACACATAGTATAGGCTGACATCACTTACAATACTGCAGTCTCTGTTGTCTCCCGGCTTTGAGCTGATATTAGAGAATAGTATTGTGTGACAAAAAAGGTATCGCAGATGCTTACGATAGCGTATGTGCCTTGGTTTTATCGGGTTTCGTTGTGTTGGAGTTGACTTCAATTCTATGTATAGAATTGAGAGAATTCAAGATCTGCATGCATACATGCAAATGTAGCAGCTTACAACATTTCAACCGTTAATACACAGTGCATTTAAGGAGTGGTGTTACCTGAAGTTGAAGCAACGGTTGGTGGGGGTGTTGAATTTGTTCCGACTGTGGAATGAGATTGTAAATCAATGTTTGTAAGTACTGCCTTTCCTTACCTGCATCACTTGGGTCAACAGCCCATGCAGGAGCATTCTTTGGGGCTTCAGAAAGGGAAACCAACCCTGCCACTCTTTCTTTTTCTTTGAACCCTGAGTACTCCACAGTTTCTTTCTTAGCTGCTAGACGTCTATCCAACTTCCCTATCAACCTGTTCAACCCTTTAGAATACAATACACTGATGTAATGGAACTAAGAAATTTAACAGATAATCAGTAAGCTAACAATTGGATCGCCAAGCAGGCTTGTGAGTTACTTTTACTCTCTTAAAGTCATTCTCACAATCGCTTTCATCAGTCATATATGATGCATCTATTTCAGCCCACTTTGATCTCTCATGTGCATCCTTCAGAACAGCTTGTCGTTTAAGGTAAAGCTGCACGATTTATGATTTTCACTTGTGATAACATTATACATATGCAGAAGCATTTGAACCCACATTCTTTTGGGAGCGCCGTTTTGTGCTGTTCTTCTGATTCACTGCCACTGCCTTTTCTCGACTTTGATGCGAATCCATAAATTGACGACGTCTGGATTCGTAGTAGCGGTACACCGCTCCTGCACAAGTGTTTGCAAGATGAATAATAATGGCAACAAAATTTTGTGTCATTACTTGTGTGAAATTCACTATATTGTTCCAATTTAGATGATTTCTTCAGCTGATCCAAAAGCCATGCTGTGACTTGTTGGTTATGGCTGCTTCTGTATCTATAACATGTAGACAAACGTCACGTGTAATGCTCATGCAGGCATCGAAGATGCATGCGTACTACTGTTCATCAACTTTGAACTGCTGTTGATCAGTGAGGCTTGCGTAGATACATTTCACCGATGTCTATAAGGTCAACTCAAGGCGGTAGCCATGCAGTTGTATTTTGGCAAGATACATGCATAAGCATACGGAACGTCAACCCACAACTCACGCTTAGTTCAGATGGAATCCTTTTTGAAACAGATCTAGAAGTCACGAGACGAGGTGTTGTGGCCGGTGATGGTGCATTCTTTCTTTTCAATTCATCTATCTCTTTCGACATCAATTGTATATTCTGCACAACTCCTTTAATGGCATCTGCATTTGCTTGTACTGCATCAACTAGTATGTCCAGTTTGATCTGTGAGTCGGATTTTGGCGACTGGGAGATTTGCCTTGATCTTCCATAGAATCCATGTGTCTCCATTTTACGCGGCGTTCAAGCACGTGTACAAATTTCGCGCGATGCTAGTATATCCGCCGTATTTTAATTAAATTGTATGCCAGAGTATGTATGTAATCATAGATAGTATACAGTATATTATACTATCTATAATAAAGGCATGCAAGTAGCTAAGGTATTACTCGTTTCCGTGCAAATTCTTCACACCATTTTTATTATAATGAACACAATACTACCAAATGGAGGTGTCATGTGTCATGTCACATGCCGCCAACGATGCTAGATGCAACCGTTTGGGCTGGGTCTGCATCCCTTTAGCAGTGGAGACATACGGGTGTTGGGAAGACGAAGCCATTAAGTGTCTTGACAGACTCGCTGCACGTATATCGCTACTTGCACGGCTCGTTCCAAGTCTTCGGCTGCGTCGGCTCTGTACGGAAGGCTCGTTTATGTATTCTATGTAAATTAAATAATGGCTGTCTTTATTATAATATTTTTATAAATCGTTCTGCTGGCAGTAATATGCAAGTATCCATGGCGGGGGTAGTTTTTATTTGAGTGCCAAATTCTGAATTTGAAAAATTGTGTCCAAATAGATTGTGAGTTTTTTTTGCCGATTGATGATTCACTTCAGACAATACACGCAGGCGGTGAAACAACTTCACATCAAGGTCCCCCCTCTTTGTTGCTTATTACGTCAAACAATTACAATGCAAATGGTACATTTGTTTTTATATCATTAGATCTAGATACAGGAAATTTTAAGGAATTAAGTTTCAGTGAACATGAAATGCTACAAGTGCAAACAAAATGGCGCACAATTACAAGCTGGGATAAACCCTATACAAAAGATGGGGCAATATGTGTAAAAATTCCACGGAATAGAGTCGGATGCATAACATTTTGAAGAATATATACTGATGCCTGCTATTTATTATCTAGACTTATCAAATAGTACACAATTGCTGAATGAAGTACTAGCTGAATTTTCTCGTATTGGTATGGAGTGTAGTTATACTTGTAATATCATACTTTAGAAACTGTCACTAGCACGAATGTGATTCATATTAATACTGCAATCAAAGGTCTGCCATGCATCTAACTGCTGTCCTACATTGACTATTAATTACTTCCTCTCTGGCTCTGGCTACCTTTCTTTCTCTTAATTCTTTCTCCATGTACTCCGAATTCCACTATCCCTTCACTATCTGTACTACCCATTCCCTCCGACTCCCTCCTTTCTCTCTGACATCCATGCATCACTCAGCTCTCTTCTCAAATGAATCAAAATATTGATATCACACTAAACATACATTTTACAACCATTTGTTTTACATGAAACTGATGGAGGGGATTACTACAAACACATTTTCCTTAGAATCATTGAACTGTACTTCTAAATTAGCATGAGCACAGATACCTATAATGCGTTGAACTGGAATGTAACAAGATATTGATGGTTGTTCACACACTGTGGCCGACTGGCCAAACCAGTATTGATGGCGATGAGGTTTTGCCCATTTCACCCGTGCAAATATATGCGACTTTGAATTGGTGTCAGTTGTTATGGTGTGTTCCACAAAACACTGTACTACTCCAAAAAGAATGCTACCATCTCCAGAATGAACTTGCAACCCATCTGCTTGTTTTACTGGCCAATGGGCCGAAATAATAGAACCTTTATCGGTCCTAGCCATTATGGAATGCACAACATACCCTGAAATAGATGCCCTACTGGACATATTGTAAAGAACTGACAATGGATTGAAATCAGTATAGAGATATTTATATGATTCTGCAAGTTGATCAATCATTTCAGGTTGCATATATTTTGGATAAATAGGTGGAAGAAGTTCTCCCATAGATTGTACACGTACACCAAAATCTAGTTCCTTTAACCTTGTCATTGGTGACAATGCAAGTTCTCGCTGAAGAATAAAAGAATTGTGTATGTTTGTACCCTGTAAGATTGAGCCTGTCATACATTTCTCTCTGCATCTTACTAAGATGTCATCATATTCATTTGATAGATGAAGAGCCTTGGATTGCTGGTGCAGCAAAAATTTCTTCATAAACTGCACTTCTATGTTGTGATTGTTGGTAAAATAATCACCAAGTATACCATTGTAGCGCTCAAAAGAAAAACACCAGAACCCATAAACAGGACCATAATCAAGTACAACATCTTTTAGGTGCAAATGTAAATGCATGTTTATTGTGCAATGTTGAGCACCATATAATCCTTCAAACGATTTACAAAACTGCACTAGGTATTCATCTGAAGCCACAACACTGCATTTTAAAATTGCACGTCTAACCAGAATTGAACATCCTCGAACAAAAAGAAGCCAACATTGCAAATGACTCCTCGGCAATTGGTCTTTTAGACATACAGCTGAATACACAGTTGTCCAGTTCTTCCACTGGTCCGCAGTAAAACCAGAAAAGCTTGATGCAATTTTTGATGGCAGTCTTCCAATGCATCGTGGTACATTAATTCTGGATGACATATTTGATATGTTTTTCAATTGAGTTTTTGATAGAATGTTCTGCTCCGTCCATAGATTCATCATATGCTTTGGTGTTCCAAGCAGAACATTATGCATAGGGTCTATCACATGCATTCTTACAATGTTGAAGTATGGAAGTTGGGCAAGGATGGAATATCGCACACCGTAATCTGATACCACCTGCTGTTTCATGGTTTTCGTTGTTGCCCTTAAGTATTGTTCTGACTGAAGTTTATAGCTATCACGAGTTCGGAGTTCCCAAGTGTCTCTATCAAACCCAGAATAATCTAGTTTATTGTCAAATACACCGGACCTAAACTCCTTAAAGCACTTGGAGCATCCGTGCACTGCACTGTGTCCAGCAAACCCACATACTTTTCGCGTTGCTGGTATATCGCACATGACACAAATCAATGCCATTCGTATTGTAACAAATGATTGTGATGGTTTATGCCAGATTGCAACACCTTCCCAAAATTCAAGCAAATCTTGCACAAAAGGACCTAAATACGAGTTCATTGTTTTCTTTGGCTCAGAAGGGCCAGGAATTATACCAAGTAAAATTATATTTTCCATTTTAAATCTTTCCTCCCTTGGTAGGTTAAAGATGACTAAATACAGGACACCAACTGAATAAGTAACATGTTTATATGGTTGGAACCAATCACATCCTAAACCCAAAGCAAGGTTGTTAGGAAGAGACAAGAACTCCTTTTCATCAATGTTCTGAAATTCTTTCCAGATTTTTCCATCGTATATGTCACTTAACAACTCAGAATCACCACCACGATTTCGCCATTGCTCACATTTTTCCAAGAAATTAGGCTGATTTATTAGCAAGCCAATAGCATCAGTGAGATGTTGATAACAATATTCCTTATTAGCTTGTAATGATGGCTTTGATTTGTTCCGTGAAACTAAACTTAGAAGGTCAGCTCCACATGGATTCCTAAAATGGGCTTTTGGATGGTTTGGATACTCAACATGCCTGCATGTAGCAGGCATTTCTTTCCCGTCAGGCTGTATCCGAATGCAGTCTTTGAAACTGTATATAGAATTGCAAGCAGGACATACAACAAAACGTTCAAACGATGGACATCTAAAGCCAATCATTTTCTGTGCTGACTTTAGCGTTTTTGGACAATCCAATAGTAAGGTCGATATGTTGGTGGTACGTGTTATTAACTGTAAGAAGCATGGCAAGAATGCCAAAATAACTGCAATAGCAGCATTTGAAATACCAAAGCTAAACTGCCACACTGTAATGAACACTATAAATATGCGTAGAGGAGATTGTGTGAACCCTAGCTCTGGTTTATCAAAACTTGGTTTTTCTCTTGCTGCACAGCCTGGATTAAAACTTTGCTCTGCATCCTATGAAAAAAAGCACCAGCTTGTTTGAACAAGGCAGAAAACATACTTCAGAATTGTGTGCATAGATAATAACAATATTATAATATAATAATATTTATATGTTGTGCGATAATACCTATTGTAAGTAACCATTCAAAAGTTAGTCTAGACCTTAAAGTTACATGAGGATTATATGCTTCAGTAACGTCTTTTTATACAAGCGGCTTAGAGCCATTAATGCCATAGTTACTTACTTCAATTTGCAGTACTAAATGAGTATTGTACACGGTTCAGAATAAAGTCTTATCATTTTAATGAAAACAAAGGTAGAACTGCTTAGGCTGTTTATATATGTTTAGTAGCATGCATGTTTATAGGAACAACTGGCTAATCTAAGTAATTAATTGGACGGTAAGGATATGGGCTTCGATCACAAATGTGACCATAGCCACGAAAAGGGACATAACGCGTTGTTGGTAAATTTCCAAACCGTGGATGCTATTGAAATCTATGCATATAATAATAAATTAAGGCTATTGATAAACAGACCGCGCAAGTTTTAGAGTATTACCCTATAGGTGTATCTTAAAATATCAAACTATTTTAAACACTAGCTAGTAAGGTTCTTTTTGAGGCAACTATCGTAATGTAGTATCTAAAATGAATTAATTACCTCTGCAGGTTCTGATGATTCACTGCAAGTGCTATTGCCTTCAGCTAAGGATTCTTCACTTGTGGATGAAGTTGGGGTACGTGGTGTTGTTTCTACACTTTCCTGTACGCACGATAAGTCTGTGTTAAAGATATTGAAAATTAACGTCGAGCTGCATAGCCATACTGACGAACGCACTTACCATCTTGAAAAGAGTCGACGTCTGACCGGAAGTCCACGGTCCACTGAGCTTGCGCGATCTTCTTATGTTCAAAGAAAGTGGATTTGCTAACGTATTCACCGCAATGGTCACATAAACGTCTTTTGCCACTCATTGTGTTTCTGAAAAGCTATAATGTGCACAACTATATATATATATATGCACAAAGGTAAGACGCGGCAACTATATTTGTGTACGCATACCTTGGTATTTTGGCTGGAATTCCGGTTATGTACTGTAGTCTGTAGATGCCTTTTGGAACCAAATTTTTAAAAAATCACAAGCAGATGAAAAGAGTTAAACTGCTTTTAGAGCTAGTTCCGTACGGTTTAACGAGGTGGGGATTGAAATAATCATCATTACGAGGTCACGAGCGCACGTTTCGTTATTTGCACGTAGGCGTGAGTGAATGCGGATTTCGTAATGGCACGTATTAGGACGGCCGAATTGCTGTGTTCTCTAATAGCTGGTACACGCAGCAAACATTCTCAGCTTCCACAAAATTGTTTTTTTTTTGCCAGAGATCATCAGTACTTCTAGCACGTATCGCTTTAATTGCATTATTATGCTACGATGTGACCCAGAAACAAAGAGGAGTATATAAACTCGCCCTAATTCGAAACAACCAGCATACCTTTGCCCTGTTACATGTATGCACACACCGCGGCCACCTAGTATAGAAACTATCCAGGTAGTGTGCATTGGGCTATTCAAGTTAATAAGTGTACACCCCTACTGATGACATTATTTACAAAGTAACCCCCCTGGACATACTAATTATACCCTCTCCCAAGACAGATATATTACCTCCCCCCCAGGACAGTCACACATCATATCACATCCCCCAGGACAGCAGTAGGTCTGAGTACACTACCCAGTATATGATTTGTAGTTCCCCCCAGGACATGATTTATACCATTCACACACACACCCCCCCCAGGACAAAATTTATAGTGCCCCCCCTGCACATGACTTTTATCATTCCCCACCACCGCCAAGACATGGATTATAACTTCCTTCAACACATGATATATGGCCCCCCCCCCCCCCCCCCAGGACATATTTTATAGTCCCCCCCCTGGACATGATGTATACCACCCCCACCCCCCCCCCCCCAGCACATGGATTATAATTCCCCCCCAGGACAAGTTTTAAATCACCCCTCTGGTCCCTCCCTGGACATCATTCCTCCCCTCCCCCCCCCCCCCCCCCCAGGACAAGATTTATAGCACCCCCCCTGGACATGACTTATATGATTCTTCCACCTCCCCCCCCCCCCCCAGGACAATATTTATACCCCTGGACACGACTTATATCTCCCCCCCCCCCCCCCACCCCCCCAGGAGATGGATTATCACTCCCCCCCAGGACAAGGTTTATATCACCCCTCTGGTCCCTCCCTGGACATCATTCCTCCCCTCCCCCCCCCCCCCAGGACAAGATTTATAGCACCCCCCTGGCCACCCCCACCGCCCCCAGGACAATATTTATACCCCTGGACATGACTTAGATCTTCTCCCCCCCCCACACCAAGACATATTGTATACCTCCCCCTGGACATGAATTATACTCCCCCCACTCCTCCAGGACATGGATTAAACTCTACCCCCCCCCCCCCCCCCCGCAGGACATGATTTATAGCACCCCCTGGACATGACTTATATCATTCCTCCCCCCCCCCCCCCCCCCCCCACAGGACAAGAATTATAGCACCCCCCCCTGGACATGACTTATATCATTCCTCCCCTCCCCCCCCAGGACAAGATTTATAGCACCCCCTGGACATGACTTATATCATTCCTCCCCTCCCTCCCCCCCCCCCAGGACAAGATTTTAGCACCCACCTGGACATGACTTATATCATTCCTCCTCCCTCCCCCCCCCCAGGACAAGATTTATAGCACCCTCCTGATCCCACCTCACACAGCAAATATAAAAGTGTGAAGGCCCCCTATTCTTTGGTGTGAACGTAGTACGCCAATAGACACACCAAATCAAGGGTGACCGTCACTACAGCCCTGTACCTTACTCCACAAGCTATCACGACATGATTGGTTTATATGTAACTAAATTACCTTTTATCCCACAATGTCATCAATTATAAATACGAAGTAAAACTGGGTGAAGGTCACACCAAATAACCGGGTGAATTCACATGAACTCACTCGATGGTGTGATATCACACGAAGATAAAATTTAGTGTGATGGTCACCCTTTTTAAAACGTACTACGGGTGATTATAGGTGACCTTCACACTTTTTTATTTGCTGTGCAGGACATGAATTTTTTTAAATCTCACACATGATTTAGAGCTCCTATATTTATTATAGCTCCACATGATTTATGGCAATTTAAACTTGCATTATTCTCCTTTTTATTTTATTTTTATCAGTTTATGCATTGTTCATTGTTAATAGAACCCCTGGAACAGGTTAATATTCTAAACAGTCGTGAAGGATGTGATTTATGCACCCTTGGGACAGCCATATATCTGGGTCCACTACCCCCAGTAAATTATTGAACCCCCCCCCCCCCCCCCCCCCCCCTTCAAAAATATCCATAGGGGGATTTTAATGTTGACATCCAGATTAACTATTCCCTTTACCAAGGCAAATTCAGTACTAGTGGTGCATGTATGAGCCAATGCAAGTTGGAAGGTGTGGGTGCAGATGTGTGGTTTTATTGCCAAGAATGTTTGTCATTATATAAATTGTACATCCCCCTGAGGCAAAATTATCAATATGCCTTTTTAAATATGCCATGTGTGTGTAAGAGATGTGTTCGCTGTTTTACCACCGGATATAACAAGAATCTCTGCTATGGGTAATAATGGATGCTTGTCAGGGGCTAAAACGGTGTGATCGTTCAGCAAATATAGTGTCCCGTGAACTGCCATGTTCGCGTGGGTGTTGTTTGCTAATTAGCAAGCCAATTGCATCAGTTCGTTAATTAAACTAAATTATTTCCGCGCGCGTGGTCAAAGGTGTGCTGTGTGCGTTTCGTTGGCGGGCTATCCAGTCTGGTATTTTGGCTAAAGGTACAGTTCTACAAGCAGTTTTGTGCTGTGTTAACGTTATTACAAGTTTCGAGGGGTGCATGTGAATTCGTCAACGGAACAAAGTTCTGATGCAATGTGCGTTTCTCTGGGTGTCATTCCTCATGTCATTCTTATCATTCAACGTCCGTTCCAGTACTCAGTACTCGTAACCAGCTTGGGCATGATCCAGCCTGGTATTGTAGCTAAAGGTACAGTTCTGCGAGGAGTTCTTTGTGCTGTGTTGTTAAAAACTTACAGTTTGTAGATGAATGGGCACTATAATTTTAAAAAGTGAGATGTAATTTTCTAGTAGGAGTATCCAAAAAAGAGTACACAACCAAATTCTATTTATTGACCCAGACTGTACACATATACACACCATATATGTTATCATATGTGGTATACAAGGTTGTGAACAATCTGGTACAAGGTATGTAGACAAGTCGACAGTCGGAGACTGTTGTAACAGCTTAAATCATATTGTCCAACGCTTTGGATCAGAATGATAACATACGCTAACACAAATTTATCTTCCCTGTATGGATAGTGTTTATAGAAACTAATAACGGTGGTTTTCCTTATATGGAAGATGTTATTTTTGTCTTGATGCATTACATAGTACAAATGGTACATGTATGTGTCCTCCAGTTGTGTTCAAAAGGAAGTTATTTCCTGGCGCTCAAAGTAGGTGTGGTTGTCGTACTTGCCCACAAAGGGCCTTGCACCGTCACATGACTGCAGCCTGAACAAGGTACACCACAGCACCATCTTGCAACTAAATTCAGCTAGCAAAATTCCATACAGCATCTAAGAGATAAGAATTAGTCAATACAATAATAACTACTTCATATGTCTTACATTGCCTAGCTCTATGTTGTCCCCCGAATGATCAAACATGTCTGATGTGATAGTGCTATACCACTTGGTCAGTGAGCATAACAAACCCAAGCAATACGTTATATGCTATTCCGCACTGCTGAGAGTACCAATGAAAACTGCACGAGCACCTTGATGCCTAAGCAAATGAGAGCCCAGTACTGTTACACTGTACAGGTGTCACATGGGCATACCTTTCTTGCCGCTCCAGGTTGGTTAATGGTCACATCTGGGTGGGAGACATGTAAGCCTTCAGAGGTGACAGTCGGCACACCCACCTGATGTTGCCATAGGAGTCCTCTAACATTGCTGGGGACTTCCCTGTTGATAGTGCACCAAGGCCATGCATGGCCATTGAGCTACATGTAGTCCAATGTCCACTGTACTAAAATCACTTATAAAAGTCTGGAAATCATATGTTCGTACCAACCTGATTTCAATGCAAGGATAAGGTAGTTGCAGCAATGATACAAGTGCCCAGACTTATTTCGCCTTCAAATTGCTCCAGCCTTTGCTGATTTCTCTCTTACGTTAAATTAGAGTGGTGGTTGGTGTATCAACTGCTCTGCATCTGTGTGGAGAGCTGGGATTTGTCCACGGGAGGTAGGGAGAAGAAAAATGAGGGGAGGGATGGGAGAAAGGCGAGAGGGGGAGGGAAGGATGGATGACCATACATACCCATTTCAACTAACAGTGTTCTCAAGGGCACTAATCCCCTTTCTACATCCTCATGTTTCCTCTGCCTGATCACTGGCCAAGTTCCTCCCATAGTGATCAGAGCTGTGTCCTTTCATTCACCCATGTGCAGTGCATACACATATACACACACATAGGTCTAGGCAGATGAGAGCGACTGATAAACTGTACATGTGTCATATGTGCATTCCTACCCTGCTGCTACAGGTTGGTAAATGGTCACAACTGGGAGGGAGACATGTAAACCTTAGGTGACAGAGGGCACACCCACCTGATGTTGCCATAGGAGTCTCTCAACTCGTCTGAAATATGTCATTTTGGTATATACGACTGGGGAGGAGGATTAGGGACATGGGATAAGGGAAGGAACAGTAAGGGACCCCTCAGGAGGCTATGGAAAGGGATTATACTGGTATGGGACTCACTTGTTGATTGCTAGACTACACGATGTCCTGTAGTGGTGACGACATCAGAAGGCAATATTACGCTAGCTTACGTCGTAGTCCTGTTGGCCATCTGACTTTAACTTCGTACTCTAGTATTGGTTCTAAATAATGCACACCTTCTGTCAACCACCCTGCGCTTTCGGCTAGCGGATTTACCCTTCACTACCTTTTTACCGTCTCCCGTGCGCATTTTTTATCGGCAGAGGAGCCCCCTATTCCATGATCCAAAGTTGGTTCGTGTAGGCCTAGTGGCCTACATGCACAAGTGTTGTTCGATACTTCCTGCGTCGCCAATTTATACGCATTTTTAAATATTTTGTACGTATGGTACATAATGTCTTCAGTCTGGCGACGTTATGATCGCCAGTCTGAAACATATTGTTCGATTCATGTACCAGAATGTGCCGTTATTCTGTTCGCGGTCGTCGTATCATTCTGGATTACATTGTCACTTACTATCATAGCTGGCTCAGACTGATAATTGTGTCTGACAGTGAATGGTAGCCATTTTATATCTGGTACAGATTGTAGAAATGTAGCTGTGTATTTTTATTGCCCTTGTCTGTTATTAATACCCATTGAAGTATGATTGTCATTAAAGAAGAGAGACATGTATGTAGATAAAAAAGCCACTTAACTAATATTTGTTGTATCCTTTATGCCAGTCACTAAGGTTATTATTAACGTTGCTAAACTGTTCAAATGTATACATCTATCTCTCCAGGAGATATGATAATCTCACCAACTTTTTCCTCTGAACCAAAAGCCCACTCTCCATGAATTGCTTGGGCATGATGGCATGTCAGGAGACATCAGGAAATAGGAAAGGTACTGCTGGTATTGAATAGTACACTACAATGGCACAAGATAGACTCAGGAGACATTCAGCTCACAAAGGTAAGCACTCACTGCTACTGGTTGACTTAAGCATTACATGAAACATCTACTCCTTGTGCACTGACAAAACATGTGTTCTTGTACCTGTCTGTTTTCTTTCAATCCATTTTTTAGCCTCTATAGTGTGCATGTGGTGTTTCTTGTTTTTCCATGTGCTTTTGTGTTGAGTTTATGGTTACTGTCTGTAACTTGTACATCTGTCTTTGCAGTTACTGTGGTTGTTTGATCATCTGGTTTACCCAACCTCCTGTGGCAGTGCATGTTTCTTTTGGATCCATTTTCACAAAGAGCAAGCTTCATGTTATTTGTGTGTGTGTGTGTGTATGTGTGTTCACGTGCGTGCGTGCTTGTACATGTGTATGTCTTTGTTATGCGTTTGTCTGTGTCTGTACGTTTGTGTGTCTGCCTCTGTACATGTACATGTATGCTGTGTGCGTGTCTGTTGTGTGTTTGTGTGTGTGTGTGTGTGTGTGTGTGTGTGTGTGTTCACGTGCGTGCGTGCTTGTACATGTGTATGTCTTTGTTATGCGTTTGTCTGTGTCTCTGTACGTTTGTGTGTCTGCCTCTGTACATGTACATGTATGCTGTGTGCGTGTCTGTTGTGTGTTTGTATGTGTGTGTGTGTGTGTGTGTGTGTGTTGTGCGTTTGTGATTGTCCTGTTGTGTTGTGTGTCTTTGAAGCAAGATAGTGTTGCATACATGTATCTGTTTAACTGTTACATCTGTCTTTGTGGTTACTGTGGTTGTTTTTATCCTGAACATTGATCATCTGGTTTACCCAACCTCCTTGGGCAGTTTGTTCTACTACATGTTAGTGCATGTAGGTCCTATGTAGGAAGTGTCTGTCATGAGTACAATAAGCAAAACACCCGATTCTACAATTGCTGATGTACTGTACATGTAGAATCAATTGGACTTTAGCTAGAGTATTTGGATAGAGCCATCGAATACCTACAATGTAGTAAAACTGCCAACGCTTAGAAAGGTCACGCACACTCGAACCTTACAAAAGTGTTCATCTGGAACTGATAAGAAATGATTCACTCAGATAAGAGGTTTATTGCACTGCATCTTTCTCATGATTGAAGCGAAATGTTAGCTGCGACGAAAAAGACAAGTTAGAAACTTACTGAACACAAGTTCATGTAGTTAGCAATAGCCCACAACAGCCCATTTGGAAGCCATAAAGGTTGAAACTCCCAAGTAGCTTGTGGTCAGGGTCAGTTGTCATTGTGGCCAGAAACCACTGAAGCGCCACCTTGGAGATAACTAGACCCCACGGTTGTATGCGGCTGGAAACTAAGTCAATAATTAGATCATTTACGGTATTACCATATATTTCTTAACTGATGGCTCATTATAGACATCTGATGTTTAAAAGCAAACCATAACTCACCAGAACTAGCAAATCAAAAAGTGAAAACGAACTCAAACACTGCATTCCTTTTCCTGTCATGTCCAGTCAATGCGCACAATTGAAATTCCACATAGATAGCATGCGCATACCGTTTAGCAAGGTCACGCGATACGTATTTAGAAGGAGGGCGTTACTAAATGCGACGACGTAGCCTTTGGTGACTGAACTGGAAGGTATGAGTACTACAGCGATGCTCAGGAGGCATGTGGCTACCAGAATTTACTAACCTGAAGTGGCAACGCATTTTCTGTCACCACGAACAAGCTGAGCGTATTGCATGAATAATCGACGTACGTTGTGGTTTTGCCCTATACATTATCGGTATGGATTACAATTTCCATACATTGCAGAGTGTGTGGGCAGAGGCTAACGAAGTACAGGGCAAAGAAAAGAACCAGCTCTGAGTGCATAGCATTCTCAGCTGAGCTGAAAATAGCTTTTGACATTTGACACATCTGGGGATGATGTAACCCTGAGATGTTCTGCATGCAATGTAAGCTGGGTATGTAGAGAACCATCTGTGCCATCACAAAGTGAGTGCATCACAAATGTGTAGTGATGCTATTTGAGTGGCAAAACAAGTAGACATATGACATCATGAGAGGTAAACAGGTCATCTTGAGAAGATTGCCTCTCCTCTAGTTCTCCATAGTGAGCCTAGCCCACCTTTGGCAAGAGCTAACAACCTATCAATGCTAAAGGAGCTGAAGTGTGCACTGTGCTCCAACACCCTCTCACAGCCACTGGAGCTGCTGTGTGGTGCACTGGTATGCTCCAAATGCCTCCGGGAGTGGATAGCAGCATATGATGCTGTGAACCATCCATGCTGCTCAGAGGAAGGATAGTCCTCTGCTGCTCAGAGATGGTCCCATGTTGCTCAGTAATGGTCCCATGCTGCCCAGAGGATGGTCCCATGCTGCCCAGAGGATGATCCCCTGCTGCTCAGAGGATGGTTCCCTGCTGATCAGAGGATGATCCACTGCTACTCAGAGGATGATCTCCTGCTGCTCAGAGGATGATCCCCTGCTGCTCAGAGGACAGTCCCATGCTGCTCAGAGGACGGTCCCCTGCTGATCAGAGGATGGTGTCATGCTGCTCAGAGGATGGCCCCCTGCTGCTCAGAGGACGGTCCCCTGCTGCTCAGAGGATGGTCCCATGCTGCCCAGAGGATGATCCCCTGTTGCTCAGAGGATGATCCCCTGCTGCTCAGAGGACAGTCCCATGCTGCTCAGAGGACGGTCCCCTGCTGATCAGAGGATGGTCCCCTGCTGATCAGAGGATGGTCCCCTGCTGCTCAGAGGATGATCCCCTGCTGCTCCGAGGATGATCTCCTGCTGCTCAGAGGATGATCCCCTGCCGCTCAGAGGACAGTCCCATGCTGCTCAGAGGACGGTCCCCTGCTGATCAGAGGATGGTCCCCTGCTGCTCAGAGGATGATCCCCTGCTGCTCCGAGGATGATCCCCTGCTACTCAGAGGATGGTCCCCTGCTGCTCAGAGGATGATCCCCTGCTGCCCAGAGGAAAATCCCCTGCTGCTCAGAGGACGGTCACCAGGATGATCCCCTAGTCAGACTATCATCAAGTGTGATAATGCTGCTGCTGTCAGATGTTCTGGAGCACTGTATACAGACTGCAGCAGGGATATTAAGGATGGTGACTATGAAGAGCATGAGTGTGCACCAACACTTACACCTGAGGAGGAGAAGCAAGCAGCGGGTTTGCTGAAGAGGGTAATCTCTACCAGCTAGTCCTGACAAAGCCATCATACAACTTGCTACAGGGGAAGCAGTTAAGTGAATGTCAATGACTTGTACAGAGGTTACATAATATATACACTCACTTCTGCCAATGACATTCGTGCATGTCACCAGAGCTAAACTACAGCTGCCTACTCATCATGGACTGAAGTTCAGGTACATGTATTGCCGGCGATTAAGGCTGGGCTTGCCATACCTTGGAATACACTGAGGCTTCTAAGGTGGTGTGTCACAACATACAGCAAAGGCTCAATTCTAACTCACTGATGTTTCAGGTGGCTCAAATCATCAGGAATCTGTCTAGCTGGTGAGGAAAGGATGCACCACATATCCAGCCAAATTGTTGGCGATAACCCCAAAGGAGAAACAGCCTCCTTTTCAGGGGCCAAGTCAATTCATGCAAAATTCTTGGCTTGACATTTGCTCCAATCCACAACCACATGCAGAACCTGATGCGCATTGTACAAGAACACTTACTAAGTATTGAGCCACAATTGGTAGCTGCCATACCCCCTCCAGCCAAGAGAGTAAAGAATAAATAATAATTCAGTTCAAGCTCAATCTATTTACATACGAGCATGGAGTCAAATTTAGACCAAAAGAAATGTAAGGCTATATTTTAAACGCTCTGTTAAATACCACTTCATTGCGCAAATAGGTATTAATTCCCCCACCCCCAAACCCAAAAAGACACCAAAATGGTGGATTTTCAAAGGCTAGAAATCTACTTCAGAAAATGCGTTGCCACTAACCTTTACCAAAAAACGACAGTACAAACAACTAACTTTACCGTGATAGCTTTGGCATGTTCCAATTCAGTCACCGAGCGTCGTTGTAGTTTTTTGAACACATGTAGTCGGTGATCGCCGTGCGTAAGTCGATAGGTTTGAAGTACCAGAGCCGACAGTTGGCAACACCAGGCCACGTGATTTTTGCTTACAATATAGTTCAAAGGTGTTTATCACTGCTAGTATGGCTTTTAGGTGTTGATTACGTTTTATGTACCCCGTGCACAGCTGGTTCTAAAAGGCATCGGTTGTCAGGTTCGTTGCTATGGGTGTACGTAACCATTTCAATTTTTCGGGGCGTAGGGCTTAGTTTCCACGCGTTCAATGAGAGCAGACCACCGTGACCCACTAGGCCCCATCTCTGACGTGGTGCTCCTAGACACACAAGGATCTTGTGATGTTTTGTTTGGATCGATTTTCACAACTAGCAAGCTAACTCTTATGTTTATGTGTATCTGTTTCTGTGCTTCTGTGTGTGTTTTGTGTGTTAGCATGTGTGTAGCAATGCATATCTAGTTTTAACTGTTATGTGTACACTTCTGTCCTATGTAGTTTTTATCACCATGGCCCTACTCCCCCTTCCATTCTTCCAATATCCATTCATTTTTATCTCATTTCCTTATTCAGACATCAATAGTTTCCAAATCAAATGAATTTTTCCTTACCTGCTCGCGGATTACATGAGAGTAATCAATCCCCGTATTTATCATAATTTTTTCAGAGCTTAGGGCCTTCAAATCGCACTTCCCTTGAATGGTTAGTGAGATACACCCCACATTCAAAATGCATAATATCATGTGCTACTCTTTCGTCAGTTAGCCGTGCCCAGACCGAGCTGTTTTGTAAGTACATGTAGTTAATGATAATATGTATTGACGTCTATAACTACAACCCCACCCACCACTATAATGTACACAACGACTTAACATGCATGCGATTTAAAAATAACTTATTAACCGCTATTTACTGGGCCTGCTCATCGCTTTTGGTTCGGTACTTCCGCGGACGATTTCGAACAGTACGAAGACGACGATATCGAAGATCAATTCCACGAGGATAGGACATGCAGGTTTAAGACCTGGAAGTCTGCCTGTGGACTCTATGGCTATGGCAATTCCATTCAATACTGGGTATTACGGTATATGGAGTACCTCACAGCTAATAGCTACAGTACAGTATGGAGTGGACCCTATAGCGACATATGGCAGACAGCGCTACGGAATATCCGACAGCTAGCAAACAAATACCGTACTAGTGTGGTGTGGACCAATAAGCTATGGAACTAATGTTGCTTGTTCAGCTATGGACTGGATTCTATGGCAGAACTGAAGCCTACTACCCCACAGGCCACAGCTAACTGCTACGGAGGTACGGGAGTGCACGGACCCTATTGCAGACAGCTACGGCAGGCAGCTACCAGGGATTTACCGTCAAGTTTGCAGCAGGGGGTGGGTTTAGGAATATATTTAAATATAGGGGGTGGGTAAAAATAAAAGCCTTCCCTCTGCACCAAATGGCACGCCATGCAGTTTTATTTTGACATGGCATGTGTACACCAGAGGGTGGGTTAGTCAAAGTTAGGGGGTGGGTAGGGGGTGGGTAGGGGGTGGGAGCGGTAAATCCCTGGCTACGGAATACCCCATGTATGGTCGAATGGAGTAGAATCTATGGCAATAAGCAATGCATGAAGAATCACACAGTTAACAGCTATGAACTCAAATCTATGGCAGACACCTAACAGCTACAGTGTATGGAGTTGGAATGGTCCATATGGCAAGAAGCTATGGGGTTAACCGGCCGTATGGCAAGTACCCATATAGCAAGCATCTAAGTAATGAATCCTATGGCAGATACCCCACAGCTGCCAGTGTGTGTGTGTGTGTGTGTGTGTGTGTGTGTGATTGTGTGTGTGAGCAAGTTGTGAGTGCATGTGATTGTGTATGTGATTGTGTGTCTGAGCATGTGTGTGAGTGTGTATGCGTGACTGTGTTTGCGTGTGTTGTTGTGTGAGTGGCTATGAATCTTCTCTCCCCCTCTCTCTGTGCATGTATGTCAGTATGTGTACATGTGTATGTATGCTAAGAATCAGTTCCTGTGTGTTGTTGTGTTAAGGCCGGCATACAGTAGCGGTCAGAAAAAAGGTCTCGTTCCGTATTCGTTGAACGATAGAACGGACGCTGCGTTACGTTTTAAAAAATGAAATTACGACCAAGTCGATACGAAGCCAAATATATGCGACGGACGATGTGTTAATTGAGAACACGCGTGCTTCACGTTATACACGTGGTCGTATTTTATTTCGTTTTGAACGATGACACTTCGCTGTGCGTTGAAGGCATCAGGTAACTTCAATTGCCTAAGTTTTAAAATAGTTAGCGTAACGCGCGTAATTGGTTTTTGTCGTGCGCAGAGTTGTACGTTTTAGTTTTCTGGCCTGAAGAAAACTCGGTCACAGTTTTGTCGAGCACGAAGGTGACAACGTCACAAGAAAATGGGCTACAAGTAGGAGCCGATTGCACGGTGATGTTCGGGAAGTCACCCTACAATGGAAAGGTCGCGGCACTTGGTAGGTGTTTTTATAGTAAGGAGATTATAATTAGTGGTTAAATGGCTTTTTTTCTTTTTTAAAAACTTAATTTTTAAAGGCACAGTTCATGAAATGGAATCGCTCGAAGAAAGCTACGAAATGGATTGTTGGAGTCAGTGGCGAGGTGGCTTGTCTGTCACTGGGGGGGGCAAATACACAGACTGCCGCCCCTCCCCCTCCCCCACGCGCACACACACAAACACACATGCTGCCTTTCTGTCAGAATTTCCGGCTTATATCGTTACAGGGGCGGATGCAGGATTTTTGGCGAGGAGGGAGTGGGTTCCACATGGATGATTGACGCGTCGCGTCGACGACAGGGAGGGGCGCGCGCGAAGCGCGCGAAAATTTTTGTGTTGCGCGTTCTAATTTTTCCACAGATTGTATTGGAAACTAAGGCAGTCAGCACCAATAAATAGTGCCCTCTGTTCGAGCAGCACGATAACAATAACAAAAACTGGTAGCAATTAACACGTAGCCGATTCTAGATCTCATGACATCAGTCAAGCCGAAGTTTTGGCCGGAACTATTTACAACTACGGTACATGTATAGAGCAATGTACTTGGATTGTTAACCTACGTAACCGTACTATTACGTAACAAATACTATAAATATATATCACGTGGGGTGAAATCTCCGATCGCTATTGATGAACTCGTCCCCAGCATTATGACTCTATACTACATCATCTTAATTTTTAAAAACACATTTCGTGTAATTTGCTTGGCGGCTGGTGCGCCCCTATCGTCATTTTGGCGCCCCCTTTTTAAGGCCAGCTGGGGGGGCAATTGCCCCCCCTGCCCCCCCCGGCCACCTCGCCACTGGTTGGAGTCCATTCCAGGAAGCTGAGCCTGCAGTGGAGGGGAGTAAAGACGCAGGGCCTGTGGAGAGTACGGATGAGCCAGCGGTGGAAAGAAGGAGTAAAGACGGAGCGCCTGTTCAGAGTAGGGATGAACCAGCGGCGGAGCCAACAAAAAAGCGCAGAAAGTGGTCTTCGGTTGTGAAGGAGAAAGTGGTGCCAAAAAAGAGGGCTGTACAAAAGGCACCTCAGAAGAAAGATGAAGGTAAATTATAATTGAGGTGCCAGAAATCAATCAATGATCATCATTTTGGTTTTCAGGCATCATTCTTTTTTCTGGGGATTGTATAAATGACTGTCTCCCAAATCCATCAGCATCCATTCCTGCCACCATCACTGAGGTAAACAGTTTTTTATGTGACTCTATGTGCAGTATTAACAGTGGTTATTTACAGCTTCCAGCAACCAATTCCACAACTACATCCGTTCCTGCCACCATCACTGAGGTAAACAGAAAAGTTTATGTGACTCTATGTGCAGTGTTAACAGTGGTAACAGTCACCATCGTCTGTGCCAACAACTTGGCAACCATCCATTTCAGTCCAACAGTCACCATCATCTGTACTAACAACTTGGCAACCATCCACTCCAGTTCAGTCAGTACAATCGTCTCTACCAACAACTATCAGCCCCGCTCATGCCATCAGTTACAGGCAGTTGGCACCAGTATCTCTGCAGTTTTTGGAGCCGACTTCGGATTTTGCAAGCACCAGCACTGGCCATGTGTCTTGCCCAACTCCACTTCCTGTGAGAAATAATCCTAAAATTGGCAAGACTATTCTGGACTCCAGTGAAATTGATAAGACGGGGCTAAAAAGTGTGGAGTCTGTTATCTGTTCCAGCCACCATTTGTGCAATACTGCAAACCTTTCAACACTTGCAGTGAAACTATCTAGAGATGCCTTTTTTAGTGACAAGATCCTGGCACGTTGCACTGTAGCTGGTGAAAGGGAGTATCCTGGTCTGCCGATTACGGAACTTGAGCAGCTGAAAAGGTTCCCACTCATGCAACTACCACAGTTTTGGATGACACCAATGCAGTTTGAGCCCATTTGGAAGCATTGCTGTGAAGCAATAGGGCAAGCTTGTAAGAGGCTGAGGAAAGGAATGTCCATGCAGATGTAATGTATATCATATGCTGCTATACTGTATTACCCTGTACATGTGATCTTATGCATGGAGCAGAGGGAAACATATGTGCTGTATGGTGAATCCCCTCCTCCCCCAAGAAGGGTTCACTGTCACAACCCCCTCCTCCCCAATGAAGGGTTCACTGTCACAACACCCTCCTCCCCAATGAAGGGTTCACTACCCCTCTACGTCACAACACCCTCCTCCCCCATGAAGGGTTCACTGCCCCTCTACGTCACAACCCCCTCCTCCCCATGAAGGGATCAATGCCACAACCCCCTCCTCCCCCATAAGGGTTCACTGCCCCTCTATGTCACAACCCCCTCCTCCTTCATGAAGGGTTCACTGCCACAACCCCCTCCTCCCCCATAAGGGTTCACTGCCACAACCCCCTCCTCCCCCATAAGGGTTCACTGCCCCTCTACGTCACAACCCCCTCCTCCCCCATGAAGGGTTTACAGCCCCTCTACGTCACAATCCCCTCCTCCCCCATGATGGTTTCCCTGCCCCTCTACGTCACAACCCCCTCCTCCCCCATGATGGTTTCCCTGCCCCTCCTCCCCCATGAAGGGTTCACTGCCCCTCTACTCACAACCCCCTCCTCCCCCATGAAGGGTTCACTGTCCCTCTACGTCACAACCCCCTCCTCCCTTTGATGGCTTCTAAGATGCAAGATACATGTACCATATATATATATGGGACAGTTTCCGAGAAAATTGCGCGTCGTATATATACATGTATATACACTGCGCATGTATATTGTCAGATATCTTCTAGCGCTTGACAAGCTTAGTGTCCATGTCGTCCGAACGAACCTCTGAAGAGCTGAACGAACCTAGACCAGGGAATACATTGAAGCAAAAATTTCGAGCGGCCATGAAAAGTCTAATGGATGGAAGTGATGAGCCTGAGGATTACAATACTAAATTGCCTCAATCCTTTAAGGACCCTAGCAAGCTGCTGCATGCCTACAATAAGCATGTCGCCAGCGCAAGAGAATCTAGCTTTCCTTCTAAAACAAAGAAGGCTCGGCACGAAGAGGATGCTATGTTTGGTGTAAGTTATAGCAACCCATAATTATTACATGTTGCGCATGCGACGGTATATGTAGCGCAGCAATACTATACAAGCCAAACATGCAGCGTAGTTAATAAATACCTTCAGGTAGTCATTCAGAGGCAAATGCACGAGCGGCGCCGCATCTATATATATAATTATTATTATATATATATATATGGGTTTCTGAGCTATACTGAGTGTGTGTATGCCGGCATTAAATATATATATATATATATATAGATGACTGTGTGTCGAATGGAGAAAGTAAAGAAGGTTTTCAAGAGAAAAGGAGAACCCTGTCGGGTATCTGGATTTACAGACAAGGACTGCTACGAAACAACACTGCGAAAGGCTGCTTCACCTTTACTGACCAATTCTTCTGACTACAAAAATGCTGTTTGATCATTTCAAGTGGACGAATTCACAATGCGCCTCTGCAAAATGGTGACAGGTGGACCCTAGGAGGATATCTCAATGAACTTGGGGGAACAAGAAGACGCAATATTGGGGTTTACAATCCAGAAGATGAAGATGTCAGTTAACGGTTTAATACATGAAGCATATTGTTAAACCTTTTACATGGCAGGATGACGAGTCAAGTGCAGATGAGCTTGGTGCAGGAAAAGGTATAAACACCTCAAGAATTCAGTTTGCATAATCAGTTATGATTGCATTATTTAGGTAAGGCAAGTACAAGCAGAGATTCATGTACCCTCATCAGTAGTACTATCAGAGAACAAAGTGTTCATTCTCAAGGTAAAGTGCATGATGTTCACAATGATATATACAGTGACATGTAGATAATGTTGTGTGTAAACCTGAAGCTTCTGGGAGCAAAACCAAGGACACTCTATTACTTTCCAACACTTCCAAACATGATTCAGCAGGTACAGTCCTTTGTTAAATGTGTCTGAAAATAACCTTTTTTTTACACCTTAACCAATTAAGAAGTGTTTACAAAATCACTAGAACAACTCACTGTAGTATACAACCATAAAATCTATAATCAGCTTCTTTCCTTATAGCAACACCTGTTTCAACATCAGTTGAGGAAATTGACCTTGCAAAAGGTAATTACATTAAACTTGAGAAAACAGTGAAATCCTTTAAATGGAATAAACAATGCATTCTGTCAAAGAATCAAGCAAAACACTGAATCAGAAATCTAAATGTGATGAAGCACACATAATCCCTTTAAGTCAACTGCATTTGGATCAAAGGATTGGAGGGGGAATATTTGGTGTTGTCCATAAAGGCGATTATCTTGGAACAGATGTAGCTATTAAAACAGTTCCACTACCTGATGTAAGCAGCAAGGACAAGTACTTCTTGGAAGTAAATGTATTAAGGTAAGTCATTAGAATAAATTGACTGATGTGCAACTCATCCTTCTTACATCTATAATAAACAGACAACTCAGGCATCCTAATATAGTTACACTGATGGGTGTGTGCATTGAGGTTAATCAGCTTATGATTGTGATGAATTATGTAGATGGCCATAACCTTTATCAGATCATATTTGAACACAAGTTGCAGGTACGAACTTACATCTGTCATTTCATTGATGGCAGTATAATAATATTGTACAACTGATGCATGCACTCAGCTTTCAGAGACTACAAAAATATCAATAGCAATTCAGATTGCAAAAGCGATCAATTACATGCATTGGGCTATTCCAGTTAATAAGTATACACCCCTACTGATGACATAAAATTTGTGTCCTGGGGGGGATTTTTGAAAATTGTCCTGGGGGGGGGGGGGGGGCATCATAGCATAAAATCTCATGTGTTGGGGGGGGGGGGGGGGGGGGGGGCGTAGTGTGGCTACATCCTACATCACTGTCCTAGGGGTTGTGTACATATCATGTTGGATAATTATTGTTCTTGGGGGGTAGTGTGGCAACATCACTTTATTATGGTGTTACATGTGTGTATTCTGGGGGGGGGGGGGGGGGGTAGAGTGGCTATGTCACTGTCCTAGGGGGTGTCTATAAAAATGTCTTGGGGGGGTAGAGTGGCTATGTCACTGTCCTAGGGGGTGTCTAAAAAAAGTGTCTTGGGGGGGGTTGAGTGGCTATGTCACTGTCCTAGGGGGTGTGTATAAAAAATGTCTTGGGGGGGTAGAGTGGCTATATGACACTGTCCTAGGGGATGTCTACAAAAAGTGTCTTGGGGGGGTTGAGTGGCTATGTCAACGTCCTAGGGGGTGTGTATAAATAATGTCTTGGGGGGTAGAGTGGCAATGTCACTGTCCTAGGGGGTGTGTATAAAAAATGTCTTGGGGGGGTAGAGTGGCTATATGACACTGTCCTAGGCGGGGATGTCTAAAAAGTGTCTTGGGGGGGTTGAGTGGCTATGTCACTGTCCTAGGGGGTGTGTACAAAAAGTGTCTTGGGGGCGTAGTGTGACTACATCACCGTCCTAGGGGGTGTCCATGTCTTGGGGGGTAGAGTGGCTATAAATCATGTCTTGTAATAGTGTACATGCTTGCTGGCACGTTCGACTATCCCATATCACATCTCAGACTACTTCAGAGCCCTTGCATCATACGTAGCAAGGGTTTGGCTGGGTACCAGACCGACTCCCCTGGCTTCATACGTGATACACCCAATGGAGGGGAGTGGGTCCTATCTGCCTCTTTCCGTATCAGCCTCCCTAAAGTCACAGGGTTGACCCAGGAGGAATCCCATGTAACAGCCGACCCCTCCCCCAAGCCCAACCCCCGCTGATATGCACCTTCTCTCAGATAACATGATAAAAATTTGATTCAAACTGCAAACATTCTAAAAGCACGTGCAGTCCAAAGTTCTGTTGTTGTAGAGCATTCCAAAATGATACAGCATCTCTGAACAGAATAGAAGAGAAAATATGTAAATTAAAATGATACCACCATTGCCTTCAAATCCTATATACCATCAACTTTCTCAGAACTCAGAGAGAATGTTGTAACATGTGAAGTCACAAAGGCTTGCTCTTATGTGAGCAATTGAAGAGCATTTAAAAAATGAATCTTTCTCAGTGCCAAAGGAGGGAATATATATAACTTGAAGTTTGGGGGTAACCACAGTATGTGTACTAAGCCCTCCACCCTCACCAAAAAAAGGCTCATGTCTTGAACAAGGGTACTGTTGTGATCTCGAGCACTGCTGCACTTTTTGCTTTGAGGGCATTATATATGTTGAGCAGGTACACACTAGCATTAATGATTACGACGATATGAGCCATTTTATTGTGGGGCCGGAGGGGGAAGGGGGGGGGGGCCGCCTTAGTATATGCACTGTACGGTAAGTGTACATGTAACACATGCACAAGCCCAGATATGTACAACAATCTTGCTTCACAGACACAACACAAAGATACACACACTAACAGACATATGAACACCACAACATAAAGAGTGGGCGTGCTATTATGCAAGCTGGGAGGATTGTAAAATGGATTGAAAATGAAACATAACATAGCATCACTGGTTCAACCACAAGTAGTGCATACATGTAAGTACAATTACAAGTACAGCTCTGTTAAAACAAACATGCACACACCCAACAGACACATACACACCCAGCAAACACATACCCAACAGACACATACACCCCCACATACACATACACCCCCATACACACATACACACTTCACACCCAACAGACACATACACACCCCCACATACACCCCCACATACACACATACACACCCAACAGACACATACACACACCCAACAGACACATACACACACCCAACAGACACATACACACCCCCACATACACACATACACACCCAACAGACACATACACCCCCACAGACACATACACCCCCACATACACACTTCACACCCAACAGACACATACACCCCCACATACACACATACACACTTCACACCCAACAGACACATACACACCCAACAGACACATACACACCCCCACATACACATACACACACCCAACAGACACATACACCCCCACATACACACTTCACACCCAACAGACACATACACGCACCCAACAGACACATACACCCCCACATACACACTTCACACCCAACAGACACATACACCCCCACATACACACTTCACACCCAACAGACACATACACCCCCACATACACACTTCACACCCAACAGACACATACACCCCCACATACACACATACACACTTCACACCCAACAGACACATACACACACCCAACAGACACATACACCCCCACATACACACATACACACTTCACACCCAACAGACACATACACACACCCAACAGACACATACACCTCCATACACACTTCACACCCAACAGACACATACACACACCCAACAGACACATACACACACCCAACAGACACATACACACACCCAACAGACACATACACACACCCAACAGACACATACACCTCCACATACACACTTCACACCCAACAGACACATACACACATGCACACTTCACACCCAACAGACACACACACCCTACAGACACATACACACACCCAACAGACACATACACCCCCACATACACACTTCACACCCAACAGATACATACACCCCCACATACACACATAAACACACCCAACAGACACATACACCCCCACATACACACTTCACACCCAACAGACACATACACACACCCAACACACATACACCCCCCCACATACACACTTCACACCCAACAGACACATACACACCCTACAGACATATACACACACCCAACAGAGTCAGAGACACATATAAATATAACAAAGAGTGAGCTTGCTCTTAATTCATGTGAGCAATGGATGATGGATTTACATAACATATGTTTAGTCAGTGCCAAGGAGTTCATACAGTTGGGTATGTTTTTATCACACAGGGGATTACAGACTGAAGAGAATGGAAGGGGGAGTAGGGTCATGGCGATAAAAACTACATAGACAGAAGTGTACACATAACAGTTAAAACTAGATATGCATTGCTACACACACACAGAAGCACCGAAACAGATACACATAAACGTAAGAGTTAGCTTGCTCGTTGTCAGAGATGGGGCCTGGTGGCGCTAGCTACAGTGTCCCTACCCTCATATCAACCCATGCATACCACGGGGTTGATATAAGGGTAAAGTAAATACAGTGCCGGCTCGGAACAACGAACTTTTGACACCTCGGAACAACGAACTATTAAAGCAATTCACAGTTTATCTTTGAGCCCTATAATTGCATTAGCGGGTAAACTTAGCGGCACGACTGCGTAAACTTTCTCAGGTCGATTGCGGTTGATAGAAGTTTCCCCCGCTTACCTTTAATTCGATTACGTAGTGACGTCAGCCGTGAGCTTGGAATCGAGGCGCAGCTGAAGGAGTGGCATGCCGAAGCGATGTTTTTTTTTTTCCGTGGCACTCTGTACAACATGTAAATGTACAAACAACACAGTGAAACAGTGCATAAGGTGTGGTTTGTCCAGTCAAAGAAAGGCTGCATCAGCCTAGGATAGAGGACCATTAGCATACATAGCCTGAGCACCCTTTCACAAAAACAAAACTATATATACTGCTGCCCAAACATGCACTGCACGCTTAGTACACACCTGCACATAGCTGGATAAGAGTGCATTGCTGTCACCTTCTTTGGTGACAATATAACTCACTTTCACACTAATTTACTCCAAGCTACACATGGAAAGGGGTTGTGGAGTGATGGCTTTCTTTATGCTCACACCATCATGCTTTTGCAACAGGTCAATGGATACGTATACAATGACAAATGTGTATGGCACCATACATTGTAGCTGGAGCATTACATGTCAAAAATGGGACATCAGAAACCGCTTTTTATTTAGGACAGCTTTGCCAACCATTCATACGGAGAACACAGATCAATTGCGTTCAGGTCACTGGCTCATTGAGGCAGATGGACGTTGCGGACAAATGTCTGTGGAGTACGATCAGGTCAGGCTGGCTGCCACAGGGATCTAAGCTACATGTAATGCTGTTTCTTTGTATGTGTAGGAGCCATACACACTTGTACGTGTACATCGACTAATCTAAAGCAGTTTAGCCATATTGTACGCATGCATGCATGACATTCAAATGTACGATCATAAATCGATCGCGAGGACTGTTGCCTACTTACCCCCATACTAGCTGTAACGAGGCCCTTACCCTCTCGGCTTCATAGTGTCTCATCTAGGCAAAGCCACGAACACGTTGCTGTGCATGTACGTAGCTCCTAAGGCGACCACGTGCACTACAGTGTAAAAACAATCATTCACTTACCTCATAGTTTCACGCGTATGATTCCAAAGTGAGGCTACTGTACGCTGTGCGATGTAGATGACAGACACAGACTGCCTGTGTACTTTCGGCCGCTATAAATTCCAATTGAAGTGCTCATTCATTAGAATCGTGGAAGCACATTCTAATGAATGAGCACCTTTATAGCGGCCGACAGTACACGGCAGTCTGTCATCTACATCGCACAGCGTACAGTAGCCTCACTTTGGAATCATACGTGTGAAACTATGAGGTAAGTGAATGATTGTTTTTACACTGTAGTGCACGTGGTCGCCTTAGGCCAATATGATCTCGGAGCTACGTACATGCACAGCAACGTGTTCGTGGCTTTGCCTAGATGAGACACTATGAAGCCGAGAGGGTAAGGGCCTCGTTACAGCCAGTATGGGGGTAAGTAAGCAACAGTCCTTGCGATCGATTTATGATCGTACATTTGAATGTCATGCATGCATGCGTACAATATGGCTAAACTGCTTTAGATTAGTCGATGTACACGTAGAGCTATGTACAAGTGTGTATGGCTCCTACACATACAAAGAAACAGCATTACATGTAGCTTAGATCCCCGTGGCAGCCAGCCTGACCTGATCGTACTCCACAGACATTTGTCCGCAACGTCCATCTGCCTCAATGAGCCAGTGACCTGAACGCAATTGATCTGTGTTCTCCGTATGAATGGTTGGCAAAGCTGTCCTAAATAAAAAGCGGTTTCTGATGTCCCATTTTTGACATGTAATGCTCCAGCTACAATGTATGGTGCCATACACATTTGTCATTGTATACGTATCCATTGACCTGTTGCAAAAGCATGATGGTGTGAGCATAAAGAAAGCCATCACTCCACAACCTCTTTCCATGTGTAGCTTGGAGTAAATTAGTGTGAAAGTGAGTTATATTGTCACCAAAGAAGGTGACAGCAATGCACTCTTATCCAGCTATGTGCAGGTGTGTACTAAGCGTGCAGTGCATGTTTGGGCAGCAGTATATATAGTTTTGTTTTTGTGGAAGGGTGCTCAGGCTATGTATGCTAATGGTCCTCTATCCTAGGCTGATGCAGCCTTTCTTTGACTGGACAAACCACACCTTATGCACTGTTTCACTGTGTTGTTTGTACATTTACACGTTGTACAGAGTGCCACGGAAAAAAAAACATCGCTTCGGCATGCCACTCCTTCAGCTGCGCCTCGATTCCAAGCTCATGGCTGACGTCACTACGTAATCGAATTAAAGGTAAGCGGGGGAAACTTCTATCAACCGCAATCGACCTGAGAAAGTTTATGCAGTCGTGCCGCTAAGTTTACCCGCTAATGCAATTATAGGGCTCAAAGATAAACTGTGAATTGCTTTAATAGTTCGTTGTTCCGAGGTGTCAAAAGTTCGTTGTTCCGAGCCGGCACTGTAATGGGCAAATATGCCCTATTCATAGTGATATTAGGCTAGGGTTTTGCGACCACCCCTAAGATATTCACTTTGTGAAAGGATTCTATCACGAATTAAATCTCATTAGCGGTTGGCTGATCGCTAGAAACACAAAACCCTAGCTTAAAATCGCTATGAATAGGGCAGGTTGATATGAGGGTAGGTTGATATAGGGGTAGGTGAACTGTATCTCCAAGGTGGTGCTTCAGTGGTTTCTGGCCACAATGACAATTGACCCGGACCACAAGCTATATGGGTGTTTCAACCTTTATGGCTTCCAAATCTGATAAAATCTGTTGTGGGTATTGCTAACTACATGAAGTTGTAAGTTTCTAACTTCGTCCCAGCTAACATATCGCTTCAATCATGACAAAAACGCAGTGCAATAAACCTCTTATCTGAGTGAATCATTTCTTATCAGTTCCAGAAAACACTTTAGTAAGGTTCGAGTGTGCGTTATCTATGTCTGAGCTTTCTAAGCGTTGGCAGTTTTACTACATTGTAGGTATTCAATGGCTCTATCCCTAGCTAAAGTCCAATTGATTCTACATGTACAGTACATCAGCAATTGTAGAATAGCTTATTGTACTCATGACAGACACTTCCTACATAGGACCTACATGCACTAACATGTAGTAGAATAAACTGCCCAAGGAGGTTGGGTAAACCAGATGATAAATGTTCAGGATAGAACAACCACAGTAACCACAAAGACAGATGTAACAGTTAAACAGATACATGTATGCAACACTATCTTGCACACAACACAACAGGACTATCACAAACGCACAACACACACACAGCATGTACAGAGGCAGACACAAACGTACAGACACAGACAAACGCATAACAAAGACATGCACATGGGTCAAACTTAACCAATCCATCACACATGTGTCTGAGTTTCAGAAACAAAATATATCCATGAACTAAACATACTAACATACGTAAGAATATAAATTACTAACTCTTGATCTCAATGATTTCATGCGTTATGAGTTGACCACAATTCTAACCACTTATGTAAACAATGACTATTATCTTTTTCTACCTAAGAGCCTTTGTGACCTTTTTTTTTACATGTACAGCTGGCATCTATAGCTACCTTCCTATCATTCAAATTCAGCTTAGGAACCGAAATATAAGTGCCAATATCAATTTGAAGCCTAGATTTTACTACCAATTATAAACGGACACTTTTTTCTCATTTTTTCTTCAAGCAATATTAAGTACTTAGTCTTGGTGTGCTATGTTCAAGATTGCTAGATGGAATGCCAAGGTGTTATTGAACTGCATTGCGCTGAAGTAGAAATGTAGATGACTCTTAAGAAACCTTACAAAGGCGATAATTAACCGCTAGCAAAACTGACAAGTGGGTGTGGCACTATAGTATTTCATTGCCCCCTGCCGATGCATTGGCGCTTTCTAACAGAGGTTCTTTGCGCACAATGAACATTACACGTATGGGCTGGCTTGCATGCAGGCCACGCGCCAGGTATTATTCTGTTGTTTGCCCGAGCTCGTTTTTTGCCACTAAGAAATGCCGTCTAAGTTCCGTCTGCACTGCTGCGATCCATTGAGGCGTTCGTTTTCTCTTGTGACAGCTCAATGGATCGCAGCAGTGCAGACGGAACTTAGACGGCATTTCTTAGTGGCAAAAAACGAGCTCGGGCAAAAAAACAGAATAATACCTGGCGCGTGGCCTGCATGCAAGCCATACGTGTAATGTTCATTGTGCATTTTTGCGCGCAAAGAACCTCTGTTAGAAAGCGCCAATGCATCGGCAGGGGGCAATGAAATACTATAGTGCCACACCCACTTGTCAGTTTTGCTAGCGGTTAATTATCGCCTTTGTAAGGTTTCTTAAGAGTCATCTACATTTCTACTTCAGCGTAATGCAGTTCAATAACACCTTGGCATTCCATCTAGCAATCTTGAACATAGCACACCAAGACTAAGTACTTAATATTGCTTGAAGAAAAAATGAGAAAAAAGTGTCCGTTTATAATTGGTAGTAAAATCTAGGCTTCAAATAGATATTGGCACTTATATTTCGGTTCCTAAGCTGAATTTGAAAGATAGGAAGGTAGCTATAGATGCCAGCTGTACATGTAAAAAAAAAGGTCACAAAGGCTCTTAGGTAGAAAAAGATAATAGTCATTGTTTACATAAGTGGTTAGAATTGTGGTCAACTCATAACGCATGAAATCATTGAGATCAAGAGTTAGTAATTTATATTCTTACGTATGTTAGTATGTTTAGTTCATGGATATATTTTGTTTCTGAAACTTAGACACATGTGTGATGGATTGGTTAAGTTTGACCCACATGTACAAGCACGCACGCGCACACACACACACACACACAGTGACACACACACACACACACACACACACAGTGACACACACACACACACACAGTGACACACACACACACACACACACACACACACACACACACACACACACACACACACACACACACACACACAATATGAAGCTTGCTCTTTGTGAAAATGGATCCAAAAGGAACATGCATATTAGAGCAAACTGCCCAAGGAGGTTGGGTAAACCAGATGATCAATGTTCAGGATAGAACAACCACAGTAACCACAAAGACAGATGTACAAGTTACAGTTTTAAAAGGCAGTCTCAACACAAAAGCACACGGAAAAACAGGAAACAAGAAACACCACACTTACAGACATGCACACTATAGAGGCTTGCTCTTATTGAGCACTTTATAAAATGGATTGAAAGGAAACAGACAGGTACAAGAACACGTTTTGTAATGCTTAAGTCAACCAGTAGCAGTGAGTGCTTACCTTTGTGAGCTGAATGTCTCTTGAGTCTATCCTGTGCCATTGTAGTGTACTTTCAATACCAGCACTACCTTTCCTATTTCCTGATGTCTCCTGACATGCCATCATGCCCAAGCAATTCATGGAGAGTGGGCTTTTGGTTCAGAGGAAAAAGTTGGTGAGATGATCATATCTCCTGGAGAGATAGATGTATACATTTGAACAATTTTGCAAAGTTAATAATAACCTTAGTGACTGGCATAAAGGATACAACAATTAAGTGGCTTTTTTTTATATACATACATGTCTCTCTTCTTTAATGACAGTACAATAATACTCCAATGGGTATTAATAACAGACATGGGCAATAAAAATACTCTTTTTTGGATACTCCTACTAGAAAATTAAATCCCACTTTTTGAAATTATAGTGCCCATTCATCTAGAAACTGTAAGTTTTTAACAATACAGCACAGAGAACTCCTCGCAGAACTGTACCTTTAGCCACAATACCAGGCTGGATCATGCCCAAGCTGGTTTAATACGAGTACTGAGTACTGGAACGGACGTATATGAAGTATAAAACTGCATGTATAAGAATGATAAGAATGACATGAGGAATGACACCCAGAGAAACGCACATGCATCAGAACTTTGTTAGGCAACGGTGTAGTTTAGTACCCCTAATGTTATTCATCTCTACGCGGTTCTACATCAAAATCTACGCTTCCTGTCATAATATGAATATCATTATGATACGATTCCATTCCAATTCCGTCCCTGGGGTTTTTCACATACGGCTGTACGCTCTAACACTCACAGCAGCCTGCCTAACCCCGTTACCCGGCCATACAGATCGACACCCGTCAAACAACTTACGAGCCATTCAATCTCTACCTCACGGTACGATTTCTCCCAGTGCCGCAGCACCTGTTTGTCGCCAGGCCCGCGTCTACCAACTCGGCCGCGTACGCGGTCTAGGCTCATTTCCGACCCGCGGTTATCGGCCCCAACGGCCAACCACTTCCATACGCTGGTTTAATACCCAAGCTGGCTTCTACCACCACTTAACCGCCAGCGGCACTTTCCCTCCATCCTCCCGCGGCCGCCAAACAGGTACTGTGGCTCTGGCTAAACCTACGTTAAGCGCGCGGGCAATCAGCTAGGGACCGGTCCGCTCACCTGTTTCTCACACTCTTCTTCTTCTGTCACTGTTCTGCATGCTGCGAACGATGTAGCTAAGTCGAAACGGCAGAGGTGGACTATTAAGCGGTGTACTGTACCAGAGATAATATTATCTCTGACTGTACGATTAGAAGAAAAAGATCATTTTGCAACTTGATGAAGAGATACTCCAATTAACGCTCGAGGAAGGGGAATAGTGTATCCACCTGTGGGTGAGACTCGAGTCTTGGAGGCCATGAACCGGACTTTACATCCCGTGGGTGTTTCAATCCGTAGGTACACAACAGCAGCATATGCCTTTTTTGAAGCATCACTGAAACCCATGAGACTGCAACGTATTGCCTTGCTGACACCACAAAACAAGCATCGTGGGATACCTTGCTATCACGTGCGACCGAGGCTATTACGAAATAGCTTGCTAATTATTCACGACGTTCAAATTAAGCAGACATTCTTATCTTCACTATGTATTCATGTACCAATAGGATCACTGCGCGCCATGTGTATTACATAATACAACTATCTTATCTGTGCCTGGTCCGCGAATCAAATGTTCTGGCGCCAAATCAAAAGGCGGGTAATATTGTCATTGGTTCATACTTTTGAGTAGACGCGCGCAGTTCAACTATAAATAGCAATAGTTTCAGCTATGCATGATATATCGAGTCCTGTTTAGAAGATGGCAAATATCGTGTATGGCCCATATGGACTTCCCGAGGAGTATTGGACGCCGAAGAGGTTAAGGGAAAAAGTCTTTACGGACAAAGAAACTACCATCCAATGGTGTAAGAACCATGGGCTGCTGTCGAATGCACAAACTTGCAACGCATGCGGCATTGATATGCTCTGGGTACCACACAAAGAAATCGATGGTTATAAGTACGTTAATTTTTTTTACGTGAAATGAACTTACGTGTTTATAAATTTTATAGGTGGAAATGTTCAAGGTGCAAAACATCCAAATCAATTCGCCTAAATTTTTGGTTCTCTAGAAGCCACATGAGTTTGCAGGATATTTTAGAATTGACGTTTCTCTGGAGTGAAGAGCTGCCAATAAAAATTGTCAGCAAGTGGATGGGCATTTCAAAAAAGACGGTGATAGACTGGTACAACTTTTGCAGAGATGTCTGTGCCGAATATCTTAACAGCACAGGAATGAAAAAATCGGGGGCCCTGGAAAAGTGGTAGAGATTGACGAAGCAAAATTTGGGAAGCGAAAATACAACCGCGGTCGTCTAATAGAAGGGAGATGGGTCCTTGGAGGAATTGAACGAGGAACTGGCAGAATGTTTCTGAAGATCGTAGCTTCAAGGGATGCTGCGACACTTTTGCCAATCATCATCGCTAATGTCAAGCGTGGAACGACAATTCATACAGACGAGTGGCGATCGTACGCTCGACTACAGCGTCGTGGGTTTGTACACCTCACTGTCAACCACTCGGTTAACTTTGTTGACCCTTTGACTGGTGCGTACACACTAACCATTGAAAGTGCTTGGTCCAGAGCGAAGGCAAAATACAGGAGGATCCATTCTACTTCCCTTCCCGTCCTATCAGATTGAATACATATGGAGGAGTGAGCATGGAAGAGCTACTCCTTTTGCATCTTTTATAAACTGTATCTTAGCCACCTACTGACTTATACTGACGATGTATTGCTGGACGTTCATGCATGTATTGCTATGTATCTTCGTATTATACTTATGCTGCTATAACTGGTTAAACTGTATACAAAAAGTATGATCCAATTCAATGACAATATTACCCGCCTTTTGATTTGGCGCCAGAACATTTGATTCGCGGACCAGGCACAGATAAGATAGTTGTATTATGTAATACACATGGCGCGCAATGATCCTATTGGTACATGAATACATAGTGAAGATAAGAATGTCTGCTTAATTTGAACGTCGTGAATAATTAGCAAGCTATTTCGTAATAGCCTCGGTCGCACGTGATAGCAAGGTAATCGTACAGTCAGAGATAATATTATCTCTGGTACAGTACACCGCTTAATAGTCCGCCTCTGCCGTTTCGACTTAGCTACATCGTTCGCAGCATGCAGAACAGTGACAGATAAAGAAGAGTGTGAGAAACAGGTGAGCGGACCGGTCCCTAGCTGATTGCCCGCGCGCTTAACATAGGTTTAGCCAGAGCCACAGTACCTGTTTGGCGGCCGCGGGAGGATGGAGGGAAAGTGCCGCTGGCGGTTAAGTGGTGGTAGAAGCCAGCGTGGGTATTAAACCAGCGTATGGAAGTGGTTGGCCGTTGGGGCCGATAACCGCGGGTCGGAAATGATCCTAGACCGCGTACGCGGCCGAGTTGGTAGACGCGGGCCTGGCGACAAACAGGTGCTGCGGCACTGGGAGAAATCGTACCGTGAGGTAGAGATTGAATGGCTCGTAAGTTGTTTGACGGGTGTCGATCTGTATGGCCGGGTAACGGGGTTAGGCAGGCTGCTGTGAGTGTTAGAGCGTACAGCCGTATGTGAAAAACCCCAGGGACGGAATTGGAATGGAATCGTATCATAATGATATTCATATTATGACAGGAAGCGTAGATTTTGATGTAGAACCGCGTAGAGATGAATAACATTAGGGGTACTAAACTACACCGTTGCCCTTTGTTAAGTTGACGAATTCACATGCACCCCAGGCCTCCCAATTTCTAAATAGAGCGCATCTATCTTATATTTATGAGTCAAACTAACGACTAACGAAACTTGTAATAACGTTAACACAGCACAAAACTGCTTGTGGAACTGTACCTCTAGCCAAAATACCAGACTGGATAGCCCGCCAACGAAACGCACACAGCACAGCTTTGACATGATACACATCACGCGCGCGGATATAATTAGTTTAATTAACGAACTGATGAAATTGGCTTGCTAATTAGCAAACAACACCCACGCGAACATGGCAGTTCGGACAGTGTCCACGAATGAACGCAACGCTTTTAATTTTGAATAACTTTTGATAGGATGGAGCAAAATATCTGGTATTTTAAAACAAAGTTGGTCGGTTTCCTCAAATTTTTTTCCAATAATTTAATTAAAACATTATTAATAATGCTAATTAATTTTAATAAGCACAACAAATTAACTGATTTAAAAGGTCGTCTGTGTTCAGGTATCAGTTGTGAAGCTTCGATCAAAATATTGGATTTTTTCCACCTACTGAACGGAAACTACGATCCACTGCCTATTTTTCTTCGCATACGCATGCGCACACGACCTCGTCCTAAGACTTAATCTCATAATTAAATCGCTGTTATAGTCACGTGATAATACGGAGGCGGATCTTTAAGCACTCAGACCTGATGCCTGGGTGTCACATCACGTGATACAATTCGAGCAACTCCGTATGCCACACCTCCTACGTGGGTGTTGCGAGTCCATAGCTTTCTCTAAGCCAATTATCCATGTTTACAAGCATCGAATGTGGTGCGCCTCAATTAGCACAATCGCACAGAGAGGCAATGAACGGTGTGGTACGTACGGATTGATATGCGGTGCCATTCTGTGAGTTAGTGAATCTGAGACGCACACACGCGGGTTAGTAGACACGCAAAAATGAAATGTAAGAATTGATCACATACCTTCCAGCTCTCTCAGAGCTAATAATAGCCTATACCAGCATCTCAAGCAGCACGCAGTAACTTGTGCGCAGACCTGATTTTGTCTCATAGCTAGGCTACATGTATATCGCTGTGTCTACGGCTTAAAGAATACTTTTGTGTCATGTGAGTGCCATTTATGGAAGCCTCGTACCATCCATATGTGAAGGGTCAGTGAGCATTCAAGCCTCCATCCAGTGCTGTTGAGGTTATCTGCTTAGAAAACTTCTAAGGGTGTGCTTTCATTTAAATTGTAACGTTGTGTGTTATTCCTTCAGTAAAAAATAACGGAATAGGTATGGCCAGTTTTAAAGAAAGACCTGTGTGCTTTGCAATCATGATGTGAGCTACCCTTAATTGTTGCTGGTTTTAGATGATAGTGTGCACAAATTCTGTTACTTAGAGTAAATTTATTTTAAAGCACTGACAAATGTTGCAAACCTCCAGCAAGGTTGTAGATGATTTGTTTCTGCTGTGCTTTACTTTCAATGCTCCATTTTTTGAAGCTCGTGTTTGAATGATATCATGGAAAGTGTGCCATTTAAAGATAGGGTGTGCTTTAATTTCAATGCATAACACATGGGTAGGCTCTCTTGTTTAGGAAATGCCTGTAGTTGTGATTTGAAGAATTGCCTTGGTATCGACTAATGCTGCAAGTAGGTTTAATTCTGATGCTGCAATTGGATTTCAGAGTAGTATTACAGCACCATGTTGTGTTTGCTGTTGTGATGTTGCAAGCCTACTTCTAGGTTTTAGATGGTGGATATAAGTGTTTGAGCCTTTTAGCTACTGCGTAACCAAGTCAATGTAGGAGTACTCTCTGCTTTAAGACTCAGATATTATTTGTCTATAGAAAAGCTTCACCGTCTAGAAAATAATAAATTACACCTGTAGGAACTCATCTGTAGGAACTGTAGAGTATTGAAAACATTACTGTTTGAAGAGATTAATGTTGTGAGCCATTTAGCTAAGTTCCCTGGACATTGTGCATAATTTCATACCATCCAGCAATGTGTTTGCACACAAAAGGATTTGAAGTATGTGCTTGGAAAATCCCTGTCTAAATAAGGGTGTGCTTTTATTGAAATCTTGTGAGTTTCATGGTGTGTGTGTGTGTGTGTGTGTGTGTGTGTGTGTGTGTGTGTGTGTGTGTGTGTGTGTGCGCGCGCACGAAATGAAAGACCTGTGTGCTTTGCAATCATGATGTGAGCTACCCTTAATTATTGCTGGTTTTAGATGATAGTGTGCACAAATTCTGTTACTTAGGGTGAATTTATATTAAAGCACTGACAAATGTTGCAAACCTCCAGCAGGTTTTAGATGATTTGTTTAAAGAGAAGCTGTGCTTTACTTTCAATGCTCCATTTTTTGAAGCTCGTGTTTGGATGATATCATGGAAAGTGTGCCGTTTAAAGATAGGGTGTGCTTTAATTTCAATGCATAGATTTTGAGTCTCATAGCTAGATACCTCGTTTTAAATAACAAACCTGTGTGCTTGCATCAAGTTGTAGCTATTTCCGTATCATAATGTTTTTAACCTTTGCTTATGGATATCTGTTACTTTATGCTTGACAGCCTAATATTGCAACCTACCAGTTAGGATTGGGGAAAGATGAATCATGTAGGGACAAACTCTAGTATTTAAGTGAGTCGTGTTTTTATGTTAGGGGCCGATGCTTTCGTTTTAGAGTATCAGCTTATGTGTCAAGATGATTTCATGGAAAGAGTACTAGTGCCATTTAAAGATTGGGTGTGCTTTAATTTCAATGCATAACACATGGGTAGGCTCTCTTATTTAGGAAATGCCTATAGATCTAGATGTGATTTGAAGAATTGCTTTAGTATCAACTTGCATCGTGATGTGGGCCTCTTGGCTAGTTCCAGATCATGTTGTTCTTAAATTATGCATTAACAGACTTCTTTGTTATGTCGCAGTGTTTTAAAGCATTGAATAATGTTTACAGCTTCCAGCAAGGTTTAAAATGTTTGGGAAGATAGCAGTATGTCTTAAGACAACAATTACATGCATCATGTTGTGATCCTAGCTCTTAGCTACATGTAGTTCTCAGATGTTGCTATAATGAAATGGACTTTAGGAGATCCCTGTTGTGATGTTGCAAGCCTCCTGCTAGGTTTTAGATGGTTGGATATAAGTGTGGTGCATGTCCTTACATCAATAATATTGGGAGACTTTTAGCTACTCAGTACTGCGTCACCAAGTCAATGTAGAGTACTCTCTGCTTTAAGAGACTCAGGTGTTACATGTGTATGTGTGCTCAGAAAAGCTCTGTGTTCTTGAAAATGTATGTTAAAGCTACAAATTACATATGTAGGAACTGTAGAGTATTGGCTGTTTTAAGAAAGAGATGTTGTGAGCAATTAAGTTCCCTGGACATTGTGCATGCATGTGAGCACTAAGTATCTGAGGGTATGCTTTAATCTCATACCATCCAGTTATGTGTTTGCACACAAAAGGGTTGAGCATACTGTTAAAGTATGCACTTGAAAAACTTCTAGCTAAATGAGGGTGTGCTTTTATTCAAATGTTGTGAGCTTCATGGTGTGTGTGTGTGTGTGTGTGTGTGTGTGTGTGTGTGTGTGCGTGTATGTATATGTTATTGATGGTTCTCTGTTTTAAAAGCCTCAGGACTGTTGTTATGGGAGGATTGATTTCATTTTTGGTTACAAGCCTCCAGCTAAGTTTCAGATGTGTATTTTTCATAGAGTTGTGGTTGTTGTTGTGGTTGCATCATGATCAGGTTTGCGATTGAGCCATGTAGCTAGTTAAATATCATAATGTTTGTTATTGCATATGCTTTAAGGCCCTCTTATTTTAATTGACTCATGTCTTTATGTCATGGTGTGCTTATCAACTCAATTGTGTCAAGATTTTAAAATGCCATTTTATAAGAGAAGGAATGCATCATGTAGCAAGTTCGCATTTCATAGTTGGACCAACATGTGGGTAGATTCTCTTGTTTTGTTATGTGAGCTTTCAATCCCTGACACTGTGCAAAAACTTTGTTATACGATAGCGTATTCTATAGCGTATATTTGAATATACACCTTAAATATACACACCAGCGTATAGAACCATATACGCAGGTGCGTATATTCAAATATAACCGATCACGCGACATTTGTGGTTGCTTAGCAAACCGTTGAATTCACTTTGTGGCTACGTTGTCGGTCACCGTATACTAAGTGCTTCATATTCCGTATATTATCCTCCTACCACTCCCACCCCTCGTTCCCGATCCAGTTTAGTCAATTAAAATTTTTAGTCATTTTGCACATGTACAACAAAACAACAAACTAACAGTCCGAGGCGGCAATCTGCATACATTTGATCCAAGGCACCTGTACAGAATACGAACAATAAATTCATATCGTAAAAAAAAATATTTCACTCACCACATATCATATCCTTGTTCTGTTTATACATGATTCTATATATAAAGCAACAGATACATTATCGGGTAAGTGTTTATGCTTACCTTTCTTGTCTCCTATCTCCAATGTTTGACTTAAAACAATGGAACAGTGCGGGTTAAACACTTACCGTACTGTCCGGTCGGAGTCTGCAAGTTAAAAAAAACCTTAGCAAAACACAACAAATGAATAGGTCTATACCTTTTTATATCGCGCTCCATTGTGCCCGTTTTTCTATCATTTCGGTTGTTCAACCGAACGGGAACACTTAGGACACTGCCAACCTAGTGCAAATAGAGAAAGGTGAATTCATTCTTTAGCAACTGCAACACATAATACCGGTAACTTGTAGACTCTGGAAAGACGAACTATTGCCATTTAACGATCAAAACCCTGATCTCAGCGCGATTCTTACAGTCCTTCTGTCTGTTCATACCAAAAGCAACACGGCCATGAAATAGCCCGCCTAAAATCTACAAATCACATGCACGGTTAGTTAACCACATTTCTAATTGGAGCACTTTTGTATCGTACTACACAAACATTTGTACAGGGGCCCAATAGAGGTCTACTGTGTAGGCATTCTACTGCTTCCATTGTAGCATTTACTGGGATCCGTTGACCAAACTCAACTGGCGAGTTAGCATAGGCCATAGTCATGCACCATGGGCCCGGCCTACCGCTCACAAAATTTACCGCCGTATATACGGGTACACCAAGCAGAAATACATGTATATAGCTAACCTTTGACGTCCAGCAGCATTAATAGAAGCAAAGTAGTACTCCTTCCCAGGCTTCGATGCCTACACACCTTCCTACCTCACGTGGGTCCGGGTACGGGTCTGACCACTCATGAATTAATTGTGTGGTATACTTATGTAAACAGTGGGATTTTATGGAATGAAATATACGCAGTAGTATAACTCACTACAGTATATTCAAATATACTCTTAAGAATACACTATCGTATATTTTGAAGGTGTGCTTATATAAACGGTGACGTATTTGACACTTGCGTATTCTCAAATATACGCGGTCGTACACTTCAAATATACTACACGGGTTATATTTTGCGCATTTCTTAAATATACGCATAAATATACACTATCGTATAACAAACTTTTTGCACAGTGTGACGAGTAAAGAAATATTTGCACCAAATGATTGTGCATGCTGCTGAGGTATGAAAACTGCTGTGTTAAATGAGGGTGTGCTTTCATTGAAAATGTAAAGTTGTAAGCTTCAAGCAGTGTGTTGCTGTACATGTACGTTTTAGCTAGATGGATGGGGAAGGTTGCTTCTATATCATAGTGTGGGCTGTTCTTTATATCAAGCTGCTTAAAAAAATTCCTGTTGTAATGTTAGGGAATTTACTTTCATTTTTAAGCACTGGCAAATGGTATAAGCCTCCAGCAAGAGTTTAGATCATTTGTTTTAAGAGAAGGTGCGCTTTATTTTCAATTCCCACCCCAGATGCTTATGAATGGATGGGCTCTCTTCTTCTTAAATGCACGACTCAGACGAGCCTTGTTGTGATATGAAGGAGTGTTTTCATTACAAGATAATGTTACAAGCCAGCAGTTAGGTTCACAATGCTTGGATTTAAGAGCGGTGCATGACATTGTTTCATGTTACAAGCCCATTGGCTAGTTCCCAGGTTATGGTGGGCATCATATTTTTATGTGCTTTCATTTCATTGCATTGAGTGATGTAATACGTTGCACAAGGTAAATGTGTTTAAGGTAATATGTAATATTGTGAGTTTCTTTTTAAAAGAGTAGTCTAGGTTTTACATGGTTGTGAAGAAAAGAGGTGTGCTTTGCATGATGATGTTAGCCTCTTAGCTAGCTCCCAGATCACAATTTGTTTATGTTGAGAGTATGCTCTTTTATTTAAGACATTCACGTTGCGCATGTATGTTAGGGAGTGCTTGTATATGTGTTGAGCCTCTAGCTAGGTGTTAGATGATTTGGAAGACTGCTGTGTTAAGAGGAGTGCTTTAGTTTGAATGCATCATGTTGCAAACTCCTCATCCAATATCCCAGTCTGTTGCTTATGTATGAGTATTTATCTTATTTAAGTTCTCAAACTCCATGAAAGGTTGCGCTTTTATTTCATAGCATCCAGTTATGCAATGTTTCCCAAGGTGATATGCTGTTGAAGTACAATGTATGTGCTAAGAAAATCCCTGTGTTAAATAAGGGTGTGCTATTTATTGTAGTATTGTGAGCTTCTAGCTTTAATTTGTGATTCCTTTAAAATTACATGTAAATAGTAGTCTCTGTATAAATTTATATCTGATGAGTGGGAAGTGCCATTTTAAGAGAGGGCGTGCTTTGATTCATCACGTTGCCTACATGTATGTATGGGTAGACACTCTCTTCTTTAAGAGACTCCTGTTTTCAAGCATCACATTTTCGGATGATTAGATGCATTATGTTGTGAGGTACCTAGCTGGTTTCCAGATTATGTACATAAATATTAATATTATTGGCTGCTTTGCTTTAAGAGACTCTTGTGTGCATTCATTTCAAAGCTATCTGTAATAAAATTTTGAACTATTGCTTAGAAAACCTCTGCATTAAATGACAGAGTGATGATTGGGAAGAATGCTGTTTTAAGACAGCAGCTGCTTTAATGCATCCTGTTTTAGCCCCTAAGCTATTTACAGATATGATTAAGCTGGGGTTTAAGGTTTTATGTGATATGCACGTTGCGTGTTCCAGTTTTCATAGTGAGGCTATGTGTGCAGGGGTAGATTCTCTGGTTTTTTTTGTTTTTTTTGTTTTTTGTTATGTGAATATGTGCTTTCAATACAGCCAGTAATTTAATTGAGCAATTTACACATGCTGTTAAAGTTTGTGCTTGGAAGAGCTCTGTGTTACGTTAGCCGAGCTTTCATGATACAAATGCTGTAAGCTTAACTTAGAGCTGTGTCACTTTTGTGTGTTATTCCTTTAAAAGTAAGGTTAGGGGTATTCTCTGCTTAAAAATACTGGCTGTGTAAGATTACAGTTTTAAGAGAGGTGTACTTTGCATCATAATGTGTTAGTTTCCAGATCACAACTTGTGCTGTTGGTTATGTATGGTCAGGCTCTCGTCTCATGGAGACACGTGTTGTGTGCTTTCATTTTTAAGTATCAACTATGTTGCAAGCCGCATAGATTTCCAAGGCATGGATTTAAGAGTGGTTAGTTTTCAGGTCATAGTGTCAGTGCTCAAGTATGGGTAGACCAGCTCACAACTTTAATAGATTCCTGTCGTTATGTTGCCTAGAAAATGTCTGTGTTAAATGAGGCTGGTTGTACTAGCTTTCAACATGTATGAACTGTCACAACATTCATCTTCAATGAAAGCACACCCTTATTTTAAATATATATATATTTTAAAGTACGAATGCACAGTCATCTTGTGTGACATTACACTACAACCTGGGACATCATCATACAGGCACATTCCACTACATGTACATTTATTTAAAAATCTACATGTACATGTATTTGAAGAGCATATGGGAACATGGAAGACATACACTGTAGTGAGTACCTTGCTGAGTAAAACAGATGGTGAACTTATATCAGTAACATCTCTCACATTAAGGAACAATGTAAATTAAATTCATATAAAACCTCATGCATGTCCTTTGCTATGAATTTAATTAGGCCCCAATATCCAAAATGTAGAACTACATGTATTTTGATAACCTTGATTCAACAAAATCCATAATGGTAGCTCACTAAAAGGACATAAACTCCATTGTAATGACTGTTTTTGAATACTCTCTCCATACATGTACCTCACAACAGCATGCAAAATAATCTTCTATAAAATAAAGCACTATCTCACTTAACAACAAAGCAGAGCAAACATGAGCTTCAGTCATCAGCCTTTCAAACTGGGGGCTAGCTGGAGACATTTAACATAAAATGTATGTACTAGTAGTGCTTTGAAATGGAAAAAAATACCCTCACATTCAAATAAGAGTCCTTTTGTGCAGAGACTTTTCAAGAAAAAAAAAGAAAAAAAACCCTTGCTTTTCCTTTTTATTTTTGGCAAGGTATGTTTTTTGTCAGAGAATGCTTAAGACTGCTTATTGAAATGGCGGCAGGGATAGTTGACCAATAGAATGCATGCAGCATTTGGAGACCAATTAGATTATACAAAAATAGTATAAAGTTCCTCAGTTTACATGTATGTGCACATGTACTGTGAAGAATGCCTCGAGCAGCAAGAGCCCATAGGCTGACAGTAAAGCAAAGAGCAGGTTCTATAATGAGAGTGGGAAACATGCCTACCTCACAGTAAGCAGGTTCAGGAGGGACTACTCATCCTGAAAATTTTTTCGCCGAAGCACTGTGCTTAGGTTGGTATTTAAATTTGATATGGGACCATGGAAGACATGATCCTAATCATCCAAAATAATATTAGTGGATGCTTTGAAATGACACTCCCTCACAAAACAGGAGTCTCTTAAAGAAGAGAGTGTCTACCCATACATACATGTAGGCAACGTGATGAATCAACGCAAGCCCTCTCTTTAAATGGCACTTTTCCCACATACAGATATAAATTTAAGCATAGACTACTATTTAATTTTAAATGAATTACACAAAGCTAGAAGCTCATAATATTACAATAAAAAGCACACCCTTATTTAACACGGGGATTATCTTAGCACAAAATTCAAACGGCATGTACATCAATCACCTTGGAAAAAATTGCATCACTGGAGCACAACCTCTCATGAAATTGGAGAACTTCACGATGCATCCAAATTAAGCACTCCTCTTAACATACATGTAGCAGCCTTCCATATCATCTAACACCTAGCTAAAGGCTCGACACATTAGCTTATACTCTGAAATGAAAGCACACCCTAGATTGTCTTAAATAAAAGAGCATACTCTCAACATAAACAAATTGTGATCTGGGAGCTAGCTAAGAGGCTAACATCATCATGCAAAGCACACCTCTTTTCTTCACAACCATGTAAAACCTAGACTACTCTTTTAAAAAGAAACTCACAATATTACATATTACCTTAAACACATTTACCTTGTGCAACGTATTACATCACTCAATGCAATGAAATGAAAGCACATAAAAATATGATGCCCACCATAACCTGGGAACTAGCCAATGGGCTTGTAACATGAAACAATGTCATGCACCGCTCTTAAATCCAAGCATTGTGAACCTAACTGCTGGCTTGTAACATTATCTTGTAATGAAAACACTCCTTCATATCACAACAAGGCTCATCTGAGTCGTGCATTTAAGAAGAAGAGAGCCCATCCATTCATAAGCACCAAAAAAGGATCTGGGGTGGGAATTGAAAATAAAGCACACCTTCTCTTAAAACAAATGATCTAAAACCTTGCTGGAGGCTTATACCATTTGCCAGTGCTTAAAAATGAACGTAAACCCTAACATAGCAACAGGAATTTTTTTAAGCAGCTTGATATTAACAACAGCACACACTATGACCTGGAATTAGCATAGTTTAAAACTGTAACCTTCCCCATAATATAAAACCTACAAGTGTATTTTTTAAGCATGCAGAGACTACCTCTAACCTTACTTTTAACACTCACAGCTAAAAGCTCACAACATTACATTTTCAATAAAAGCTCACCCTCATTTAACACAAGTTTCATACCTCCACAGCATGGATAATCACTTTGTGCAATGATTTCTTTACTGGATACATATTGAAAGTACACCTTCACATAACAAAAAAGCTACCCACATGTTGGTCTGGACACCTGTGACCTGGGAAGCATGATGCATGCCCTCTCCTAAAGGTGCAGTGCAGTGTCTTCCTATGAAAATGTAGCTGAAGGGCACACAATGGCATAACAGAAAACATGAGACACTTAAAACAAGAGAGCCTTAAAGCAGAGTCCATCCATACGCAACGTAGATATGGAACAAACTACAAGGCTCAGATGCAACCACAACTCTATGAAAACAGCAGTCTTCACAATCATCTGAAACTAAGCTGGAGGTTTGCAAGGTTCCAAACATGAATCAAAACTTCAAGTCACAACAAGAGAAGTATTTTAAAGCAGAAATATTCAATTACTATAAAACCATAACACACGCAGACACAAAATTTCAACAAAACCACACTCTCATTAAACACAGACGTTTTCCAACCACCACGCACAATTAGTTTGCATAACTGGATGGTTAAAAAAAAAACCACACACACACCATGAAGCTCACAACATTTGAATAAAAGCACACCCTCATTTAGCTAGAAGTTTTTCAAGTGCATACTTTAACAGTATGCTCAACCCTTTTGTGTGCAAACACATAACTGGATGGTATGAGATTAAAGCATACCCTCAAATACTTAGTGCTCACATGCATGCACAATGTCCAGGGAACTTAATTGCTCACAACATCTCTTTCTTAAAACAGCCAATACTCTACAGTTCCTACATATGTAATTTGTAGCTTTAACATACATTTTCAAGAACACAGAGCTTTTCTGAGCACACATACACATGTAACACCTGAGTCTCTTAAAGCAGAGAGTACTCTATATTGACTTGGTGACGCAGTACTGAGTAGCTAAAAGTCTCCCAATATTATTGATGTAAGGACATGCACCACACTTATATCCAACCATCTAAAACCTAGCAGGAGGCTTGCAACATCACAACAGGGATCTCCTAAAGTCCATTTCATTATAGCAACATCTGAGAACTACATGTAGCTAAGAGCTAGGATCACAACATGATGCATGTAATTGTTGTCTTAAGACATACTGCTATCTTCCCAAACATTTTAAACCTTGCTGGAAGCTGTAAACATTATTCAATGCTTTAAAACACTGCGACATAACAAAGAAGTCTGTTAATGCATAATTTAAGAACAACATGATCTGGAACTAGCCAAGAGGCCCACATCACGATGCAAGTTGATACTAAAGCAATTCTTCAAATCACATCTAGATCTATAGGCATTTCCTAAATAAGAGAGCCTACCCATGTGTTATGCATTGAAATTAAAGCACACCCAATCTTTAAATGGCACTAGTACTCTTTCCATGAAATCATCTTGACACATAAGCTGATACTCTAAAACGAAAGCATCGGCCCCTAACATAAAAACACGACTCACTTAAATACTAGAGTTTGTCCCTACATGATTCATCTTTCCCCAATCCTAACTGGTAGGTTGCAATATTAGGCTGTCAAGCATAAAGTAACAGATATCCATAAGCAAAGGTTAAAAACATTATGATACGGAAATAGCTACAACTTGATGCAAGCACACAGGTTTGTTATTTAAAACGAGGTATCTAGCTATGAGACTCAAAATCTATGCATTGAAATTAAAGCACACCCTATCTTTAAACGGCACACTTTCCATGATATCATCCAAACACGAGCTTCAAAAAATGGAGCATTGAAAGTAAAGCACAGCTTCTCTTTAAACAAATCATCTAAAACCTGCTGGAGGTTTGCAACATTTGTCAGTGCTTTAATATAAATTCACCCTAAGTAACAGAATTTGTGCACACTATCATCTAAAACCAGCAATAATTAAGGGTAGCTCACATCATGATTGCAAAGCACACAGGTCTTTCATTTCGTGCGCGCGCACACACACACACACACACACACACACACACACACACACACACACACACACACACACCATGAAACTCACAAGATTTCAATAAAAGCACACCCTTATTTAGACAGGGATTTTCCAAGCACATACTTCAAATCCTTTTGTGTGCAAACACATTGCTGGATGGTATGAAATTATGCACAATGTCCAGGGAACTTAGCTAAATGGCTCACAACATTAATCTCTTCAAACAGTAATGTTTTCAATACTCTACAGTTCCTACAGATGAGTTCCTACAGGTGTAATTTATTATTTTCTAGACGGTGAAGCTTTTCTATAGACAAATAATATCTGAGTCTTAAAGCAGAGAGTACTCCTACATTGACTTGGTTACGCAGTAGCTAAAAGGCTCAAACACTTATATCCACCATCTAAAACCTAGAAGTAGGCTTGCAACATCACAACAGCAAACACAACATGGTGCTGTAATACTACTCTGAAATCCAATTGCAGCATCAGAATTAAACCTACTTGCAGCATTAGTCGATACCAAGGCAATTCTTCAAATCACAACTACAGGCATTTCCTAAACAAGAGAGCCTACCCATGTGTTATGCATTGAAATTAAAGCACACCCTATCTTTAAATGGCACACTTTCCATGATATCATTCAAACACGAGCTTCAAAAAATGGAGCATTGAAAGTAAAGCACAGCAGAAACAAATCATCTACAACCTTGCTGGAGGTTTGCAACATTTGTCAGTGCTTTAAAATAAATTTACTCTAAGTAACAGAATTTGTGCACACTATCATCTAAAACCAGCAACAATTAAGGGTAGCTCACATCATGATTGCAAAGCACACAGGTCTTTCTTTAAAACTGGCCATACCTATTCCGTTATTTTTTACTGAAGGAATAACACACAACGTTACAATTTAAATGAAAGCACACCCTTAGAAGTTTTCTAAGCAGATAACCTCAACAGCACTGGATGGAGGCTTGAATGCTCACTGACCCTTCACATATGGATGGTACGAGGCTTCCATAAATGGCACTCACATGACACAAAAGTATTCTTTAAGCCGTAGACACAGCGATATACATGTAGCCTAGCTATGAGACAAAATCAGGTCTGCGCACAAGTTACTGCGTGCTGCTTGAGATGCTGGTATAGGCTATTATTAGCTCTGAGAGAGCTGGAAGGTATGTGATCAATTCTTACATTTCATTTTTGCGTGTCTACTAACCCGCGTGTGTGCGTCTCAGATTCACTAACTCACAGAATGGCACCGCATATCAATCCGTACGTACCACACCGTTCATTGCCTCTCTGTGCGATTGTGCTAATTGAGGCGCACCACATTCGATGCTTGTAAACATGGATAATTGGCTTAGAGAAAGCTATGGACTCGCAACACCCACGTAGGAGGTGTGGCATACGGAGTTGCTCGAATTGTATCACGTGATGTGACACCCAGGCATCAGGTCTGAGTGCTTAAAGATCCGCCTCCGTATTATCACGTGACTATAACAGCGATTTAATTATGAGATTAAGTCTTAGGACGAGGTCGTGTGCGCATGCGTATGCGAAGAAAAATAGGCAGTGGATCGTAGTTTCCGTTCAGTAGGTGGAAAAAATCCAATATTTTGATCGAAGCTTCACAACCGATACCTGAACACAGACGACCTTTTAAATCAGTTAATTTGTTGTGCTTATTAAAATTAATTAGCATTATTAATAATGTTTTAATTAAATTATTGGAAAAAAATTTGAGGAAACCGACCAACTTTGTTTCAAAATACCAGATATTTTGCTCCATCCTATCAAACGTTATTCAAAATCAAAAGCGTTGCGTTCATTCGTGGACACCCTGTATTAGCTAAACGATCACACCGTTTTAGACCCTGACAAGCATCCATTATTACCCATAGCAGAGATTCTTGTCATATCCGGTGGTAAAACAGCGAACACATCTCTTACACACACATGGCATATTTTAAAAGGCATATTGATAATTTTGCCTCAGGGGGATGTACAATTCATATAATGACAAACATTCTTGGCAACAACACCACACATCTGCACCCACACCTTCCAACTTTTGGAGTGCCCAGTCTAGGGATCTCTGACTGACCAGCCCACATGGTTTGTTCAAACTGACAAGCCGTTGAGTGCATGTGGATTCCACAGGTATTAGCTCTTCCATGGAGCTATTCAGTGCTAAAAGACACCTTCAGAATGTATACATGTGCATCATCATCACAATACACAGCATTTACCATACATCACATTGAATGAAAACTAATGGCATTGGCTCATATATGCACCACTAGTACTGAATTTGCCTTGGTAAAGGAAATAGTTAATCTGGATGTCAACATTAAAATCCCCCTATGGACATTTTTGAAGGGGGGTGGGGGGTTCAATAATTTACTGGGGGTAGTGGAACCAGATATATGGCTGTCCCAAGGATATAAATGACATCCCTCACGACTGTTTAATTAGAATGTTAACCTGTTCCAGGGGTTCTATTAACAATGAACAATGCATAAAAATAAAATAAAAAGAAGCAAGTTTAAATTGCCATAAATCATGTGGAGCTACAATAAATATAGGAGCTTTAAATCATGTGTGAATTTAAATTTAGATTTTACAAATTCATGTCCTGAGGTGGAATCAGGAGGGTGCTATAAATCTTGTCCTGGGGGGGGGGGGGGGGGAGGGAGGGGAAGAAATGATATAAGTCATGTCCAGGGGGGTGATAAAAATCTTGTCCTTGGGGGGGGGGGGGGGGGGGGGGGAAGAAATGATATAAGTCATGACCAGGTGGGTGCTATAAATCTTGTCCTGGGGGTGGGGGCGTGGGGGAGGGGAGGAATGATATAAGTCATGTCCGGGGGGGGGGGGGGGGAATGATATAAGTCATGTCCAGGGGGGTGCTGTAAATCTTGTCCTGCGGGGGGGGGGAGGGTAGAGTTTAATCCATGTCCTGGAGTCCTGGAGGAGTGGGGGGAGTATAATTCATGTCCAGGGGGGAGGTATATAATATGTCTTGGGAAGGGGGGGGGGGGGGGGGGGGGGGGGGGAGATATAAATCATGTCCAGGGGTATAAACATTGTCCTTGGGGGGGGGGGGGAAGAATCATATAAGTCATGTCCCGGGGGGTGCTATAAATCTTGTCCTGGGGGGGGGGGGGGAATGATGTCCAGGGAGGGACCAGAGGAGTGATATAAACCTTGTCCTGGGGGGGAGTTATAATCCATGTCTTGGGGGGGGGGGGGGGGGGGGGTGGGGTGTGTCCTGGGGGGGGGGCATATATCATGTGTTGAAGGAAGTTATAATCCATGTTTTGGGGGTGGTGGGGAATGATAAAAGTCATGTCCAGGGGGGGCGCTATAAATTTTGTCCTGGGGGGGGGGGTGTGAATGGTATACAGTGGAGAACATGGTAGTTGGACAAATAATTTTTCTCATAAACTTTTACTTTCGAATGGAGTATCTCAGTAGCCTTACATCTTTATTAAAATCTAATTGCACACATCTGAGCCTATACCACTTGGCCATATAAGCTTGAAAAAGAAATAGGTCACATGACTTCTAAGGCTCGGTAATTAATTATTTAGTGACTCCTCTCCAAAACAATTTGTTCGTCGGGTTTCTCCACGCACATTGAACGGATCCCAACGAAATTGGGTTTGTAACTAAAGGACCTACGTACGCAAGTTTTCAGTCTTACGCATCTAACATCGGACTAACCGTTGTGCCGTTATTCACAAAAAGGCGCCATTGTAGGGCCTCAAGTGTTCAGATCGACGTTTTCCCATGCGCTTTTGATAGCTTGCAGGAATTTCAGGTTAAATCTTACGATGGGCATTCTATCGATTTAGCTACGGTATGAGCTCATTGCGATAAAACTACCGTACAAAACATGCTTTGAAACATCAGTGGCTTGGTAGTGTCGCCATTTTGAATAATTTCGATTAATTATACTATGAATATAATTTCAAACACTGCGTCGGTCCGGTTATTTCTGGTTATTCCAATGGCTGAGGGCGTAGCCTGTGTTGATGGAAACGGTTCTTTTGATAACCAAACCGACGAAGCTGCACCTACCGAGTACGAGTCGATCTTCAAGACGGGCTACCAAGGCTGCTGTATTGACATGGAGACAGAGCTTAAAAAGCGACCGGAAGTCAGTCTCCACAAGGAAAGTACCCGAAGCGATTGTTGAAGCACTCTGGGAAATTCCAGGTACGTACCTGGAATATCCCAGAGTCTGAGTGCTTCAACAATCGCGTCAGTTGGTGACTTGGTGTGGAGACTGACTTTCGGTCGCTTTTTAAGCTCTGTCCATGTCGATACAGCAGCCTTGCTAGCTCGTCTTGAAGATCGACTCGTACTCGGTAGGTGCAGCTTCGTCGGTTTGGTTATCAAAAGAACCGTTTCCATCAACACAGGCTACGCCCTCAGCCATTGGAATAACCAGAAATAACCGGACCGACGTAGTGTTTGAAATTATATTCATAGTATAATTAATCGAAATTATTCAAAATGGCGACACTACCAAGCCACTGATGTTTCAAAGCATGTTTTGTACGGTAGTTTTATCGCAATGAGCTCATACCGTAGCTAAATCGATAGAATGCCCATCGTAAGATTTAACCTGAAATTCCTGCAAGCTATCAAAAGCGCATGGGAAAACGTCGATCTGAACACTTGAGGCCCTACAATGGCGCCTTTTTGTGAATAACGGCACAACGGTTAGTCCGATGTTAGATGCGTAAGACTGAAAACTTGCGTACGTAGGTCCTTTAGTTACAAACCCAATTTCGTTGGGATCCGTTCAATGTGCGTGGAGAAACCCGACGAACAAATTGTTTTGGAGAGGAGTCACTAAATAATTAATTACCGAGCCTTAGAAGTCATGTGACCTATTTCTTTTTCAAGCTTATATGGCCAAGTGGTATAGGCTCAGATGTGTGCAATTAGATTTTAATAAAGATGTAAAGCTACTGAGATACTCCATTCGAAAGTAAACGTTTATGAGAAAAAATTATTTGTCCAACTATCATGTTCTCCACTGTAAATCATGTCCTGGGGGAACTACAAATCATATACTGGGTAGTATACATACTGCTGTCCTGGGGGATGTGATATGATGTGTGACTGTCCTGGGGGGGAGGTAATATATCTGTCTTGGGGGGGGGGGGGGGGTATAAATAGTATCCGTGTCCAGGGGGGTTAATTTATAAATAATGTCATCAGTAGGGGTGTACACTTATTAACTGGAATAGCCCATTGCAGGGATCCATTCATTTTACATCAAGACATTAAACCGTCTAACATTATGGTTGTACTTCATTAGCATGCAGATGGTCCATGTATTTCATATATGATTTATACATGCAGGTTTCTCGCAATGGACTAACAGCCTATGTATGTGATCTAGGACTAGCAATGGTTCGTCACCAAATGTCAGTGCTATGCACTCAGAAAGGTCAAGGAGCTGGAACTGTCTGCTACAAAGCTCCAGAAAAGTTTTCTGACTCTAAAAGGTCAACTCCACTTGATATATACTCATTTGGGTGCCTCCTAATAGAATTATTTACAAGCCAACACGTGTGGAAGGAGCTCGACTCAATCCAAATAACATCTAAACTCTTGGGCTCCTATGGTGCCCCACCGCAAACTCCAGCTACAGCAGATGTCCCAGACCCATATAGGGAGATTTGCATCAGGCGTACCGATCTTCTTCCAAGTAACAGACCTTCATCAAGTGAAGTACTGGAAGAGTTGAAGCATGCATCAGGCTGAGAAACTATAACTATACCTCCTCATAGCAGTTCAATAAACATTTACCTGGCAGTGATTTTTCATTTACACAATACATGTATGACACTGTGGTGCTTGTACACAGGAAGCCACACACATTTGCCAAGACAATATTTTATCACAACCTCAACATCTCTTTGCATACCTGGAGGTCCCTATGAATAATCTCTACATGACCGTATGATGCCTCCTAATCAATATCATGTGCACTGGTCAACTATCAATAAACAATGGCCCAAGCGGCACCATTGTTTAATACGTATGCGGCGGCTTTATTGTTGCCTCGTGATAAGCTTGTAGCAGGTATGGAGTTGTGTCAATTGTTATGTGAAGTTCACAGTACATAAGCAAAGACTAAAATTGGCATAAGGGTTTTACAGCATCATCACAAAGCATGCAACTCCACAGCTGTACTTATTAAGGATTTTAAAAATTAATTCACACAAATAGTTTACAAATACAGAACAATAATGAGCATGCATGATTTCACTGCAACTGTGTGCCATAAAATTAAAGATCAATACTGCATCCAAGTAGTACTAAGCCACAACACTGGGGTCAGTATATTTGGCGAAGCAAGTTGTAACCCTATCATCTTCTTGAAAACATAAATCCAAACTAATAGGTTGTAACATATACATCCATGGATTGTAAAACCATAAGCTTTAACTTGTCATAGCCATTAAATGCCAGCACCAGTTAGGTCCCTTATGATGCCATGACCTTATGTCCTGGGCAAGACAAGAGCAGATCGATGGCCTTTAGCAGCGAACTTGAACGTTGATCACGTGAGCCAATATGACGATCCTCTGTGTATCCGTATTTGGTCTGTAGGAGTCTCCACATGGCTCGATAGCCCAGAAGGCAGTTTGATGTTTTCAGCTCCTCCTAAAATCGGACATGCATGCGGTCATCGACCTTTAATGTCTTGCGGTCCGGGGTTTACCCGACAGGTACAGTCTTACCTCGCACTAGTGGAAAATTAACACCTCGCACTAGTGGAAAATAAGGGCTATTCATTGGAGAGTTGAGCAAACTTGCGGTTTACATAGCGCTACCCAAGTTATGACAGTTTCTTACCTGAAATCAGATTCAATACGTGTTGTGGCCTTGGTACCTGTACACAGAATCTCATTAACGGTGGTATCAAAATTAATTTTACGGACCTGTGTCTCTTCATCAAATACGGTACATGTATCGCCCTGAAGAACAATGCAGTGAAATGAGCCCACACATGATTTGTATACAGTGCTCAGTCTCACTTTCTTCCAGATAAACAACAAAAGTTGCTACTAAACAACGTCTCTTTCAGTTCCTGGAATGGTTCACGTGTGCAGCATGTTTGCACATATTTACAACGTGCGTTTAGTTGCGTTTATGCATGATGGCAAGTGTGGTTATTCGAACACATGTACAGTCAACAGACCTCATACCCCAAGTGCTCCATATTATTAGTTTCATTCAGTCCACCATCACCGGAGGCATGGCTAAACATTCTGCAGTACGTGTACACAAACCCCTAAGAGTCAAATACAGTATGCATACAGTATAATATTGTGCATTGTTCTAATTAGACCTCACCATTCAATTGCAACACGCATACCGTTGGCATTAATCAATGCTAATGCTATTGCTGGATACTCGAATCAACCTCACCTCGATGCTGTTATGTTTTTTTTTAGTAAGTTACAACCCTTGTACAAACGAGTCGGAGACTTCTGTTTTGAAAAGTATAATTAATCGTATGTGGCCTAGTATGCGAGTATTTGGAGCATGGCGCAATCTTCACAGAAGCGTAGAAAGTGGCTAACTTTAAAGGAGAAGTTGGGTGCAATTGACGATGTCAAAGCAGGTAAACCTATTGATGATGTAGCAAAGAAGTTTGGAATTAGTAACAGTCAGGTTTACAAATTGTACAAAAACAAGAACACACTATTAAATACGGCTGCAAATGGCGATGGTGTTCCTATGAGTTCAAAATTTACAAAGGACAAAGCGAAGTACCCAGCCATTGATAAGGCCGTATTTGAATGGTTTTGTTCCGTCAGAAAACTTAGAGGTGCAAAAAAACCACTACCCGTAACGCAAGCACTGATTTCAGCACGTGCTATGTTGGAAGCTAGAATAAGGGGTCATGTAGGTTTTAAAGCTTCTAACGGCTGGTTTGATCATTGGCGATGGCGCTACAATGTCAAAAAGTCAGTCCGTTTACAAGGTGAAGCTGGAGACATTGATATAGCTGCTGTTGAGCAGGACATAGAAATGCTTCGTTGTGCACTCAAGGAATACAGCCCTGGTAACATCTTCAACATGGATGAAACAGGGCTGTTCTTCAGGGCGATTCCAAACCATTCTTATCTTATGGCTAATGAAGGAGACCAGCGACAGGAAGGGCGAGGCTGCAAAGCTATGAAAGCCAAAGATCGCCTAACTGTAGTCTTATGTGTGAATGCAACAGGAACCTGCAAGGTTGACCCTGTTGTAATTGGCTCTGCAAAAAAACCTCGATGTTTCAAAGACAATCCACCAACTGTGCCATATTTTTGGCAAAAAAATGCACGGAATGATCAGGTGAATTATCGAAAGTGGTGGGATACAATATTTTTGCCAAAGATCCGTGCATGGACCACTCAACCTGTTGCTCTCTTGATTGATGGGTTTAGTGGTCACGATGAGAACTGTATTGATCCACAACAACAGGTGAAGGTTTTTAAATTTCCACCTAATGTTACAGCACTATATCAGCCCCTTGATCAAGGGATAATAGCTGCCTTAAAAACAGGATATAAGAGCAGGCTTTTAGAAAAACTGGTTAAGTTATAGGAAATTTTGAACAATTGCAGGCTTTAGCTTCTCAGTTACCTGCTGGATGTGCTGGTTTGCGTTATGCATGTCCCCCTCATGTTGGTGATGCCTGCTTGTTGCTAAAAGATGCTTGGGACCACCTCTCCTCGTCAGCCATTGTAGGTTGTTGGGGTCATTCACGTTGCCTTGGTGTAGCTGAGGCAGCGGAAATGGTTAGTATTGGCCGGGATTACAAAAAGGAAGTCCAAAGTGAATGCATACATCAAATGTGTAAGGTACTATCATGCTTAAGTTTAAGTAACCCTTCAGTTACTCATATGGGTCTTGATAGTATCACTAAGGCTGTGCATGATGTCCAAGGTACAGCTACAGGCATGTTGCAGAGATGGTTAGACCTTGAGGAAGAAGAAGGGATGATTGATGTAAATGATGAAGGTGGCGATAGCGAAGTTACCTCTGATCAGCATGTTCAGCCTATGGAAGATGTGGCTCTGATAGATCAAGCTCTGCCATTACTGAAAGAACTGCATCGTATTGGTGCCAAGCGTGGTGATGATTGCATGACAGATATGGCAAGGGATATGTGCATTCACCTTAAGGCATCTGTAACCCACCTTCATCCTCTACAACCACCAGTATGAGGGAGGAGCTGTCATAATCTTAATTTGGTTTTTTGAACTATGCATGTGTTTCTGCGCTGCCTTTGTAGCTATTTTGTGCTTGTTTATATCACACTACAATGCGTATGTGTGCAACTGGGGCTGGTTTTATGCACACATATAATAATTTCAATGATGCATGTACAATTTACATACTTTTAATTACATGCTGCACACGTGAACCATTCCAGGAACTGAAAGAGACGTTGTTTAGTAGCAACTTTTGTTGTTTATCTGGAAGAAAGTGAGACTGAGCACTGTATACAAATCATGTGTGGGCTCATTTCACCGCATTGTTCTTCAGGGCGATACATGTACCGTATTTGATGAAGAGACACAGGTCCGTAAAATTAATTATGATACCACCATTAATGAGATTCTGTGTACAGGTACCAAGGCCACAACACGTATTGAATCTGATTTCAGGTAAGAAACTGTCATAACTTGGGTAGTGCTATGTAAACCGCAAGTTTGCTCAACTCTCCAATGAATAGCCCTTATTTTCCACTAGTGCGAGGTGTTAATTTTCCACTAGTGCGAGGTAAGACTGTATGGGGTTAACCCCGAATAAAATTTTGGTTTCATTTAAGCTCGATTTACTAACAAATAGCGACCAGTGAAATATCAATATTTGCCCTGAATATTTATCTACCTTTTCCCAAGAGAAGTACCAAATTACATGTCACAAATATGTTTCAATGTAAAGTTATATAAGCACAAAGTACCCCCCCTTTTAAAAAAAATACCGCGACTGTACTTTTGTTTGCGCTAAGATACGTGTCTTACAATGATCATTTTCCCGATGACCTGGTAAGTGATTAGGATTATTAATATAACTAGTCCTGCCACTTTAAAAACTGTTATCTTCTGCACTGTATCCTAATTCCGGATATTGTAGCATCTTTTTGCGATACTGTTCTCTTGCCTAGTACTTAATTATATTCATTATAGAAGGCTATAACAACACTGTGGCTTGAGGTTTACATGTAGATCACTTGCGAAAATGGCTGCTTGTAGTACTATTTTAGTTAAGTTCTGATTTGTACTTGACAACGCCGTCTGGCTGGCCTGCAATAGGCTCCTGCGTAACAACAAATGGTAAAAGCTTAAGGCTTTCAGAGTTTCCCGAAATCAAGGAATTGCTTGGTAAAGGATACCTAAGCAAAGCAGTTAATGAAATTGTGATCGGAATGTCTGCTGGGGATGTCAGCAAATGTGTAGAGAGGTGGAAGTCATCTACATGTCATCAGACCAACATATAGATTTGCCTATGTCTACAAGAAAATTGAATAACTTGTTTCACCCGACGTAAGCAGGATCAAGAGACATGAAATCGACACCATGCAATGCATGCACAGCAGGCACTTTACACACGCGCGCGCGAGACAAAGATACGTATACGCATTAAATTAACGAGAACTACATATCTTCTGTTTGCAAGGTACGCCTACACGCGACGTTTAATTGGTTTTAGTGGTTTACAGATGCTACATATGAATATCAATTGTTTGTATAGTAAAATAGCATTGAATAAACGGAATACCATCTGCAAGAAAGACGATTTCGACCATTTATATTTATAAGTATCGTGTAATGATAAGAACCAAATAAGTCGACTGGTTGCTCTAACAGTCGGCTTGATTTGTTTTAGTATAATGCGGAAATTAGCCATAAATTTTAAGATCCGAAAAGTTCGGGGTATACCCCAAAGTTTCGGGGCTAACCCCGGTACGGACCGCAAGACATTAATCATAGATTGACTGAAACGAGAGTGACTTAAGTCACTACCCTGGGATACGGTGAAATGAGATTTATACCCAGCTATTCAAACAAATTCTTTACATGTGGTTGATTGTTAATACAGATAACAGCAGGTTCACATAAATGAATTTCATTTAGGCTACACATGATCACTTCGGGAGTACATGTATATGCGTGCTTGCGTGTACAAAGGCATGGTAAATCACTGATTATATATGTGCTTTACTATACAGGCACTTCCTTACTTAGACTTCAGTCCACATAAGGCAACAGTGTTGCCATTTGCCATTTCAGAGCACACAGTACAATAGTTCTTGCACACACTTTTGCATACAACACTGCAAGCACTACTAGCATTGGTATAGCTACACAAGTAGCAGAGTTTTTGTCATACAATGGATGCAGGCACAATAGGGCAATCACTGTGGCACAATTATGTTATACCATGCAGTATTATTTGCGTATTTTTAAGTAATACGATGTGCAATACACCGTTGTATTCTTTAGAAATACATTTGCGTAAATTTTGAGTAAACGTGCAGTATACTCATCAAGAATACACAATGCGTATTTTTTTCATCCGTAAATTTTAATGGCAAGGTGCCGTATATCATTACCGTTAAACACCGTTACACGCGCATTTTATTTCCGTCCTTGCTACCCTCGTTCCCAGAAAGTTAATACTTCGAATACGCAAATAAAATTAATAATTTGACAAGTCACATGATACGATAGTTTATAAGCGGCATACTAGAAATGATCAGTAACTTGGCGGTGGTACTGCCCCGTCGATCATCCAAGGCTTTGCTGTCTTGGGTGGTGAATTAGGAATTGGAGATCCCAATATCCTCCTCTTCCTCGCGTTCCTCCCTTCTGCTTGAACGCTCCTTTCATCCAAGGCATCTAGGAAAGCGTTGAGTTCACTTGAACGCCACAACGGCCTCTTCCGTTTTAATGTCTGGGCGTCCACGGTTTCTTCCTCAGACATCATCCGCGGTTCGATGTCCTGCCATTTGCTTAGCTCGTCTGCTTCCACAAGGCGAGACCTGCGTTCCCAAACCTAAAAATATGGATTGAAAGCGGTGCTGTTACAAAATACTGACCCTCTGCTGACGAGATCTTTTGTTGCGGCGTAGCTGCTCGTCTCCCTTTTCGTGTAAGCCTCTTTTCAACGTTCTCCTGTAGGTTGCAAGTCCTCCTGGTAACCGTAATTTATCTGTGTTACTAAGGTATCAGTTCTAGCTCTCTTGAGTCCTTTACTTACGCTTGATGTTATCCAATCCATGTTTATCGATGTCTAGCTCGGCGCAAACAAGACTCACAACCTTTTTGTTGTGCTCACTTTCTGGACTAGAAATTGTGAGTGCATGTATAATATCAATTAACGAATCCAGTACTTACTCCTCATCAAGGTGAAACTGCTTTCCTTCATCGAGGTTGTTGTATACGGTCCGAATTTCATTCTGAAATGATTGCCGGAGTAAACATATATAAGCAGAAACCTAAATTAACTTACTTGCAACGACAGCGGATTTCTTCGAAGACGCTTGCTTGCAGCAGGTGTGGCTGTCTCAGAATTGGCGGAGTGGTGTGGAATTGGCGGTGGCTCTGAGTGCTTTTCCTCAAAAGCAGAGAACCTTGTCAGCAGTTCAGTGTATTTAACGTTGACTTGCTCCACTTGTGCACTCATTGAAGCCTGCATTTCAGCCAGCATCTTGTGCATGTCGTCTCGGCGGTCTCGCAGTCCATGGCCATTGCCAGTCGGTAGCGTTTGCCCAGGCTGCCAAAAGTATTCTACATTTGCTGGCGCCCGCCTCTGTTGATAGAACATATCAGCAGGTACAGCGGAGGTGGATGGTGTAGTAAGTCGTCTAGGCCCCTGCCCATGAAAACAGATTTTTTTAAAATGACAATTTAATTCCAATTACGTATACGATAAAGGCTAGCTTACTAGTACTGTTGATGGCGACGCCTCTCTGCTACTGGAGCTGTTGTCTTCGGTAGCCATTGTTCGTCTAGACGTCTAACAGAAAATAATAATTGCTATTCACCTTATAAGCAATCATGTGAATGTGATGTATACTTGCCCGTGAGGGAGTAACTGCTTCTCTCCCAGCGCTGCTAGTTTCCTCATTCCATCGCTGTGTTAACCACATAAGATAAACGTTGTTTGAAACAAATATAATAAACAAATTCACCCTTCCACGTCCAGCTCCTCTGCTGTTCATTCTCTCGCCGCAAGCTTAAAATCCGCAGGTGCAATTCATTTGTATTTGGCGCGCTAAATTTATCACGTATTCATTGCTTGAATTGTAATTCGAAATGTCTGCGTCAAAGCCTAAAAAAAGGAAACGAGTTGTGTGCGAGAAATGCAATCAGGAGCTTTCATACTCGTCATATTTGTGCCATCGGAACCCTTTGTACTGTCCAAAACCAACTGCCTCGGTGAATTCGATGCTTCAAGGTACAGAATCATACGCGGAAGAGCGGGCAGAGGCGATCGCTAATGAAGGTGGAATGGATGATACATGTTTACGGCACATTTCGGCCAGCAATGTATATGCGCCGTTGGGTAATGTTTTGCCATCCGGCAATGGCAACCCCGCAAATGATTGTTCTGAAGACTTAGATGACGATTCAGTAAGCTGCGATGAAACAAATGACACTGAACACGCCGGCGATGATCCTGAAATAGTGGATAAAATTGACGAAGTGGATAACTCTGTTATTTTTGCAGAAGACAGTTTAGATCATTCTCAAATCGGAGATCCTCTACTTTTGTCCTTAAACTCAGGTGAAACGTCTTCATTACCAGAAATTTTGCATGAAACAGACAAAGAGGCTTTTGGTAGTAATAAGAAATCAGAAAGCACAGTGGCTGATGAAACCGGCATAAAATCGGACGTGGTTGCTTTCAATAAAATGGTTGTCACCTTTCTAATATTTTTCCAGCTGGTGTACAAAGTGTCAGACAGAGCTGTGGAATGTATATTGTTTTTTATCCGGAGTCTATTAAAACGCATTGCAAAAATCATCAGCAATGACAGTCTTAATATTATTGCTCATCATCTACCAACTACAATTTATCATGTGAAGAAGCTATTTGGCTTTAAAAAAGATCAATTTCGAAGATTTGTTGTCTGTCCAAAATGTTCAGAGTGCTACGAATTCACAAGTAAATCTGATTGTATAAGGATTTGCTCGACTGTGAATAAATTTACTGGGAAAAAATGCTGTGCACCATTACTCAGAAAGATAAAAAATAAAGACAGCTACAAAATGGTGCCATCAAAAGTATATGTATATCAATCACTAAAAAAATCTCTAACTAAACTCTTCCAAAGGGAGGGCTTCCACAAACTGATTGAACATTGGAGATTTAGAACAACCACTCCAGGAAAAATGAGTGACATCTATGATGGAAGCATATGGAAAGAACTTAGTAGCCCTAATGAATTTTTAAGCGTTCCCTACAGCCTGAGTCTCAAATTAAATGTGGACTGGTTCAAACTATACGAACATACTAATTACAGCGTTGGTGTGATATACTTGACTATTGATAATCTTCCACGAGATAAAAGATTCTTGGTAGAAAATGTCATCATAGTAGGGTGCATTCCAGGGCCTAGAGAGCCGAAGTTAAATATCAATTCATACCTAAAGCCTCTTGTGGATGAGCTTCTGGAACTGTATCATGGCATTCAAATAAAGACGCCAAAATCAATTTTTTCATTCACCTCAGTTAGATGTATGCTTACATCTGTATCTGCAGATGTTCCTGCAACACGAAAATTATGTGGATTCAGTTCGCACTCTGCAAAAAAAGGATGTTCGAAATGCCTTAAGACATTTAATTGCTCTCATTTTGGGGCAAAGCCAGATTACTCTGGATTTGACAAAGACACATGGACTTTTAGAGACCTGAAAACCCATCAAGCAGTACTGCAGCAGTTGAACAATGCACGCACAGATGGTGAGAGGAAAATTATAACTAAGGAATGGGGCATTCGTTATTCCGAGCTAAACAGGCTACCCTACTTCAATATCGTAAGACAGCATGTAATTGACCCAATGCACAATTTGTTATTGGGAACAGCCAAACACATGGTATCCATTTGGAAGGAAGAAGGGCTTCTAACTAAAGATCAATTTGAAAAGATGCAAGAAACAATTGATAATCTTCTTGTGCCAGCTAATTTGGGCCGAATCCCACACAAGATACACTCTCAAGCTTCTTCATTGACTGCAGATCAGTGGAGAAACTGGGTTGCAATTTACTCAACATATGCTTTGCACACTATCCTACCCACTGAACACCTCAAATGCTGGTCGGAGTTTGTTAAAGCCTGCTCTATACTTTTGAATCCTGTAATTACTTTGCAGGAAATAGAAAAGGGAGATGAAATGCTGTTAAACTTTTGCAGAAAATTTGAAGAACTGTATGGGAAACAAAAATGTACACCAAACATGCACTTCCATTGCCATTTAAAGGAATGCTTGCTAGATTATGGTCCTGTCTATGGTTTCTGGTGCTTTCCTTTTGAACGTTTCAATGGTATTTTTGAAAGCTTTAAAAAAAACTGGATATGCCCAGAGCTACAGATAATTACAAAATTTATACAGTACCAGGACGTCTTGGGAAGTGAAGATATGAAAGAAGACGTTTGGCTAAGCAGTCTCCGGGAGGAAACAAAATATATGGGCTCAATCCAGCAAACACACACAGACTACACACCTGGATTGTTAGAATTATCAGAAAAGTTAACCTGCTCCTTACCTGAAATTAAACCAGATTTACACAGCATCTGTAATGTTTCATCAAGGAAATATGAGAAACTGTTTGCTAGTACAGAGGTTCAGTGGCTTACTGAGCTGTATGAAATTTTATACCCAGAGGAAATGGTAAAATTTTGTCCAATGCGCTATGAATGTTTTCATGATGCCTGTGTGGCTATGGGAGAGAGCTATACATCAGAAATGTCAAAAGGCAATTCATCTTCGTGCATTTCGGCAATCTGGGCAACCAGCTTAAATGGACAAATATCTTTGTCTCCTGCAAAAAAACAGGCTGGAGTTATTGAATACCTTTTTACACACAGTGTTGTTCTCCAAAACAAAGATAATATCTTAAGAACAAAAACAGTTACCAATTCATTTGCTCGTGTTCGTTGGTACGAAGATCATCCTTACAGCAACATGTTACCATTTCCCTTGAAAGTCTATGCATCCACAGTCAAAAACAGTGGAGCACTATGTTTTCTCCCTTTGTGCAGAATTATGTCTCGATGTGCCATAAAAAAAACAACACTGAAGTTTCCTTATGGATTAGACAATGTTGTAGTTGTTTGTCCAGTGAATAGGAAGATTCATATGCTGCACTAAATTAATTAACAACGTATGGTTGTTGAACACTTCTATCAGTTGTATATTGGATTATAAATTATAAGTGAAAACAATCATTTACACTTTATGTATATACACAAACCAATATGAAATAAGAGTATTTAAATTCCAACAAATTACAAGTTGATCTGTTATTGCACTAGCTATACATCACAACATCACATTCATCTGTAAAATATGTGAGGAAAAAAACAAAAAATTAAAACAATTGACTCATACATAGTTACATACATGTAGTTTACAAAGTTAAATATTGAAATATGTGCTTTACATGTATTGTAAAAAGTCGTTATTATGATTCTAATGATAATATATGTATTGTGTAATAAACAATGATGTATGGTTAAAAAATATCAAGCAATGAAGCAAGTAGAGTCGGGAAAGGGCTTCCCTCCTCCTTCCCAGCCCAAGGCCCCAAAGCCTTACGTATCGGCATACAACAGGGATGCCCAGGTGAAGGGAGGGCCAGACAAGTACTTCTGTGAGGTGTGCAACAAGCACCTCAATGGCCCCTCAAGTCCCCAGTCCACTATTAGCAAAACACACTCTATAGCCACAGTAGTCATGACAGCAAGACTGTTGTCATGACACAGTGCTTTGGGGTCACTCAATGACTGCTTTGGAGTGTGTTGCTACTGTTGGTATTCACCCCTCAGTAGACCCCAACTTTTCTATACACAAACCACAAACTCTCACCCTTCTTATATGCCACAGGGATAGTGATGTTGGCCATGCCCCAAACACACCCAGAACTAGGAGACCATCATCCACAACACTTCTGCACTCCACTTGTGCGCTGTGTCCATACCCCTGCGAAGACGGCAGGCTTTCTGCCTCTCAAGTCCCCAGTTCATTATTAGCAAAACACACTCTATAGCCACAGTAGTCATGACAGCAAGACTGTTGTCATGACACAGTGCTTTGGGGTCACTCAATGACTGCTTTGGAGTGTGTTGCCACCACAGTGACACTGTTGGTATTCAACCCTCAGTAGACCCCCAACCTTTCTATACACAAACCACAATCTCTCACCCTTCTTATATGCCACAGGGATAGTGATGTTGGCCATGCCCCAAACACACCCAGAACTAGGAGACCATCATCCACAACACTTCTGCACTCCACATGTGCGCTGTGTCCATACCCCTGCGAAGACGGCAGGCTTTCTGCCTCTCAAGTCCCCAGTCCATTATTAGCAAAACACACTCTATAGCCACAGTAGTCATGACAGCAAGACTGTTGTCATGACACAGTGCTTTGGGGTCACTCAATGACTGCTTTGGAGTGTGTTGCCACCACAGTGACACTGTTGGTATTCAACCCTCAGTAGACCCCCAACTTTTCTATACACAAACCACAATCTCTCACCCTTCTTATATGCCACAGGGATAGTGATGTTGGCCATGCCCCAAACACACCCAGAACTAGGAGACCATCATCCACAACACTTCTGCACTCCGCTTGTGCGCTGTGTCCATACCCCTGGGAAGACGGCAGGCTTTCTGCCTCTCAAGTCCCCAGTCCACTATTGGCAAAACACACTCCATAGCCACAGTAGTCATGACAGCAAGACTGTTGTCATGACACAGTGCTTTGGGGTCACTCAATGACTGCTTAGGAGTGTGTTGCCACCACAGTGACACTGTTGGTATCCACCCCTCAGTAGACCCCCAACCTTTCTATACACAAACCACAATCTCTCACCCTTCTTATATGCCACAGGAATAGGGATGTTGGCCATGCCCCAAACACACCCAGAACTAGGAGACCATCATCCACAACACTTCTGCATTCCGCTTGTGCGCTGTGTCCATACCCCTGGGAAGACGGCAGGCTTTCTGCCTCTCAAGTCCCCAGTCCACTATTGGCAAAACACACTCTACAGCCACAGTAGTCATGACAGCAAGACTGTTGTCATGACACAGTGCTTTGGGGTCACTCAATGACTGCTTAGGAGTGTGTTGCCACCACAGTGACACTGTTGGTATCCACCCCTCTGTAGACCCCCAACCTTTCTATACACAAACCACAATCTCTCACCCTTCTTATATGCCACAGGAATAGTGATGTTGGCCCTGCCCCAAACACACCCAGAACTAGGAGTCCATCATCCACAACACTTCTGCACTCCGCTTGTGCGCTGTGTTCATACCCCTGGGAAGACGGCAGGCTTTCTGCCTCTCAAGTCCCCAGTCCACTATTGGCAAAACGCACTCTATAGCCACAGTAGTCATGACAGCAAAACTGTTGTCATGACACAGTGCTTTGGGGTCACTCAATGACTGCTTAGGAGTGTGTTGCCACCACAGTGACACTGTTGGTATCCACCCCTCTGTAGACCCCCAACCCTTCTATACACAAACCACAATCTCTCACCCTTCTTATATGCCACAGGAATAGTGATGTTGGCCCTGCCCCAAACACACCCAGAACTAGGAGTCCATCATCCACAACACATCTGCACTCCGCTTGTGCGCTGTGTCCATACCCCTGGGAAGACGGCAGGCTTTCTGCCTCTCAAGTCCCCAGTCCACTATTGGCAAAACACACTCTATAACCACAGTAGTCATGACAGCAAGACTGTTGTCATGACACAGTGCTTTGGGGTCACTCAATGACTGCTTTGGAGTGTGTTGCTACCACAGTGACACTGTTGGTATTCACCCCTCTGTAGACCCCCAACCCTTCTATACACAAACCACAATCTCTCACCCTTCTTATATGCCACAGGAATAGTGATGTTGGCCATGCCCCAAACACACCCAGAACTAGGAGACCATCATCCACAACACTTCTGCACTCCGCTTGTGCGCTGCGTCCATACCCCTGTGAAGACGGCAGGCTTTCTGCCTCTCAAGTCCCCAGTCCATTATTAGCAAAACACACTCTATAGCCACAGTAGTCATGACAGCAAGACTGTTGTCATGACACAGTGCTTTGGGGTCACTCAATGACTGCTTAGGAGTGTGTTGCCACCACAGTGACACTGTTGGTATCCACCCCTCAGTAGACCCCCAACCTTTCACACAAACCACAATCTCTCACCCTTCTTATATGCCACAGGAATAGTGATGTTGGCCCTGCCCCAAACACACCCAGAACAAGGAGACCATCATCCACAACACTTCTGCACTCCGCTTGTGCGCTGCGTCCATACCCCTGGGAAGACGGCAGGCTTTCTGCCTCTCAAGTCCCCAGTCCATTATTATTAGCAAAACACACTCTATAGCCACAGTAGTCATGACAGCAAGACTGTTGTCATGACACAGTGCTTTGGGGTCACTCAATGACTGCTTAGGAGTGTGTTGCCACCACAGTGACACTGTTGGTATCCACCCCTCAGTAGACCCCCAACCTTTCTATACACAAACCACAATCTCTCACCCTTCTTATATGCCACAGGAATAGTGATGTTGGCCCTGCCCCAAACACACCCAGAACTAGGAGTCCATCATCCACAACACTTCTGCACTCCACTTGTGCGCTGTGTCCATACCCCTGGGAAGACGGCAGGCTTTCTGCCTCTCAAGTCCCCAGTCCACTATTGGCAAAACACACTCTATAGCCACAGTAGTCATGACAGCAAGACTGTTGTCATGACACAGTGCTTTGGGGTCACTCAATGACTGCTTTGGAGTGTCAGTAGACCCCCAACTTTTCTATACACAAACCACAATCTCTCACCCTTCTTATATGCCACAGGGATAGTGATGTTGGCCATGCCCCAAACACACCCAGAACTAGGAGACCATCATCCACAACACTTCTGCACTCCACTTGTGCGCTGTGTCCATACCCCTGGGAAGACGGCAGGCTTTCTGCCTCTCAAGTCCCCAGTCCACTATTGGCAAAACACACTCTATAGCCACAGTAGTCATGACAGCAAGACTGTTGTCATGACACAGTGCTTTGGGGTCACTCAATGACTGCTTAGGAGTGTGTTGCCACCACAGTGACACTGTTGGTATCCACCCCTCAGTAGACCCCCAACCTTTCTATACACAAACCACAATCTCTCACCCTTCTTATATGCCACAGGAATAGGGATGTTGGCCATGCCCCAAACACACCCAGAACTAGGAGACCATCATCCACAACACTTCTGCACTCCACTTGTGCGCTGTGTCCATACCCCTGGGAAGACGGCAGGCTTTCTGCCTCTCAAGTCCCCAGTCCACTATTGGCAAAACACACTCTATAACCACAGTAGTCATGACAGCAAGACTGTTGTCATGACACAGTGCTTTGGGGTCACTCAATGACTGCTTTGGAGTGTGTTGCTACCACAGTGACACTGTTGGTATTCACCCCTCTGTAGACCCCCAACCCTTCTATACACAAACCACAATCTCTCACCCTTCTTATATGCCACAGGAATAGTGATGTTGGCCATGCCCCAAACACACCCAGAACTAGGAGACCATCATCCACAACACTTCTGCACTCCGCTTGTGCGCTGCGTCCATACCCCTGTGAAGACGGCAAGCTTTCTGCCTCTCAAGTCCCCAGTCCATTATTAGCAAAACACACTCTATAGCCACAGTAGTCATGACAGCAAGACTGTTGTCATGACACAGTGCTTTGGGGTCACTCAATGACTGCTTAGGAGTGTGTTGCCACCACAGTGACACTGTTGGTATCCACCCCTCAGTAGACCCCCAACCTTTCTATACACAAACCACAATCTCTCACCCTTCTTATATGCCACAGGAGTAGTGATGTTGGCCATGCCCCAAACACACCCAGAACTAGGAGTCCATCATCCACAACACTTCTGCACTCCACATGTGCGCTGTGTCCATACCCCTGGGAAGACGACAGGCTTTCTGCCTCTCAAGTCCCCAGTCCACTATTGGCAAAACACACTCTATAACCACAGTAGTCATGACAGCAAGACTGTTGTCATGACACAGTGCTTTGGGGTCACTCAATGACTGCTTTGGAGTGTGTTGCTACCTCAGTGACACTGTTGGTATTCACCCCTCAGTAGACCCCCAACCCTTCTATACACAAACCACAATCTCTCACCCTTCTTATATGCCACAGGAGTAGTGATGTTGGCCATGCCCCAAACACACCCAGAACTAGGAGACCATCATCCACAACACTTCTGCACTCCGCTTGTGCGCTGCGTCCATACCCCTGTGAAGACGGCAAGCTTTCTGCCTCTCAAGTCCCCAGTCCATTATTAGCAAAACACACTCTATAGCCACAGTAGTCATGACAGCAAGACTGTTGTCATGACACAGTGCTTTGCATATGGAGAAATGGCCCATACATAGGCGGTCATCATGCTTTTATTTTTAAATTGAATTTTAAACACATTTATAATTTAGTATAAATCGGTCTGATTGTGAATCTGTGTTTTATATAATTATGAAATGAACCATTCGTGTAGTAAAATCAAGACAAAAAATTAATTTCTATCGCGCATAATTTATTCATAAACAATATGTCATAACGTAATACCTTGCGTCATCTGGGATTAAGTTACAGTTATTGCGTACGTTGCAACTAGTTAACTGTTAATTGCAGATGAATTATTAATGATAATACACAATCGTAGCTTTGGAGATGTGGAGGCAGCAATAAACGGATTGCCCTGCATGATTTCAACTTCTGAGATTCAAGTGTTTTGGTGAGTATACTGTGTGAATTTAGTATGTGCAGAACAGGCATATATTCGATGCAGTGAAGGGGGAGGATATATGGCCTTCTCCCTATACTAGTACTGTATGGAATTCTCCCTGTACTGTTGGCCTTCTCCCGGACCGTTAATTGCCCGTCTCCTTATACTGTTGGTCTTCTTCCTGTAGTGTTAGACTGGTGGCCTTCTCGCTATACTGTTGGCCTGCTCCCTATACTGTTGGCCTTCTCGCTATACAGTTGGCCTTCTCCCTATACTGTTGGCCTTCTCGCTATACAGTTGGCCTTCTCCCTATACTGTTGGCCTTCTCGCTATACAGTTGGCCTTCTCCCTATACTGTTGGCCTTCTCCCTATACAGTTGGCCTTCTCCCTATACAGTTGGCCTTCTCCCTATATACAGTTGGCCTTCTCCCTATACTGTTGGCCCTTCTCCCTATACATTGGCCTTCTCCCTATACATTGGCCTTCTCCCTATACTGTTAGCCTTCTCCCTATACATTGGCCTTCTCCCTATACTGTTAGCCTTCTCCCTATATACTCTTGGCCTTCTCCCTATACTGTTGGCCTTCTCCCTATACTGTTGGCCTTCTCCCTGTACTGTTGGCCTTCTTCCTATGCTGGTGGCCTTCTCTTTATAATAAGCTGCGCTTATACTGTTGGCCTTCTCCCTATACTGTTGGCCTTCTCTCTATACTGTTGGCCTTCTCCCTATACTGTTGGCCTGCTCCCTATATACTCTTGGCCTTCTCCCTATACTGTTGACCCTTCTCCCTATATGGTTGACCTTATCCCTATACAGTTGGCCGTCTCCCTATGCTGTTGGCTTTCTCCCTATACTGTTGACTTTCTACCTACATGTGTACTGTCGACCTTATCCCTATACTATTTCCTATACAGTTGGCCTTCTCCCTATACTATTGGCTTTCTCCCTATATGAACCACTGAGCATTGTCCATTTGTGTAGCATCTCTGTCCCTTTGTTTACCATGTGTATAGCTGACCTGTGGGACACACACACCACACACGTGCATGGACACTTCCAGCAAGTCACGCATGCTCAGTTACAGTGTGGACACTCAATGTAGTAGCTCTACTGGTGGCGATGCACATATTCACAAGTGTCTCCATCATGTGCACACTACACACGCTGATGTAGAGCTGTGTATTGTGTGCTTCAAACATGGGCACACACACCAATGATGTCCACACATATACCTGTACACAGTGGTACTTACATGTACATCCATATACATCAGATATAAATAATAATAATTGGACACAAACACACACGCACACACGCACACACACACACACACACACATACACACACACACACGCACACACACACACACACACACACACATACACACACACACATACACACCACAGACACACACACACACACACACAGATTGCTGTACAACCACAACAAGACACAACAATCTACCAGGAGAGAGCTACCATACTACTGGAGGAGCAGAGGATCAATGAAGACCTACTAACTGCAGTACTACAAACCAAAGTATTTACTGGTCTGGCTACTTCCCCAGTCCTTTGAACACAGTGACGACAGATAACAGGTGTGTGAATGGCTGTTTGGGGGCTATTGTGATGGTGATTACATGCACTAGAGTACGCATAGTATTTTTGGACATGCTAATTTTTCTTTGCATGCATTGGTGTTGAGAACACTTCCTCACTCCCCTGGAGGGGTGTTGGTGGTGTCATTGGATCACCTCTCCAAATCCCCCAGAAAGGGGGGAGGTATCCTTTGTACACATACAATGCATCACTTGGGTGACGGCTCCATCAGAAGTCTTTGAACATGCATGTTAAAGTACTTCTGTTTAAGGGCCTGGAGAGGTACATTAACTTGTACATGTACTCTTTGTTACATGTACTATTGTCTATCTTTATAGACACCATCTACTGTTACATAATCCTGTACCTAGTATATGTACCCAGGACTAATTTCAAAAATGCTCTCATCTGGTGGCTACCAGATACAGGTATAAACCCTAACCCTGACTACCTACACAAAAGTTCTGTTTAATTTAATATTACTACATTTGCATATGAGGCTGTGCTTTAAAAGGCTACCATGCCGCTATATTCATTTGAGTTGCATGCAACATGTTACCTACATGTACGTGTGGTAACCTTAACCCTTCTATACATGTATGTAGCCAAGTCATCGTATGCCCTTCATGCAACTTTTTTGGCTGTAGGTCACTACATGTACATGCAGTGGTACTTCAAAGATAGGTAGTGATTTTAGTGGTTACCTAAGTTTTGCACATCCATTGTGTGGACAAGGAAACCACAAGCCAGCCTTAAGCTGGTTTTGGCCCCTACTGGCCTAACAAGGGATAATGGTTCTGGGGCTATGCCAAAGCTTCATACATGTAGGTTGGCCCATGCCCATTTAGTGTTTGCATTAGTTATCACAAATAGAATAACCTTATGGGCCCACTTCGTACATACATATATGGACACACCTCCCTTGACAACTTACATGTACATGTACATGTTATACATGTATACTATACTGTTGGTCAGTTGGCCTTCTCCCTATACAGTTGGCCTTCTCCCTATATAGGTAGCCTTCTCTCTATACTGTTGGCCTTCTCCCTATACAGTTGGCCTTCTCCCTATACAGTTGGCCTTCTCCCTATACTGTTGGCCTTCTCTCTATACAGTTGGCCTTCTCCCTATACAGTTGGCCTTCTCCCTATAGGTGGCCTTCTCCCTATATTGTTGGCCTTCCCTAAAGGTTTTCATTTTTAGTGTGCACGGCATTCCATGTAGTACCTTGCTCTCATTACTGTCAACAGTAAGGCTCTCAACTGTAGTACTCCAAGCCTAGCTGGCAACAAGTAGACAGGCAATAGAATAACCCTGGGGCTCATCAAAAATGTACATACATGTATGGACACAAGTAGTAGTGCTGCACATCTGTTAACATACTATGAACTTCCAGGACACAGCTTTTCCCTAGGACAACCAGCAAAACCAGGCCTAGGGGTTGTATTTGCACAAAGATGCATGGCATTGTGCATGAGATTATTCACTGTATGTACATGTACAGACCTAGACCTTTTATCAGCACAGTCTGGCCACACAACAAAATTCATAACATTGGGCCTTTGTTACTTTGTACAAACATCGAAATAAGATAGGATCAGCAGGTGTTTATGTACACACACACATACATGTACATACACACACACACACACACACACACACACACACACACACACACACACACACACACACACACACACACACACGCACACACACGCACACACACATGCACACACACACACACACACACACACACACACACACACACAAATCAGCTGAACGTGGGGGAGGAGGAGGCAGGAATAGGCAACATCTGCCAGTATCACTTACGGTTTCCAGTCATGCATTTGCTACAGATGTTACGTGTACAAGAAGCACACCATTACATGCAAGTACTTCCTATAATACCAGGGATTTACCGTACCTACCCCCTGGTGTACACGTGGCATGTCACTTTGTTTTGTCAATTAATCCAGGGTTCACAAACATGCCATTTAACTGTACATATGAAGGGAAGACTTCCTACAATAATACTGCAGCAATGGAAGTAGAACATCATAACACAAACTTTCATGAATCCCTCAATTGTATTTAGCCAGTCAGACACTCAATGTTTTGGCATATACAAAGTGCCACCACAACCTGTACAAAAAAACCCAAATAATACTTTCTCTTTTCCTCCTCCATTCAATTTCCTTACCTCCCCTTCCATCTCCCTCCCTCCTCATCCCGTCAATTTTCCTACCTCCCCCTCCCTCCCATCACTCTCACTCCTCTCTCCTTTCCTCCCCTTATCTCCATTCACCCCGCTGGCCCTGGCTCTCATCTTATAGCGCATGTCAAATGAAGTACTATCAGACTGAAAGGATTGTGTATGAAAGGAAAAAGGTAAGCTAGCTGGGTTTGTTTTTAAAAAACAAAATAAAACTGAATAATACCATGCTTTCCAGTGTTGTAAAGTGGTTTTAAGAAGACATTTATATTGGGTTGAAGAAAAGGACGTAAGTTAACCTGTTCTCTTCTACAGTATGCAATATGTGTGTTCAGGTGTATTCTAGTAATCACTGCATTTTTATTTCAGGGAGTTCAAGTGTCAGCTTAAATTGATTTTTTTTACATACAACGCTCACTAGCTGCAGGAACAAATCAGAAGGAACAGTGCATGTGCATGGATGTCACTATGGATGTAATGTAGCGTTACTGTTGTGTTAATTTAACTGCAGGTGTCACAACAAAGCACGGTTGTACATGTACATGTGATCATGTTTCAAAATATTCAACCACATACAATGGCGTCCTAGGCTGGTTTGTTTCTCAGACACTCGATACCTCAGGATGCACTCGGATAGCTCACAACATCAACAACCATTCATTCATTATACTGAATCATACACGTAATCACATGCACACACATCCTATATATGTCTAATCACTGAATGTTTCCGGACATCACAGTTCCTCCCCATTTCACACTGGTGACAGACCACCATCCCTTGTTGTCCATTCTCAACCCTGAAAAGGGATTACCAGCAGTGACAGCAGCACGGTTGCATTGGTATATGCGGTAGGCTAGCCCTGTCTTGATATCAGGTACAAGAGTACCACTCAGCACACAAATGCTGATGCACTTTCATGTCTCCCAGTGGTGGCCGACATGCAGATGGCACAAATGGACGAGGAGGAAGGAGGGACATTCCCAACTACAAACCCTCCCGGTCGCAGTGGCAGAATTACGAAGAACAACAACAATTAAGGGACCTGGTGTTAGCAAGGGTGTTTCAGTCTATTCAGGAGGGATGGCCACCCAAAACTACAGAAGAGGTCCGGTTATAAAGCCATGCTTTGAGTAGAGACATGAACTATACATGTACAGCAGTACAATCCTGTGAAAGGGTACAGGGAGAGGTATAGGCCTGTACCACTGTTCACGGAGGGGTACAGGCCTGCTCAGGGATACAGGCATGTTCAAGGAGGGGTACAGGGATACAAGCTTGGACAGGGGTACAGGCCTGTACTGGCGGGGGGGGGGGGGGGGGGGGGGGTTTACAGGACTGTACAGTGGGTACAGGCTTGTACAGGGGTAAAGGCGTGTACATGCAGGGAGGGGTACAAGCCTGGACAAGGGTACAGGCCTGTACTGGGGTGGGTGGGGGGTACAGGACTGTACAAGGGTACAGGCTTGTACAGGGGTGCAGGCCTGTACAAGGGTAATGGCGTGTACAGGGAGGGGTAGTGGCCTGTACAGTGGTACAGGCCTATAAAATTGTACAGGCCTGTACAATTTGGGGTACAACCAATTGTATTGATACATAGCAGTTGTTCATTCATGATGAACTCCACATACATATAGGTTTACCCATTGTCCTCTGTTTCATTCCATATCTCTTGTCTTTTGCTAGGCCATGTAGTGATCCCCATTTCAGTCTGTCCCATTCTTCATTGCTTTCATCGTCCCCCTTTAGTTCCTTCACAGAGTGGTCTCTAGTGGGTACACCCTTTCCAACACCTGTTCCTTCTGCCCTTTTCTTTGCACAACACGCCCTCTCAATTTGCCCCCATTTCCTGCAAACTTTGTTTCTGAACTTGCACTGTTGAGTATCATGCGCTCCTCCACACCTGTTGCAAGCCCCTAGGCCTGACGGTCTCCCCCTTCTTGGTGGTGCTGCCACTTGATGTAATTCAGTCTTGTTCCTGTTTTGTGACACTCTGCAACTGTTCTGCGCGTCTTTAGTCTCCCTTTCCGCTATTTCCGCTGTCTCCAGCACCTTGGCAAAAGTGAGGTCTGCCTTTGTGAGGAGTCTCTTCTGTACCCCCTCGTCCCTCATACCAAAGAACACCCTGTCTCTCAGCGTCTCTGATAACGTCGCACCAAACGCACAGTTCTGCAAACTTGCTGCATACCACATATCCCTCCTTTTGTCCCGTTTGTGGAACCGTACGTTCTGCGATGACTAGAGGTTTAGGCGCTACGTGTGTCGTTAAGGCTGCGACCAGTTGCTCGTACGTTCGGTCTTTCAATTTCTGGGGTGCTACGAGCGCTCGGAGCAGGCCAAATGTATACAGGCGAGGAAAGCGTCCTTTTTCTGTTCGGCTTCCACTTTATTTGCCAGGAAGAAATGTTCTAGCCGCTCGACGTATTAACTCAACCAGTCTTCCGTTGACGCGTCACACTCCCCTGCCATCCTTCTTAGCTATCCCATGCACCCTCGTCGCCCTGTAGACCTCAGGATGCACTCGGATAGCTCAGATCCAGCTACAGCTACGTGTAGGCCTACATCTCTTGTCTGAGCAGCCGGTCGAGGTAAGCAGCCTAACATCATTTCAATACATCGATCTGTCTTGTAGAAAACACAGACTCGAAGCTTTTAGTATTCCATGGCATGTACTAGTAGTTACCCCCGGCACGGGGCGGCACCTGGCCCACCACGCCCTCTGCTCGACTCCAGCTTTGCAAAATGCTGGCATGGGCATGTCCTAGATCCTAGTCTCATTTTATTAACTATGGAATATCCTTGATTTTACTAAATATCTATGGCAACACATAGAAACGCCATTTAAAAATGGCGCCTTATTGCACCAAAACTGATTTACTATTTTTAAAAATGGTCCCCAAATTCTTCACGACAACATCCACTTTTATTCATATATTATATTATTTGGATAGTTGTAGAATTGTTTCAGAGGGTGGCAAAAGTTCTAACCCCCCTCTGTTCATTAGTTATAACTAATGGAATATCTTAATTAGCATGATTTTTTTCCATTTTCTGTACAAGTCTATGGAATATCATATTTTCAGAAATGGTCCCAGAATTTTGGACGATACAAGGTATAAAATTTGAAATTGCCTACATTTAAACATCATTTAGAGTAGTATTAGAGGGTGGCAAAAGTTGCAGGTCCGTTAGTTAAGTAAATAATAATCAAGTTAGTAAAAACGCCATACATTCTCTATGGAACGTACCGCGGAATGAAATCCAAAAATTTACAAACCGCAACTTTCGTGTCCGTTGATTTCTCCATATGGGGGTCACTCAATGACTGCTTAGGAGTGTGTTGCCACCACAGTGACACTGTTGGTATCCACCCCTCAGTAGACCCCAACTTTTCTATACACAAACCACAATCTCTCACCCTTCTTATATGCCACAGGAGTAGTGATGTTGGCCATGCCCCAAACACACCCAGAACTAGGAGTCCATCATCCACAACACTTCTGCACTCCACATGTGCGCTGTGTCCATACCCCTGGGAAGACGGCAGGCTTTCTGCCTCTCAAGTCCCCAGTCCACTATTAGCAAAACACACTCTATAGCCACAGTAGTCATGACAGCAAGACTGTTGTCATGACACAGTGCTTTGGGGTCACTCAATGACTGCTTAGGAGTGTGTTGCCACCACAGTGACACTGTTGGTATCCACCCCTCAGTAGACCCCCAACCTTTCTATACACAAACCACAATCTCTCACCCTTCTTATATGCCACAGGAATAGTGATGTTGGCCCTGCCCCAAACACACCCAGAACTAGGAGACCATCATCCACAACACTTCTGCACTCCACTTGTGTGCTGTGTTCATACCCCTGGGAAGACGGCAGGCTTTCTGCCTCTCAAGTCCCCAGTCCACTATTGGCAAAACACACTCTATAACCACAGTAGTCATGACAGCAAGACTGTTGTCATGACATAGTGCTTTGGGGTCACTCAATGACTGCTTTGGAGTGTGTTGCCACCACAGTTGACACTGTTGGTATCCACCCCTCAGTAGACCCCCAACCCTTCTATACACAAACCACAATCTCTCACCCTTCTTATATGCCACAGGAATAGTGATGTTGGCCCTGCCCCAAACACACCCAGAACTAGGAGACCATCATCCACAACACTTCTGCACTCCGCTTGTGCGCTGCGTCCATACCCCTGGGAAGACGGCAGGCTTTCTGCCTCTCAAGTCCCCAGTCCACTATTAGCAAAACACACTCTATAGCCACAGTAGTCATGACAGCAAGACTGTTGTCATGACACAGTGCTTTGGGGTCACTCAATGACTGCTTAGGAGTGTGTTGCCACCACAGTGACACTGTTGGTATCCACCCCTCTGTAGACCCCCAACCTTTCTATACACAAACCACAATCTCTCACCCTTCTTATATGCCACAGGAATAGTGATGTTGGCCATGCCCCAAACACACCCAGAACTAGGAGACCATCATCCACAACACTTCTGCACTCCGCTTGTGCGCTGCATCCATACCCCTGGGAAGACGGCAGGCTTTCTGCCTCTCAAGTCCCCAGTCCATTATTAGCAAAACACACTCTATAGCCACAGTAGTCATGACAGCAAGACTGTTGTCATGACACAGTGCTTTGGGGTCACTCAATGACTGCTTAGGAGTGTGTTGCCACCACAGTGACACTGTTGGTATTCAACCCTCAGTAGACCCCCAACCTTTCTATACACAAACCACAATCTCTCACCCTTCTTATATGCCACAGGAATAGTGATGTTGGCCCTGCCCCAAACACACCCAGAACAAGGAGACCATCATCCACAACACTTCTGCACTCCACTTGTGCGCTGTGTTCATACCCCTGGGAAGACGGCAGGCTTTCTGCCTCTCAAGTCCCCAGTCCACAACTGGAGGAGGGAGGGGAAGATGAGCAGTACACCCCTTGGCAATACATCCCTGGGACTTGACACACACAAACTTACACATATACTGTACATTGTACACCCACATTTCCAGAGTGATCCACCCCTCATCGTGGTACTTTCTGGCTGGTAGGATGGTCCGGTGTTTCTTTTCCTCTTCTACATGTCCACCTAATAACATCGGCCAAGAACTTCTGGCACACACATTTGTGAAGGACATTCCCGTTCATAGACAAGCATTTATCAGTTACATGTACCATTGAACAGCATCATGCACGGAAATGTACACACACATATAAACGTTGATCTCCCCCACCAAACTTCAAGTTCCTAGCTACATGTATGAGCATGCACACAATTGCAATGTACATGACACACACACATACTCCTACGCACACCTGCATACACATGTACATGATGCACACACATGCACATACATGCACACAGATGCAAGTACACACACATACACACATACACTGTATGTGTACATAGCACATGCAATCATACACATATATCACATGCACATGTGTGTATATGTGTTTATGTATGTGTATGTGTATAATTCATTTGTATATTCATACATGCACACACACATTCACACACAGAGAAACACATATTCGATGTGTGTGTTGGACAACAGATAATGCGAGTAAAGTGCACTCTTTGGAACCTTTCCTCACAACCATGTTCCCCGCTTGTGCCACAACCATGCTCCCACCTAACACCACTCCCATCTTCCCTCCTCACACCACACCCATACTCAGGTACCTTCCCTACTTCACTATCATTTACCCTTTATATTACAATGGTACTGTAGGTAAAATAACAACCGTACGATTTGGAATACTTGATACTGTACAGTACATAACTTACTATTCCCTTTCGTGATGTGCTTTCTCTTCGTTTCCATTTCATGCGCATCTGATCGAACAGCCGGTATGTTCGTGAGTACATGTATGGGTCCGCCGCTGAAGTGGTCAAACGGGTTATACTGCAGATTGGATACCCCCCCAACGCAAATAAGAAATGTCTTACGCATATATGAATACAAAACGAGTCATCGCAAGACCGATATATGACTGTCCAGATCTCCCTAGCAGAACTACCAATTTTCGACGATTTGAAGCGACATGAACTGTACGTTTCAAGCTATACGAAAATCTAGGGGAATGAGTTCAAATACGCCGTTAAGGCCTAAGGCGCAAATGATACGTACTAAAATTCAATTTATAGCTCTGGTATATGGTGTAATTATCGCAACAACATCCGGTTACGTCATAGGGATAGAGGGTTGATTAAAAAAGATTCATAACGTGCTATGACGTAATATTGGTTATATCGTATTTAATTAGTTTGCGAGTAGAATACGCAGAACTATTTGAAAAGAATACGAGCTATGAGTATAACTAGTGTAGACCTGTAGAATACGCATATATTATATAACAATAGTGGCGTATTTCTGGAGAATACGCATCAGTATTGGAAAAGGATACGACAATTGGTATAACTTGTGTATTTCAGCAGAATACGCATACATATACAATATCGTATAACAATAGTGGCGTATTTCTGGAGAATACGCAGCAGTATTGGAAAAGAATACGAGCAATGAGTAAAACTTGTGTATTCTAGCAGAATACTAACAAATATACAATATCGTATAACACAGATTTTGCACAGTGAATGTTGTGTGGAAATGTTTCATGTTAATCCTGTTGCTGAGCGTGCATGAGTATAGGTTTACGTTTATTGGTACTTGCATGTATATAAGTAAAGCTACAGCAACTGCTTCTGTGCCTGGGTGAAACCATTGAACAGAGAGTACGCGTCGTCCAAAATATGATACCTATTTGTAGCTCTCATGATCAAACCAATAGGGCATCCTATATACAGGCAATCGGTATTGAAATCACATCTGGCAGCATGCATTTGTAATGGAAAAGACAATTTCCAGTAGTCCTGTGTACCTCTTCTACATCATTACCCCACAAAATGTGTGTATCAAACTGAGGTGAGGATCTCCAGCCTTCAACAATGCCATCTATCGCTTTCTTGCTCATATGGTTCTTCAATCGCCGGGTTTGGGGAACTATTTGCTATAGAAATGGCTGTGGGAATGGATGCTTCAGCATTGCCGCCTGCTGCAGTGCTAGCTGTGCCGCCTAATGCTGCGTGCGGAAAACGCCTTCAAAGTAGCGACTTCATAAAAATAAATGATGCATTTTACACTACACCCTTTACCGTTAATTCTCTGTACACCCCCAAGGAGTTTTGTTTCGTTAAAAAGCCTTCCGTACCTCTGCTTTGCATGTTTGTTGCGTAATACCTTAGCTGCATTGCATGTAACACGATCGCCAACAAGGAAAGGCATCGCGGTTTGAACACAAAAAAGGGGCGTATTTTGTAATGTTTGCCGCCAAACAGCGATACAAGCTGCCCTATTTGCTACGCTCCTCTGGCTTAAAATACTACCATTTTAGAACAGTTTAAAGCTGCATGCCACACAGTACGTGCACAATTTAAAAAAAACGCACTGGCGTCACCAACTCGAGTGTTTTATCGTTCCAAAAGTTCAGTGACTTAAGTCACTAATTAATGACTTAAGTCACGATCCGTCAATCTATGATTAAACATGCAAACTGAAGAGGGGTTTCAGCAATTCGACGCCTTCGTAACCCAAGAGACGCTATTTTCCTTTGAAGCCATGTAAGTCTGCGGGCGTAACACAATACATGCATATCCACCGGGAGTAAGTACAGAACGCACCCTACAGGTACCAGGTGCACGAAGCGCAAATAGGCTACCGGTATAGTATGACCTGTTCAATCTTCTGCTGCCTCCAGTATCTCACAATGAGTCCTGGAACGTATTAAACGCACATGTTTCTGCTTTCACTACCAGTACTCACTTACTTTCGACCTTTGGGTCGTCACGATGCAGAAAGGAAACGGCCATAATTTATTTTGTCACTAGACGGATGACGTAATTGAAACTTATATCCCAAAGTTAGTGCGCTGTGCACTCGGACTCTGAGCAAAAGTGCACTCTGACTCTACGCAATTTCGTACAATTGCGCTACGCACTACGCAATTTCGTACAATTGCGCTACGCAATTTCGTACAATTGCACTGTGCGCTACGCAATTTCGTACGATTGCGCTGGACACAATGCTCTGCGCGCGAGGTACCGGGCCACCGCATAATCCTACATGTAAGATCTGCCCATGGTTTGTGCTGTGAATATAATAAACTTGAAAGGGGAACCCACAACCTTATCTGATGTTAGAGGCCCATGTAGTGCAGCTACCTTGCCTGCCCTGAAGCTACATGTAGACCTACCTCCTATATGTACATGGACCTACATAGGCCTACCCTGCATGAACCCCTACATGGACCTTAGGCCTACCCTGCATGAACCCCTACATGGACCTACATAGGCCTACCCTGCATGAACCCCTACATGGACCTTAGGCCTACCCTGCATGAACCCCTACATGGACCTTAGGCCTACCCTGCATGAACCCCTACATGGACCTTAGGCCTACCCTGCATGAACCCCTACATGGACCTTAGGCCTACCCTGCATGAACCCCTACCTAGGCCTACCTAGGCCTACCCTGCATGAACCCTTACATGGACCTACATAGACCTACCCTGCATGAACCCTTACATGGAACTACATAGACCTACATGTACCTACCTGAGTACTTGTGTCTTTTGTCTACATGTATTCCCTTCAAACTACATGTACATGTACATGTACATGTAAGATCTGCCCTTCTGTGCTGTGAATATAATTAAACATGAAAGGAACCCACCACCTTATCTGATGTTAGACTTAAAATAAAACATACCCTGTACATGTACCTATCCTGGACTTATATGTACCTACCTAAGACTACCATATCTACATTACATGTAGGCCTAAGACCTACATATACATGTGTACATCTATCTAACTACTGGCATGTACTTATGTACATGTAGGACTACCCTGGACCTACATGAATTTGGTTTTACCAGAGGGCGCACGAAAACTGGGGGATGCAGTCGAAGGGGTACATTTGTACTTGCCCCGTTGTGCTCCACCGCTTTGTTGACATTTGTCAGCAAGTATTTGGAATTTTTTACGTATGACACAACACGTAATCTACTCGCAGGTATACGTAATCATCAACGGAAGCGTGTGTGGCTGAGGAGGGGGGGGGGGGGGGGGGGCAATTGCTGCCAGAGGGGTGGCATTTCATATGCCATGGGGGAGGGGGGGGGGGCAGCTGGCCCCCACCTCCAAGGCTATGCTTGATCCGGGGCTGCAAGGTTCCTACTTAGACTTATCGTGAGTACTGAAGGTTAAGTGCTCATGTGTCTTTCCTCTTCACCTTCGTACCACCTACACTGTACTCCTTTCTATTTGTAAATGACCTTAGGTATAGTTTTAATTCACCCAAGCACTGTAGAAACCATACAGAGAAGTTACATGTATAAGTCATACAAACCACACACTGTGTGCAGAATGTGTGTGTGTGTGTGTGTGTGTGTGTGGGGGGGGGGGGTAATGACAGGGGCCTGTTGGGCAAGCACTAGTCCTGATGCCTTGGTTGAGCTTTGCATTCGACCTAATGGGAGGGGATGGAGTGTGCTTTGTGCATGATGCTGAGGGCTTTGGTTTTATGGTAGGGGCATTTGTTCTGATGCATAACCGTCACTTTTTTCCTCTAGGTTTCAATATCAGGAGCTGTGAATTTGTTTAAATGTCTGTTTGCAACTGTTTCCATGGAGATGTGCTACCATAAAGTATCTATGATCTACTTAGGCACTTATCTTTTTTTTTTTATTTGGTGATCATCATATGACACTAGACTTGCTTGTAACTGTGATAGCCATCCGATGAGGAAGAAGAGCAGCAGGGTCTTTGTGGTAATTGTCAATTTGTAAACGTAACTCAGTGATGGGGAAGGGCAGCATGACGCGTCGACTTGATCACTACGGTAGATGTATTAACCTATAAGAAGTTCGATATCTTGATATGAAATAAACGTTTAAAATACACCGTAACGGGTTCGAGCTTGCCAACGTGTTCGGCTCTAGAGAAACGCCCACGCTGCCGGTCCGCCCATCGTTTACATCTCCCATATCACATTGAGTCGATGATTGACTACGAAAGGGGCTAAGAGAAACTATTAATGTAATAGCATATATCATAGGAAGTATCGCTTTTTATTATCTCTGTGTTTACGATATGTTGCCCGCGCGATGATCGCGATCGAGGCTTCATGACAATAATGAATTGCCGCATAGAAAGGTGGCATAAAAAGTGCTGGTGGCGTGACGTGCACAACGGACGCTGCACCAATATTGAAAGAATGAGTAAATATGCATGGCGGAGCATATATGATGACATGTTGGGACTCGGTCTCCCGTCGTGAACTACTAGTACAGTAATTGCGGACCGGCCACTTTGGACGAAGCCGACATCATCCCTATGGCTTTCGGTCATCTGCGGTGCGTGTTCAATCTGTGTTTACGGGAGCTACAATTACTTTTACTTACTTAGTATTAGTAATACGTCATGATCTGATCAGAGCCCGGCTTTGTATGCGTCTCGTGAGCAAGCGCCATTAGTTAAAAACATTATTGATAAATGTTACGTAACATGTCTACATCACGAATAAATTAGTGCGGTAGAAATTAAATTTTTGTCTTGATTTTTGTACACGAATGGCTCATGATATAAATGTATAAATTACAGATTCACAATCAGACCAATTTATCGTACTTAGTACATGTGTTTAAAAATCAATTTGAAAAAAAAGAGCTAAATGTCCGCCTAAATTTCTCCATATGTTTGGCACTGAGAAAGATTCATTTTAAAAATGCTCTTCAATTGCTCACTTAAGAGCAAGCCTTTGTGACTTCACATGTTACAACATTTTCTCTGAGTTCTGAGAAAGTTGATGGTATATAGGATTTGAAGGCAATGGTGGTATCATTTTAATTTACATATTTTCTTTTCCATTCTGTTCAGAGATGCTGTATCATTTTGGAATGCTCTACAACAACAGAACTTTGGACTGCACGTGCTTTTAGAATGTTTGCTATGAAGTTGCAGTTTGAATCAAATTTTTATCATGTTATCTGAGAGAAGGTGCATATCAGCGGGGGTTGGGCTTGGGGGAGGGGTCGGCTGTTACATGGGATTCCTCCTGGGTCAATCCTGTGACTTTAGGAAGACTGATATGGAAAGAGGCAGATAGGACCCACTCCCCTCCATAGGGTGTATCACATACCCGCCCCTGTATCACGTATGAAGCCAGGGGAGTCAGTCTGATACCCAGCCAAACCCTTGCTACGTATGATGCAAGGGCTCTGAAGTAGTCTCAGATGTGATATGCATGGGATAGTCGAACGTGCCAGCAAGCATGTACACTATTCCAAGACATGGTTTATACACACCCCTTAGGACAGTGCTATAGCCACTCTACACTTGTACTCCCCCCCAAGACATGATTTATACACACCCCCTAGGACAGTGATGTAGTCACTCTACCCCCCCAAAACATGATTTATATACACCCCCTAGGACCGTGATGTAGCCACACTACCCCCCAAGACATGATTTATACACACTCCCTAGGATAGGTGATGTAGCCACACTACCCCCCCAAGACATGATTTATACACACCCCCTAGGATGGTGATGTAGCCACACTACCCCCCCAAGACATGATTTATACACACCCCCTAGGACAGTGATATAGTCACTCTACCCCCCCAAAACATGATTTATACACACCCCCTAGGACAGTGATGTAGTCACTCTACCCCCCCAAGACATGATTTATACACACTCCCTAGGACCGTGATGTAGCCACACTACCCCCCCAAGACATGATTTATACACACACCCTAGGATAGGTGATGTAGCCACACTACCCCCCCCCCCAAGACATGATTTATACACACCCCCTAGGATGGTGATGTAGCCACACTACCCCCCCAAGACATGATTTATACACACCCCCTAGGACAGTGATGTAGTCACTCTACCCCCCCCCCCCCCCCCCGAGACAAGATTTATACACACATCCTAGGACGGTGATGTAGCAACACTACCCCCCCAAGACATGATTTATACACCCCCCCCCCCCCCCCCCCCAGGACAGTGATGTAGCCACTCTACCGAGTCTACCCCCCCCCCAAGACATAATTTATAAATTTATGATGCCCCCCCCTAGGACAATTCTCGAGAACATACCCCCCAGGACACGAATTTATGTCATCAGTAGGGGTGTATGCTTATTTACTGGAATAGCCCAATAGAGTTGTGTTGATAAGCGTAACGCGCGATATATAATTATACATGTATATCCTAGTTAGAAATAAACCGCGTGCGAATGCATTCCTCCCAAAAGCTCAGTTCGTACCATCGCTGCTTTAAAACACAGCTAATATCATTCTAAATTCCATCTCCATGAAAGACAGAACAAGATGAAACAAAAAAAAGTACAACCAACCTTATCAAGCGCTGATTGATAGCACGACGCTTCGATCCAACTTTTCCGTTTACTCGTTCGGTGTTGCAATGTAGCCACAGAGGCGATCCATCAATAAACATCGCTCAAAACTTCAAGGAACAGATTTCGAGAAAGTAGATCGTTCAAAACTTGTTGCGTTAAGAAGTTAATATAATTAGCAAAACCACACCCAACCCGATAATACTTTTTTCATCCGGCGGTCGTCTGTACAAACATGCCACGCTCTAAAAATGATTGTTAGATCAATCGATTAACAACCACATGTACATGAACAGCATCGCCCCAAAACAGTGACACGCACATGTTACAAAACACTCACGCATTGTCAAGATCGTATTACTATACACTTTACCATGCACACCTCGTAAACACATACACCTACGCGCACACACAACACATTGACAAAATATGCGCCTCCCCCCGCACACGCGCAAGACCAAAATACCCGCTCACACACACGCAACACGCGTGCACACACGCACAAACACGGGCTCACACACACGCACACAGGCGCATCCACATACAAGCACATAAATCATATAAACCTGAAACGATTATCGTTAAAGATTGACCAGTACTTCGCAACTGTCCAAGAAAACGTACAAATGAACATACAATAATAGTCAGCCGCAATACATCACGTGCGATAAAATAGCAATGAATAATTAACTCTTGAACCCACCCAGTTATGTCACGCGATGCAACAAGCCATAAATGGTTTGTTCTCAATATAGGCTGAAGGTGGCAGCAGCACTGTCTGAAGATTAAGGTAAAGGAGTGATGCCCGTTGCTAGCGAGTAATTTTTTCATAGGATTATCAGTTATGCGCAGTGGTATTAGGTACAATATGGGCGTACTAGTATTGGCTATTCTTGATATGAATGGCTACGTGGGGATGTACATTTGTGGGCACTTGCAGTTCCCCCTCGTGTTAACAGAATATATCATTGTATAAGAGCGAAGCCGCTGGGCCTAAGTTAGGGTGCGGGATAGGGTCAACTTTTATCTTTTTGACCCAAGTAAAACATGCTCTGGGGGCGGAAGTACCAAACCTTGCGCGCTTTAATTATGACGTATGTACATAAACAAATACGTCACATTAGCTCGACCCAGACCCACACGAGTGTAAATATGGAAGTGGTCGAACTAGCTGTGTAGTCGGGCGGGCCCTATCACCGACCAAACGCGGTGGTAGGGCCCGCCCGACTACTAGCTGTGCGTTTCGCGATGGCTGAGAGTGGAGACATCGAAGGACAAACAGAAGAAGGTGATTTGTAGCTTTGTGGCCGTGATTGTTATTTTGCCTACAGGATGCGGTAAAACTATATACGTTACCGTACATTTCTGAAAGACAAATTGTACCAGGAAATGTGCCACCAGCTAGCTTCTTTAGCAAACGTATCACAGTGCGAGTTAGTTCTTTCTAAACCTGTCGTACTGACTTGCATGCACACATGTATGGTCCACATGCTGTTCCATAAATTATGGACATTAAGTTTGTAATTAGAGAATGATCGTAAACATTGGCACAAAAGCATGGCTATTTTATTGCACTAGATGCCCGTTGCAGCTTTGCATGCATTTTTTCATATAGACCATTAATGAACATGCCATGAAACTGGTACATTTTGGTTTACATGTACATAGTTGTATTTATTAAGGTACAAACCCAATACTTCTTCAAAACAACATGGGGGAGTGGGGGAGGGGGGAGGGAGGGAGAGGGGAGGAAGGAGGGAATGAGGTGGAGGGGGAAGGGGGTAGGGAAGGGAGGAGGGGGAGGGGGAAGAAGAGAAGGGAGAGGGAGGGGGGAAGGTGGGAGGGTGGAGGGTGGGGGAGGGAGGGGGAAGAGGAGAGGATGGGAGGAAGGGGGAGGGAGGGAGGGGGAGGGAGGGAGGGAGGGGGAGGGAGGGAGGGGGAGGGAGGGAGGGGGAGAAAGGGAGGGGGAGGAGGGAGGGAGAGGGAGGGAGGGGGAGGGAGGGAGGGGGAGGGAGGGAGGGGGAGGGTATAAAAATACATTCTTTAAAAACAACACGTCATGTAGCAACAGGACAGCCGGTGATTAAATATTCAGTACTTAAATGAGCGCCATTTAACAATATCAGCAGCAGGAATAGAGCCTGTCACTGTCTGGGCATCGTTGAAAGGAATCTAAAGAGTCCACTTTTGTCCAAAACGGCCCAGCCAAATGCTCACAAAAAAACGAACACAGACAGACAGACAGACAGACAGACTATCCACGCATTTATAAATAGATTGAATCGGTGGAAGCTTAGTACGTGTGCACCACGTAAAATTTTCCCCTAGCAACCTCCTTGGATACCATGGATGCTCATCACTTCACAATGTATTACCAGCGCATGGGAGTGTAGCCACGTCTGGAAACTTATAAGGTGTATGAAGCAGTCCCCTGACTCTGATTTTATGCATTTCTTGATTTTAAATTGGTACTAATTCACGTGTTGTTGGACCTTATAACCCGAAACGTATTTCAATTATATTGCTACTCCTGCAGTTTTCCTAAGCAAATGATTAAAGAAACGAAAAGGCTTGCAAAATGATCTACCAGATTATGCATAGCAACTGTTATGAGACCTTTTTTACATCCGTATAGTGCAAATCCAATGCAGCCACCTACAAGTCATGAAAAATACACACATAATCACAAAAAGTTACATATTTGACTTGATGGCGGAGCATTCCGGGTAGCTGCAACCAATTCAGGACAAAGTTCAAAGGCTGAAAGGCATAATGCAACAATACTTTTGACGTGTTTGACCTACACTGGAAGCCAGAAAGCCACCATCAAAGTGACCTTTACACTCAGCCGTTTATTTTAACCTGTAACCGCCATCTTGGAAATAGCCATATTCAAGGGGTTTAGTATAGCCATCAGAAAAAGTGTCCATCTTAGAACACGCTATAAATTTATACACCGATCTGTCCACTATAAGGGATTTTCACATCTCTGTGGCAGTTGGTGCAAATAAGCCTCGTGTTCGTACCCTATTCGACACGGGTATGGTAGCTTCCGCAATTACAGTGTTGCATAGGAGAATGCTGCCAAAACAGGACTTGCACTGTTCTCATCAAGAGAGATGACACTATCCAGCAATTTGTTATTTATGTGCATCACCACAATCAAAGACTAGTAGCAAAATGAATTCCATTCGCACGTGGTTGCCAGGTCGATAATTAGTAGGTAACTAGGTAGTTAATATTCATCATGGGTGGAGGCCTAATGTCCAACTTTTCAATGTATTGAAACAGCTGTGGGTCTATGCTGAGAGAGGTTGTGGATACAATAGATTGATCTTCAAAATGACACATCGTTCAGCCTTTTTAATGTCTTGCTTAACATCTCTACCTAAGGCTAAGTAGCACAACTGACATATATAGGTTTTGTCCTACCCTTTCTTCGCATGAATCGCAGGAGCCAAATATGCCCACTCTTTGCCGAGCAAGCAATTGGTGTGGGCCGCATCGACACTGTATTAAAAAGGGGCCCAAACTGCTGCTGTGGCTCCAATAAATTTGATAATCATTGGATGTGGTCAAAGATGGTCTAGATATGACTGTTTGTTTACATTCCACAATGTACAAGTGCTTGCGACTCAATTTGCCAGACCCATGTATGCAACGTATAGGTCTGGGAACGAGACTATACGAAACCATAGTCTTGTCCCCAGACCCACATGACGTAACAATTATTGCTGCATGTTGGTCACGAAAGTAAGAAAACCCCATGTCAACAACCAATTGTTGCTGCCGGGCCACACCCACCTTGTGATACCAGAAATAATACCATATAGTTTCTCTAGTGATACCAAATTGAAGAAGATCCACCTGACACCCATGAAGTAGGAAGTGTGATACTAGCTATCCTGTTAAACAAAGAGGGCAAAGATTCTGCCCAACCAGCCATTAATAAGAGACAAATGTAAAGTGATTCCACAGGATTGCAGGAATCTGGAACTAGCGTAGGACAACACTAAGCCTTCTGAAGCCCTCTGTTTTTTTACCATGCTCTTAGTGTGCCGACGTTTAATATAAATTTTCTTCCACCCATAATCTTTTTTGAAATTCACTGAACAAATGCATATGATGGGCACATAACCAACACTGCACTGTAAAAATAATGTAATGTGTAGCAAATGTTGCTGGTTTGTCAAGATGCTGTACACCAAAACTAAAAGCGATGGGCACACAATATATATATATATATATGGGAAAGTTTACGAGAAAAGGGACCTAGCGTGTATTATAAAAAAGTATAATAAAAATGCATTACGTTTGATTTGCTATAACTTCTGAACAGTTAACGCTATCAACTTCCTATTTTCAACACTTCATACTGCACCATTTCTCTATGGTAAAATGCATTTTGGAGTCTTGCACTTGTTCTGTGTCAGTATTGCAACGTTCGATACTCCACTGGGTTCAAACCCGCCATAACTTTCGGTAGGAGTAATAAATTCGCTTCAAATTCGGTTTGTAGGTAGAGAGGTCCTATACCTATTGATTTGTTCTGTTCGTTAATTTTTATGCCATCCGTTACGGAGATACAGTTGAACAAACTACGTGCACGTTTTCCCGCTTGATTCGCGCCAATGTTATAATCCCCGCTTCCCCATACATTGAGCGGAACGCAATTTGCCCAAATCATTGGCGCGAATCGAGCGCAAAAATGGGCACGTAGTTTGTTCAACTGTATCTCCGTAATGGATGGCATAAAAATCAACGAACAGAACAAATCGATAGGTATAGGACCTCTCTACCTACAAACCGAATTTGAAGCGAATTGATTACTCCTACCGAAAGTTATGGCGGGTTTGAACCCAGTGGGGTATCGAACGTTGCAATACTTACACGGAGCAAGTGCAAGACTCCAAAATATATTTTACTATAGAGAAATGGTGCAGTATGAAGTGTTGAAAATAGGAAGTTGATAGTGTTAACTGTTCGGAAGTTATAGCAAATCAAACGTAATGCATTTTTATTATACTTTTTTATAATACACGCTAGGTCCCTTTTCTCGTAAACTTTCCCATATATATATATATATATATATATATATATATGGGACAGTGTCCAGCAAAATCGGGGCTTGTGGGGTTATAATTTTATCGCTATAAAAATTGCACGTTGTACAAAACAACACATCTTCGCAATGGTACTACGTTTTCCTTTCAAATTTCGTACACTTGTTCCCACACCATTTCTCTGTGTGAAAATCGATTTTTGTGATCTACGCATCTTTCGTGCCGTGGATACAACAATTGTTAACCCCGCGGGTTATAATTCCTCATTTCTCCACATACTAGTGTTGAAAACGTGTCAAATTCGGGTTGCACATAGAGGAGTCCTGTAGCTATTGATTTGTTCTGTTCGTTAATTTATATATCATCCATTATGGAGATACAGTTGAACAAACTACGGGCACATTTTCCCGCTTGATTCGCGCCAATGATTTTGGCAAATCTCGTCCCACTCAGTGAATGGGAAGGCGGTGATTATATCATTGGCGCGAATCAAGCGGGAAAATGTGCCTGTAGTTTGCTCAACTGTATCTCCGTAACGGATGATTCAGAAACTAACGAACAGAACAAATCAATAGCTACAGGACTCCTCTATGCACACTCCGATTTTGACACGTTTTCAACACTCGTACATGGAGAAATGTGGATTTCTAACCCGCGGGGTAAACGATTGTAGTATCCACGGCACGGAAAAGGTGTAGATCACAAAAATCGATTTTCACACAGAGAAATGGTGTGGGAACAAGTGTATGAAATTTGAAAGGATAAGGTAGTACCGTTGCGAAGATATGTTGTGTAGTACAACGTGCAATTTTTATAGTGATAAAATTATAACCCCACAAGCCCGATTTTGCTGGACACTGTCCCATATATGATATATACCAAACATGATGATAACAGCTCTTCTAGATAAACATATTTCCAAAGGTAGAAAATAGCAGATTTATCTTCTTCAATTATAAAGGACATACAGTATGCGTCAATATAAAGTTAACGCCACGCAGTGCTCTACCTACGTAGAAAATTTCCTTGCGCTAGGGGGTAATTTGTTACCTAATAAGGGTACTACCTTTATGTATGATAACTTGAACATTATGTTCCTGTATGTAAACGTGTTTTGATGCATGCGCATATGCATTCCATATTGTATGAGTCCCGCGTTTCTTCAACACCGTTAACCAATCATATCTAAGCGCGCCTTACATTCACCGAATGCGCATGTGCTTATAGCGATCACTCGTATATAATGCAGCCGAGCAGTGCATATAGCGTACAATTTAGCGCAAGGCTTGAGCGATGTCTTTAAGAACGGAGCTCTATGGAGACAGGTTCGATATTGATAGATTTTGTTTAATGACCCGCATGATGACCACATCTATAGAGCACTATCTGATACGGCGGCGTAACAAGGATGCGGCGTCTGATAGAGCCGTTATCGTCAACAGCGAGGGCGGGGTGGATTGTACTGTGGGCGACGATTTACAGTGGAGATCATGATAGTTTGAGCGGAAAAAAAATTGACATTAATTTTATGTTTACTTGAATTTAAAACAATAACCACATGTGATATTGAAAATCTAACTGTACAGATACATGGGCTATACAATTGTCATCAAGTAGACAAAAATATGATGCATCACGTGACTGTCACATTCTACCACTTTCGTTTTCAGTGACCCCAGTCTTGTCAACTGAGTTTTCCTATTTATCTTCACTCAGGGATAGCGGATCAGGATGATTATTGGGATGTAGCTTAAGCACCAACCTCTAAATGATTTGGCCGAGCCAGATTCTGAACCCGGGAAACCGTTAGGGTATGTTCGAGCTATACGTAACTTATAAAGACTATACGTGTTTGGCATTTTGTGTTTCGAAGTGCTCGATTCATGCTAATCGAAGCATGTAGTTGTTCCGAGCGATGATTAATGCATCGTTTGGGCCCCTTTTTAAAGTGTACCAGCTAGTTTTTCCACTAGAATTCTGGTTGCCAAACTTCTGGCTTTAAAAACAGCACCATTTTCATTAGAACATGCTGTTATAATCAGTTATTGCTGATAAAGTGTGCGGTCCGGTGGTACGACTCAAGCTGAAAACGGTTCTTTCCAGCTGTGACCGATGGTGGAGATTAAGTATAGGGGTAGAGCATACCTGGGCGGCGGTTGGGCATCGCTGGGATTACTCTCGGAACTTTTCTCTCCTGCAGCGATGCCCAAGTACGCGCTACCCCTTTGCTTGCTCTCCGCCGTCGTTCACAGATGGATTATGCTTGGTTCTGAAAAGAACCGTTCTTGGTTTGAGCGTACCACCGCCCACTTACTTAGCCATAACTGAGAATAACTGTTTATAAAAGCATCGTTTTAATGAAATTCATCCAAAAATGGTGCTGTTTTTAAAGCCAGAAGTTAGGCAACCTGAATTCTAAAGGAAAAACAAGCTGGTACATTGTAAAAGGGGCCCAAACGATGCAATGATCATCCTTCGGAATAACTGAATGCTTTATCTACCATGAATGGAGCGCTTCGAAAAACAAAATGCTTAACACTTTTAGTCCTTATAAGCTACGTATCGCTCGACAATAACCGAACGGTTTCCCGGGTTCAGAATCTGGCTCTGCCAAATCATTTAGAGGTTGGTGCTTAAGCTACATCCCAATAATCATCCTGACCCACTATCCCTGGGTGAAGATAAATAGGAAAACTCAGTTGACAAGACTGGGGTCACTGAAAACGAAAATGGTAGAACGTGACACACCATATTTTTTACTACTTGATGACAATTGTATAGCACATGTATCTGTGCAGTTAGATTTTCAATATCACATGTGGTTATTGTTTTAAATTCAAAGAAACATAAAAATTAATCTCAATTTTTTTTTCGTTCAACTATCACGATTTCCACTGTACTATGGAGACATTATGGGTTCAGGTAAACAAGCTTATTTACCACAAACCAATCGATCCAGATTTATTAATAGCAAAGAGCATCTTGAAAAAGAGTACCTACAAGGGGGAGCTGAAACAGTGGCGACAGCTGTTGAAATTGCAACAATACAACAGCGCTACTGGGTATAATGCATCCATCCTGCAGCAACTATGGAAACAGCTGGTACTATGGAAACAACCCCGATCCCAAAACGTTAGTGTTGATTCACAACTGTAATATAAGTGATGAGCATATGGCACATTTCCAGGGAAAAAGCTTGCTGCTAAGGCAAAGCCACAGTACCACAGCCAGTGCCAGCCACAGTACCACAGCCAGTACCAGCCACAGTACCACAGCCAGTACCAGCCACAGTAACACAGCCAGTACCAGCCACAGTAACACAGCCAGTACCAGCCACAGTAACACGGCCAGTACCAGCCACAGTAACACAGCCAGTACCAGCCACTGACCCAATCCCACTAGGGACATTTTCACCCTATACACGTCCTGGTCTGAAACACCTTCACGATTACCATCACCATACCATCCACCTCCGAGCAGTAGAAGCATATATCAATCGGACGTAGTAAAAGCAGATAACAGTACACCTCGTGAATTTGAACCAATTTGGAGTAGTTGTATAAATAAATAGCATAGGCCATGGATGTGCAAGAGCTAGGGACGGACTGTACTTAGATTTTTGTTGTTGTGTATGGGCTATATACATGTATGTGTGCATATATGAAATTCCATCAGTACTCTTCTACAATACTGTAATATGTGAGTGTAAGAATGTTAGGGGTTAATGAACTCTGCGGCACATAGGTCCCATGGGTGTGGTCAGTGAGTGAGATGCTTTGGGGTTAATGAACTCTGCGGCACATAGGTCCCATGGGTGTGGTCAGTGAGTGAAATGCTTTGGGGTTAATGAACTGCGGCACAGAGGTCCCGTGGGTGTGGTTAGTGAGTGAGATGCTTTGGGGTTAATGAACTCAGCGGCACAGAGGGCCCATGGGTGTGGTTAGTGAGTGAGATGCTTTGGGGTTAATGAACTCTGCGGCACATAGGTCCCATGGGTGTGGTCAGTGAGTGAGATTCTTTGGGGTTAATGAACTCCGCGGCACTTAAGTTTTATGGGTGTGGTCAGTGAGTGAGATGCTTTGGGTTAAAGTCCCTTAACCCCGTTTTGCCTCCAGAGATAGGCCACACCCAGGATCTTTCTGGCGGCTCATATCCATTAACCCCATTCTGCCCAAACTCTCAGACCCTTTTGGCGGCTAAGTCGCTTAACCCCATTCTGCCCACACTCAGGACCCTTCTGGCTCGTAAGCCCCTTAACCCCATTCTGCCTCCAAAGATTGGCCACACCCAAGTCTATTAACCCCATTCTGCCTTTTGTGATAGGCCACACCCAGGGCCCTTCAAGTGTTTTAACCCTGTTCCGCCTCCATGTTGGGGCCACACCCAGGACCCTTTATAGTAGACATACAATTATGGCATCTATCCAATTAATCAAAGCGCACGCAAAAGTATGATTACAAATAATAATCTGAATCTGATTATAACAGTTAGAACTGTTTGCAACAAGTTTTCATCATACATGCGAGCGATTGATAGTACACATCAGCGCGCCAACTTTTGTAAAGCGGGCCGTACATTTAGATCGGTTGTTGAGTGACGCTCGCAATATGCACTCGTACGAGGACTCGCGTGCTTGCTTATCGTGATCGAATACGACTCTCACTCGACTCGCATGTGAGTGTGAATTTGGGCAGGTGGCACTCTAGATCAAGCGACCTTAGCAGCGTCGTTCAGTCTGGTAGCGTCTGCGATATAAAATCGTGCAGCTGTTCAAGCAAAGCCTAGCAGAGCGCGGGTAGTCGTAGCAGCTGCAGAATCGAACACTTGTTGTAAACATGTTTTTGTGTTAGGTGTTGGCCATAAGGTAAAGCATTTTTCTACGTCGGTACCGCACATTTCTACCTACCGCACATTTTTACCTATATAAGGTAGGGCACTACCTGGTAACGCACTGCGTGGCGTGAACTTTATATTGACGCATACTGTAACCAGTCTAGAATAAATGTCGCTAAATTTAATGTTTAATCTCCCGGAATCCTTATTTAAGGATGGCCATCCTTAAATAAGGATGATGACCACTTTCTAAGAGAATGATGCACACTTGGTGCTTTATTTTAGATTTGTGATGAGCTAGATTCAAGATAAGGCAGATTAGCGTTACTGCCGCGATTACAACAGGTTTGACTTGCTCAAAAACCGGTATTACAGTCTCGTTATGGCGAAGCCGCCATTTACCGTTGGCGATATAGTAGTGAGCCAATTAACTCAAATCGAAGGAAGGGCAGGTTTCTGAAAGCTGAAGGAGTAGAATGTAGACTGTCAGAATCAGATGGACCCATCTGTGGAACAATATCCACGGCGATACGCTGGCTCACGTACGACTCACGTACATTGTACGTACCGCGCGCGCGGCTAGTGTACAGCTACTGATTGCATACACTCGAAAGTGTCAAGCTATAGCTAAGTAACCCTGCTTAGTGAAAACGACGGATGTAATTCCTCAGTATGGATGGGGCTTACATGTAGGCGGGCCACTAGGCCTATATATATGTTGTATACATGTGTAGCTATAGGTGACCGTACTGAATTCCGTAATTCCATAATCTATGGCGGCAGCAACAGTAGGCCTAGGCAATGACGTGGTCCCCTCGAGTCTGATTAATTGGGGCTACGAATTGGCAACGCTTCCTACATCTCCCGTACCCCCCCCCCCCCCCATCCCCATCCACCATGCATTGTACATGCCCCGGGTACTGTATGCATGAAATGATAGGAATAGAAAGCACACTCAGTCTGTTCAATGGAGCGCAACCACATGTAGTGCAAGTGGTCATGCACTGGTCTCAGCGAGGCTATAGGGATACATCCACGCTGACGTTTGACCAGAAGAGAGCATCTACATCAGTACACGTACGCGTCATTATACAAACGCTTGATATTAATTTTGAAGTGTTATGATGTAAATGCTCATAACTTATTAACCACAAGTTATTGTTTCAACGAATCAGGTTGTGAGTATAGCTGGGTTAACTGACTATCAGAGAAAATCAAGAGTTTTAAAACCACTATGGTTTTTGAGGTCAATAACCTCTACTGTTGTGATCCTTATTTAAGGATGGTGTCAATCCTTTAATAAGGATGTGCCACTTCATCCCTGTTTTAAAATATGGGCATTGATCATATCGACCTCATTTACAGTTTGTTATGAAGGCTAATCAGTATACAATTGACCAATAGCATTTATATTATCTAATTTTCTTGGTTAGCAAAAGTATGCAATGCAAAAGACGATCCTTATTTAAGGATAATGACATCCTTAAATAAGGATTTTTCCCTGGAGATTAAACATTAAGTGAAGTACACACACTATTATTCGTACTTCTTTACCCTTGATCACAGTGATATGGGTACCAGTATTATCAGAATATGTTTCATTATACTCCTGGCAATGAGATGCGTCAGCAGTGAGTTGATTACCAAATTGTATAATATAATAATATTGCATCCATGTGTGAAATTCCCATTACAGTAGCAGTCAAAAAATACATCACACATCGTCTTAGTGCTACGACCGTCTGACAAATATATATGGCTTTGTTTTTAGCATCATTTGGCTCCGTATGGTTTTAAAGGCTAAAAGGCACATTGCAATATCATCGTTTTGTGTTAGTTATTAGTTTTTGGCCACTGAAAGATGTTACTATTTGAAACTTCTATCCAAAGGCTACAACGACTAGCTACTAAAACTACCGTACACATGTACGCGCACCCAAAAACGTATATCTGCGCAACCCACAGCATCGCTACATATGCTTATCTTAAAACTTGGCGAGCTACTAAAAGAATCTATCCTACGCGAGCGTGATAACATACCATATCCTCGCACAACCCACAGCATCCAGAAACTCTTTGTAAAGCTCACGCGCGCGCCATAATGTATATCCACGCGCAAACCCACAGCATCGCTAGAAATATGTATAAGCGCACATTGCAAAGTCTAAATTCCGCATTGTTAACACTTTTTAGGTGTCGATATTAGTTCCATTTGTTGAATAGTCTTTTTAGATCGTTCTGCATTGTTGCCAGATTGTAGTACTAAGACGATGTGTGATGTTTTTTTTTGACCGCTACTGTAACTCTTTAATGGTGGTTGTCGCTGACTGGCAACAAATTAATTAGTCTCCTCCTGGGCGGATGTCGCCGATCAGCGAGAAATTGTGTAGCATACGTTCAATCGTTCACAGTGTTTCACGCGTGCACTGTACGTGAATAGAATTCAAAGGACAGATAGAGAACAGTTAGACCTTTACTTTTATACATAGATCGTAGCAATTTGTGTAGAAAAAAATCGATGTACAGTGGAAACCATCACACTTGGAACAATAATTTTTTTGTACTTTTATTGACAACACTTGAATTTATTTCAATAACAATAAGCTCAAATGCAAATCTGACAACGTAGGTATAGTGTACAACTATTTTTCAATACATCCTGAAAGTTAAAAAGCATCTCGTGACTATTTACTTTTGTTATTAACACTTGTTGTGACCCCAGTACTAAAAAAATTGTAAGCTGAATTCCTCCTCCTGTAGGCAATAGATCTTAGCCAAATTTGCAATATATCTAGAGAACAAGCATCACCAACCTTTGGCCGCGTCCGTTTATAAGTCCGGTAAATAGTTACAGTTTTATCGAGCTGGATGTGAGTTTTTAGCTCGTAAAAGCTTAGGGATACTATTTCGTAGTATGCTCTCACTGAACGGATATATTTTGTCTCCGACTCGTCACATGTTAGATCTATCGCAAAAGTGTACTTCGGAGGCGATAGACCCTCCTTTGCCGTTAGAAAAGTGCTATCAAAGACGAATACCTGAAAACTTCCGCCATTTTCCTATGAATTGCATTTGAAACGTGATCATAACGTCATTTTTCGTATGAATATATTTTTAATGTGACGTCTACGGTATTTGTTGGGTGCAAGCATGTCAATGGAGATTGCAAAAAGCCACACACGACGAACGGCTAGTAAATCAGCAGCATCAATATGGGCAGGCCTAGAAATGGCAAAGAGCAAGAGGCAACGCCAAAGTTGGAGACGAAAAGCGGTGGAATTAGTAATATAAGCGGTCTGAATGGTAGGCCTACTGGTACGCGGGACCGCTTATTCCACCGCTTTTCGTTTCCAGCATTGGAGTTGCCTCTTGCTCATTGCCGTTTCTAGAGGCCTGCCCAGATTGATGCTGCTGCTTTTACTAGCCGTTCCGGTTCGTGGCCCACAGGTACTGGATAAACAAAGACCAAAGACGTCACATAAAAAATATATTCATACGAAAAATGACGCTATGATGATGTTTCAAATGCAATTCATAGGGAAATGGCGGAAGTTTTCAGGTATTCGTCTTTGATAGCAGTTTTTTAACGGCAAAGGAGGGTCTATCGCCTCCGAAGTACGCTTTTGGGATAGATCTAACATGCGACGAGTCGGTGACAAAATATATCCGTTCAGTGAGAGCGTACTACGAAATAGCATCCCTAAGCTTTTACGAGCTAAAAACTCACATCCAGCTCGATAAAACTGTCATTATTTACTGGACTTAAAAACAGACACGGCCAAAGGTTGGTGATGCTTGTTCTCTAGATATATTACAAATTTGGCTAAGATCTATTGCCTACAGGAGGAGGAATTCAGCTTACAATTATTTTAGTACTGGGGTCACAACAAGTGTTAATAACAAAAGTAAATAGTCACGTGATGCTTTTTAACTTTCAGTATGTATTGAAAAATAGTTGTACACTATACCTACGTTGTCAGATTTGCATTTGAGCTTTATGTTATTGAAATGTTGTCAATAAAAGTACCAAAAAATTATTGTTCCAAATGTGATGGTTTCCACTGTAAATACAGTCAGATATTATAGAAGCGGGAGGCAGCTATGGCTAGCAGATGGGTGGTGATACGTGGCAAAAGTGGGTGTACAACAGAGGTGCATGTATATATTACAAACCACAACAATAACACTTAGAATGGCAAGAAAACAAATTGCTGGAAGTGTTCTTTTGACCCCTCAACGGATGATGGAGTCTTAGTGTTGGTGAAGAGTGACTTGGAGGATGATGCCCTCTGCACCTCATGATGAGCATGCAGTGTGTGTTTTCTGACAGTCAACTTATGCCAACAAAATGCTAATCAATGAGCAATGCAGTGATGCCACCACTGAAATCAAAGCACTGGGTTCAGCATATTGATGTGTGCAGCTCCCATAGTGTTCTACATCTCAAGGGACACAATGCATATCTAACACAAAGAGGAGAGAGGTTGTGATCGTACAGTAATAAACTAAATACAGAATGCACAAGTCTAAAAAGGCTGTAGTAGATAAGGCGATAGAATCCCAACCCCCTCCCCCCCCACAATTTTCCCTCCCTAACCACACATAACACAGTGGCCTTCCAGGCCTATCTCCCCCCACACATCTACATGTACACCCAACACAGTACTTCCTACATGTGCACACCTTACACAAGTGTCTTCCACACCCACACAACTACCTGTCATGTACTCATCAATCCGAACATGCACACCCACACAATAACATTCCACATATTTGTACACACAACTGCCTTTTACACATTGTCTCCTACCCCCTTACACACACGTGCCTCCTATACCTCACACAACTGCCTCTTACACCCATACACAACTGCCTCCTACCCTCTCACACACACAACTGCCTCCTACACCCTCACAGATACAACTGCCTGTTACACACACACACACATAAAACTGCCTCCTACCCCTCACACACACTACTGCCTCCTACACCTACAGTACCAGTCAGAAGAAATATTCCCTACGTTCCGCGTAGTTTAATTATCTTCGCGTAGAATCGTAGCGTGAGACCGTAGCTACGCGTACCGAGTAGCGAAGTACGCGTAAACATTGAGCGTGTAGTTCGGGTAGTAGAATTTGGCTGCTTTGTCGCGCGAACACAAGTACCAGCAGGTTTGAAAGAATGACGTACATTTCGCGCCATGTAATCATGGCAACGCTGGTATGCGTAGTCAGCGTAGAGACGTATTGCGCTGTGCGCTGTATTCCGCTACCGTAGCACAATAATCTCGTACGCGTACTACTGTTCGTGCTTCGCGTATCACCATAGAAAAAGTACTCTACGGTCGGAAACTTTTTTCTGACTGGTACTGTACATGTACACACACACAAACCTACACCCTCACACACCAACTGCCTCTTACACCCCCATACACACACACAACTGCCTCCTACCCTCACACACACAACTGCCTTCTACCCTCACACACACAACTGCCTCCTACCCTCACACACAACTGCCTCCTACACCCTCACACACACAACTCCCTCTTACACCTACACACACACAACTGCCTCCTACACCCACACACAAACCTACACCCCAACACACAACTGCCTCTTACACCTACACACACAACTGCCTCCTACGCCCACACACAAACCTACACCCCAACACACAACTGCCTCTTACACCTACACACACAACTGCCTCCTACGCCCACACACAAACCTACACCCCAACACACAACTGCCTCTTACCCCCTCTCACACACAACTGCCTCATACACACACAACTGCTTCTTGCACACACAACTGCTTCTTACACACACAACTGCCTCTTACACCCTCACACACACAACTGCCTCTTCACCCTCACACACACAACTGCCTCTTACACCCTCACACACACAACTGCCTCTTACACACCCACACACACAACTGCCTCTTACACCCACATACAGACATAACTGTTTACAACACGCTCACACACAACTGCCCTTACACCCACAAACATACTGAGTACACAGCTGCTGCCTCACACCCACAGCTGCCAGCCTCTTACACCCAAATCCACAGCTGCCTCTTACACACACTGCCTTCAACACTTACACAACAGGCACTCACAGCTTAATAACTCTGTAACTTGTCTTGATTTTCATCTAAACAAACTGTCACAAACCACAATAATACCGCGTTGAATTTATTCAAATAAATGGCGCTAACTCCTACATTTTCAAACACACAAAACACATGGGCGAATTTGCAGAAAGTTGTCTAACTACACAATAAAACTTTAGATTGGCTACACACGACACATTTAACCATTTACATCAACTTACATTCTTAATGGCGTCCATTGCAACGGTAGCATCTTGCCCAAACACCGCATCCACTCGCTGAGCGTCTTCCTGTTGTTGTAATAGTGATCGTGAACTAGCAGCATGAAGGTCAACTATCGATCTAACCGTCAAAAGCAACTTCACAATTGAAATTTGTGCACCATTCGAAAGATAATCATGTGAAGCACATGATATCTAATATTAGATTACGTGTAATTTTAATTCCACCACACCAAAGTAAATCTCTCACTGTTAAGGAGTTAACCCAGATGCCATATTCAGTGCTGGGATTTTGATCAAGATTGTAACATTTCTCTGTAAAGGGGTTATTGTCTTTTCATTGCAACTACAAATTTGAGGACTGTTATTTAATAGTTTCTGTTTTGCATGCTATACAATATACCACACCATTTCTTTATGGTTTTGTATATTTGATTCTGCAAGGCTGAATTTAAAATCCATCAAACCCTTAATAATCTTATGAATCATATGTTACAGCGCCAATTATGACACTTGAAATTGTCACATCAATGTAATGTTTGAAATCACAGATTGCATGTGAACATATTTGTAGATGTGTATGTGAACAACAATATTACAATTATGCGTCAGCAGCTTAGCATACGTAGGAGCAACACAATGGAACGTAGTGTATATTATATAGTACTTACGACCAGTAACTGGTTTGCACACGTAACTCCCTGCCCCTAGTTGCTCGGTCTCATTTTGTAGTACTCAATGTGGTGACAAAGTAAAGTATAGTTCACTTTATGGTAGGTGGATTTGTACTTTCATGTATATTTCCTTGTGTTTTAGGAGTGAGAGCAGTTATTACAGCAGAGATATATCCTAAAGAGATAAATATAGCCTACGATCAAAGTGCAACATTATCATGTATTACATATGTCAATGTTGTTGGTATCGTCTTTGTGGTGTCCAATGTTAGCACCTCAATGTGGGCATCTCGTGGGATCAGCCAGTCTGCAACAACATTTTCAGGGATTAACACCATCACAAATATAACAGTTCTGGGGACCATGGCTAACAATGGACTTCAGATAACATGCAGAGTTTTTGTGCCTGGTGGTGCATCATATTTTGATACATCACCACCAGCAGTTGTAATAATTGAAGGTTGGTGAATGATGATGGTATTGATGCATAATTACATTGTTGACTGTTGTGTGTGGGTCTGAATAGAATTGCTAATGATTTGAGATGAAGCATACTAAACATTACAGCTGAGATAAGATTCTCCAAATTAATAACTGATCAGACCACAAAGAGATAGCATGGCTCTGTCAACCATATTACTTTCCTTGGCATAGGGTGTGTAACCTTCAATCTTTTCAAATATTTTTATGGATTTTTCATGTTTTTCTGGATATGAAAATCGATTTTGAAAAAATTAAATTGATTTTTCCGAATAGGTTTTGACAATTTGCAAGCTGAATACCTAGGTTATTCAGGTTTTCTGCTCACTGAGTTATGGTTGTCACTCAGCACTCAACCACAGCTACCTACATGTACACATCACACCAGACACAACCACAGCTATCCACATCACACCAGATACATTCAGCACACAACCACAGCTACTCAAATCACTCCCACACAACCACAGCTACCCCCATCACACCAGATACCCTCAGCACACAAGCACAGCCACCCAAATCACACCAGACACCCTCCCACACAACCACAGCTCCCCTTCACTCCAGATGCACTCAGCACACAAGGGTCAATCCAACTATTGTAAGCAGGAGTTGTGCCTCACGTCTTCAAATTGTGCTCCAACTTCTCATATACTTGTTACATTTATTGAGTTAATAATGTTAATGGTTTACGAAATACACGCCACTGAATAATTAATTTTTTTCATACATTTGTACACTCATCTTGGCTGCAATACAATTGACAGCACAGTTTTTGGCATCAAATTGAAGGCTATGATCAGTAGAACTGATCTATGATGATTATTTTGAGGTGTGGGTAAAGGGTTAAATTTGTAGCAACTTCAAAAATAGAGGTGTTGCCCATATTAAAACACCAATTTTCTTTTACGCAAGTGAAAGGACTATCAATGCCAGTATTTTTCAAAAATAAAAAGTCTGTATATTAATCACCCCTGGGAACCACACAAGGTTTTACCTGAGGGCGCCATTTTGTCTCATCAAAATTCAGTTTTGCTTACATAGATACAAGTGGTGTTATGTAAACTGTCTTATCACAGCTGCCCATGACCACTTCGCAAATGGATATTTTGCTACTGTATAAGTTTTTCTGCAACTCAAAGGCGTGAATGTATGGGGTGCCGATGCTTCTTTAACGGGTCGTGACAATACTTGTAATGATTGATGCACAAAACACTTCGAACAGAACAAAACGTGCGCATGTGCCCAAATAAGGATACACTATCTGCATGGAGACTTGCTGTGCCTAAAAGCAGTTCAAAGCATTGTTCTGAAGTAGCTTCTGAACACGCAGAGCCTAGCAGTTTTCCCAGGAATGTGCTGTGCGAAGTTCGCATAGGCGGCAGAGCTACGCCAACTATTGGCACACACATTCCTGAGAAAGACTGCTAGGCCCTGCGTGTTTGGAAGCTACTTCAGAACAATGCTTTTGAACTGCTTTTAGGCACAGCAAGTCTTGACTTCGAAAATGGATATTCTGCTACTGTATAAGTTTTTCTGCAACTCGAAGGTGCTAATGTATGCGGTGCTGATGCTTCATTAATGGGTCGCGACAATACTTGTAATGATTGATGCACAAAACACTTCTATTAACAGAACAAAACCCGCGCACATGCCCAAATAAAGAAACACTATCTGCTCAGTCATGGGCAGCTGTGGTAAGACAGTTGACATAACACCACTTGTATAACAAAACTGAATTTTGATGAGACAAAAATGGCGCCCTCAGGTAAAACCTTGTGTGTTTCTCAGGGGTTATCAATACACAGACTTTTTAACTCTTTGACAGTCAACACGGATAACGTAGTTAATTGATTATTTGCCAGTAATGTTTTTAATTATTGCTATCCGTACGGCCGTTGCTTAGTAGTCGCTGTTCTCGAAGAATCTCGCGGTTAGCCTAGTGAAAAAGATACTATCTATGATAAAAGAGTGTTTTATGATGTTTGTTATGATATATGGTGTACTAGCTTGAAAACAATCGGCAGCTAACAAGACCCGATTTAGGTGGAGTGAAGCGGGAAGGGATTCGAAGCCAGCGTATACTACGAAGCAGTCGATAAAAACACCATAGTTCTATCCCTTGTTGTCACATCTAATGTCCAGACGTTTTAAAAGGCTTCGCTCGCCTATGTTTTAGTAGAAAAGGCGGGTGCTAATTCGAAGCCGCTGGTGACGATAGAGACGCCATTACGTGTACACCTGCAGCTGTTCGTTCCCGCTATCCTTTCAATTAAAAACCAACGATCCGGTCATAGCTCTATGCGACTAGGGCTTATTGGTACACGGAGCGTGTAACCGTGCGACACAGACTGGTTTTCTATATGTGTGCATGTATATATGCACTTGGCGGTTAACGCGAATTAATTTTTAGTATATATATATGCACTTGGCGGTCAAAGAGTTAAATTAAAAAATACTGACATTGATAGTCCCTTCACTTGTGTAAAAAAAAAAAGTTGGTGTTTTAATATGGGCGACACCTTTATTTTGCAAAAGATGCTTTGTAAATTTAACCATTTACTCACACCCCAAAATAATCATCACAGATCAGTTCTACTGATCATGACCTTCAATTTGGTACCAAAAACTCTGCTTTTAATTGTATTGCAGCTAAGATATGAGTGTGCAAAGTTCTGAAAAATTATTCAGTGGTATGTATTTCGTAAACCATTAACGTTATTAACTCAATAAATGTAATAAGTCACTTTCGTATCAAGGCCAACATATATGAAAAGTTGGAGCAAAATTTGAATACGTGAGGCACAACTCCTGCTCACATAGTTGGATTGACCCACCCCCATCACACCAGATACCCTCAGCACACAACCACAGCTACCCAAATCACACCAGACACCTCCCACACAACAGCTACCCACATCACACCAGATCCCTTAGCACACCACCACAGCTACCTACATAGGCCTAAATCGCACGGCCTACATTCAGAACATTATAACATGCCTAGTTGGGCGTGGCCCCATTGCACCCAATGCCAAAAGAATAAAACCACAGATGAAGTTTATGCACCACTGGCCATGCAGCCTCCATTTCACCATTGCAAGTTTTGAAAATGCTGGTAAGTAAGTAAGTGCGATCGCGGCGATATCAGCTCAGAGAGATTGATGCAAGAAATTAGCTCGTCGCAAAATGTACTAAGCGAACTCGCTTTTATTTGTAGCTGGAGCTGTCTGTCATGACACGCGAAGAGAGAGATCTGTTGGTTAGTTCAAATCACTTCAATGACAGCCTGTACATGTAATGATTGAAATTTATCATACAATCAGTTAATTGTTTCAGCCGTCCCCACTTATATATAAATAGTAACATAACAGTGATGTTATTGTTACATTTCAAATTAAACTACAATTATCATAATTTCGTAAACGCGTATCTGGATATAAAAAGGTATTCAAATAAAGGACGAATTGTCGATGCGGACAACGAATACCTAAGTACCTCCGAATGGAGATGCGCAAACTGGTTATTTCTAATAGAACAAATCCTATAATCGATTTCTTCGAGTAATGCTACATTACTATTCGAATGCATAGGTTTTTGCGAATATCCAAATAACCCGAATAACCTGATGACTGGTTACACACCCTACCTGGGCACCATTACAATGTACACAACAGTTTGCCATGTGACCCATGTAGTGGTACATGTAGATCCTGGAGACATTGTATTGGGAGCAAGCGGTACTCCAAAAGAATTTTGAAGAACCATCTGATCAGCATTTATGATTAGGGAGATATGCTCCTTTAAACAAGAGTTTGTCGTTTAGCCCCCTCCTATTGCTCAAAGAATGTGACAAAGGAAAGTAATCCATGTAAAGGCTATCGGTAAAATTTAAGAGTTATAAAGTGAGAGCGAGCATGTAAAAAGGGGTGTCACAGTGGTCCTGAGTATGTTAACTAGTGTATCTGTCTTCTGGAAGTATGCCTACACTTGTGCATGTACATTTTATTACTTCACATTTCAATGTTGGTGGATATGACAAAGGTGGGGTTATGGGGGGTGGGGGGATTACATGTTAATAATGTCTGTTAACAGACTAGTGCCCAAATTACGTTACGTTATGGCCCAGATTAAAATTTGAATTTGCTTACTTTTAATGTAGCCAGTGTGACGCATCATATAACTTTCAAATGATGAAAGTTTTGTGTTGTGAACTTTTTGAAAAACGATGGTACCAGAGTTGGCACTTTGCAGTTTTTCCCCCCCCCCAACTTCAATTATTGTGTAATTATAATTGTACGTGTAAATTATGTTCAAAATGGTAGCCACCTGTCTATCAAATGCACCTGTCTATATATCTGCTTTTAAACATTCTGTGGTGGCCATTTCTGTGGTGGCTTTTCCTGATCTCACCTGCGTCAAATACAGCGACCTTTTCAGTGCGATGGAAACAGAGCTACAGTTGAGAGCATCACACTTGGCCTAAATTTTTTTTTCATATGTTCTCTCTTTGATTGTGATTATATCACCAACTGTAAAAGCTGAAGATAAAAAATCATGCAATTGTATTAAATATATACTTAGCAATGTGAACTTGAAAAATTAAATTATTTATTGATGTATGTTATTTGATGATAAACTATTACTATTTAGTTACACCCCTCCAAACTAACTTCTTCGTTGATTTTCTTCCTGAAAATGGAATGGTTTTCAACAAAATTAGGTTTATAGATGCTTCATCACTGTCTTTAGCTTTTCAGTCGTACGCGTCCAACTTTCGATCAGTCGTTACAGTTTAAAACACCAAAATGTAGCATTTTTGTTACCTTTTTTGTTCGTCAATTTGTGCTCTCCAGCAAGTGCAGAATCGCTCCAAATTTTCAATATATAGCGAGCGATACATTTGATATAGAATCAGCCTCCTTAAGTACTTGTATCATTCAACGCAACATTCAAAAACAGCTCAAAGTTGAAAGCAGCTTGGCAATGTCGCCATTTTGAGTTATTTACTATGAATATAATCATATTAGTTAATAAACTATCCATGCTATTATGGCTGAGGGCGGTGCACTCAACGCAATTAAGTTCGTGACCCCCCTCGTAACGTAATTAAAATTAGCTTGAAAATGCATGTTACGCTTGGTTATTTTTCTTTCAGATTACTATAATGAAAGCACCTAAATCATATATGTAAAGAAAGAACACGAACTGAGGATTCTCAATATCCACTCCACGATTTTACTGGACGTTGCGATAAAGCTATTCCGACATTTTAGTTCAGCCATGTTTGGCAAGGGAAAATCGCTCGAGGCGGAACTAGGTCGGTGTACAACTTGGCATTGTGCTATGTCATTGTGTAGCTGAACTCGTAAACTACCCTAGAATGCACCCCGCTTATTAATGTATTACTTATACATGAAGTTGTTTGAAGTTAAAGTGCTTATATAAATGAAATTATGAACATGAGCAAAGTTTATATGGTATTAAACTTCCGTTAACTAACTTCCAAGACAAGCGGTGGATGGATCCAATTAGTAAAATCTATGTACGACACATACACACACCTTTCAGCCCGATAAACTAGGTTTTTGTGTTTCGCCTTTTACATAGCTAGTTCCTATATCATTTTAAAGCGGCCGAATACTCTTTGTATGCGGCTGCTTAATCACGTGAGTTGAGCGGGGAACATCTGCAACAAATATTCTGTACTGGTCCATATCAAGCATGCTGTTTGTTCCAAGCAATCGTCACCGTCGTTCGTTCCAAGCATAGATACTCTATTATCTATGTTCCAAGCAACCGTCATAATAGTTCCGCCTTCAGAAGTCGCTAGCATAAAAGCCCTGTTACCTATACGTCATAACACGGACCTTGGCAATTAAGTACAAGACAAATACATGATAAGGATCCTATGAATATGTTACACGATACAGTACAATAACAACAAGCAGCAGACGGGAGTACATGTATTCTCTCTTCACTGTTACTGAATATCATCGCTTCAACGTTTAAGGTAAACTGGTGGAAAGAGAAAAATAATGTTAATTGGTGCATATGCATGTCAAAATAGGCACTCCAAATAGGTTTTGCCATTTAGCACAACCTGAGGAATTCATAGTAAAAAAAAGAGGGTCAGAATCAATTCTTGAATTCCAATTAATTTGACCCTTACATTCTGATACATGTTTACATACCTGGTACAAAATGCTCATCAATCGCAAACACAGACACACACACACAGACAGACACACACACACAGACAGACACACACACACACAGACAGACAGACAGACACACACACACACAGACACACACACACACACACACACACACACACACAATTCAACCACTTAATACAAAGAACAAAAGCAATGTGTCAATGCAAATATATCTAGTTATGCTTCAGATAACAATTAGAATTAAACCGTCTTGATCTAAGAGACTTAGAATCCAGAGCAGTAGGGAGGGGCTACTAAGGACCAGTGGGAAGGGGCTACTAAGGACCAGTGGGAAGGGGCTACTAAGGACCAGTGGGAAGGGGCTACTAAGGACCAGTGGGAAGGGGCTACTAAGGACCAGTGGGGAGGGGCGAGAATAGGGGTGTGAGTGTTGTATGCGAGTGGGGTGTTATGTTTGAGTTAGGTGTTGTGTGCGAGTGGGGTGATGTATGCGAGTGGGGTGTTGTGTGTGTGGGGTGTTGTGTGTGAGTGTGGGTGTTGTGCATGAGTGTGGTGTTGTGTGCTGTGGTGTTGTGTGCAAGTGGGGTGTTGTATGCGAGTGGGGTGTTGTATGCGAGTGGGGTGTTGTATGCGAGTGGGGTGTTGTATGCGAGTGGGGTGTTGTATGCGAGTGGGGTGTTGTATGCGAGTGGGGTGTTGTATGCGAGTGGGGTGTTGTATGCGAGTGGGGTGTTCTATGCGAGTGGGTGTTGTATGCGAGTGGGGTATTGTATGCGAGTGGGGTATTGTATGCGAGTGGGGTGTTCTATGCGCGTGGGGTATTTTGTTTGAGTGGTGAGAATAGGGGTGTGAGTGTTGTATGCGAGTGTGTGCAAGTGGGGCGTTGTGTCTGATTGCACTGGTTGTGGTACTGTTGTATATACACCTTTTCGGTGTGGGCGATGTTCTTTCCAAAGTGCGTTTAATGCTTTATATACAGCAATCCCATTTGATTCATTTACATATGTTTCAATCCATCTCCATGTGTGTTCTGAAAAAGTAGTCTGCAATCAAACTGTAAGATACTGTGTTGATAGGGCATATTGCAGACTTTTTCTCAAAGTTATTATGCTGTTCCCACAATGCTGTCTACAATAATGCTTCACATGTGCCCAGCACATTTCCACAAACATACATTCAGGATGGCATTTTGGGCCAAAAAGAAGAATGTGTCCCCTACGTTCCACTTCATCTTGTAGTTCGGGTTTAACATTTTTAAAATCAGGTTGCTCTGACAACAATGCCCTTAGCTCATCACGTCTCATATTTGACACTCCTGGCAAGCCCCTTTCTTTACAAATCATCAAGGCTCCTTTTGCAATTCGGGTTCCATCATCGGATTAATACCACATTTGTTGAGTTGTCCTGATCACTGTTCCTGTTAAAGGATCCAATGAATCGTACCACCCATTTTGGGTGAGTATGGGCTGTTTTCCTCCATCTGAGAGGTTCTTCGATGTAGTCGATAAGGCTCCCTTTCTTTTTGCAACATGTGATGGTGCATTGTCGTATGTCAGGAGTAACTGACACCCTGGGTAAAGATTTTCAAATTCGTCTATCACCTTTGTCATGCCGTCAGTTTTAGGTTCAACTATTTCAAGCCCTATCCAACCATGGCATGCCACTGAAACCCCACTAACCATTATGGTGGCACCATCACCTTTGGGTTTCATGTGATAACTATCACTGCTTACCCAAGCAAAGCGATTGCCTTCATTCGCATATACAATACAGTCATCATGGTTGCTGTGCATCAGTGGTATTTCACCAGGAGGAAGGTTAGGCCACTCTGGTTTTCCTGTTGCCTCATTTAAAACTGGAAGGCGTGGTTTTAAAGCAACCATTGCTTTCACCCAATCACTACAGTAGGCAACAATCCCTGGATCCTCATGTCTGTCACAAAAAGGAGCCTTTGCAGAATCAGCCCACTTGAAACCAAGTTTGTGGACCCAGCGAAGAACAGTGATTCTGGACACGAAACATGATTGGTATCTGTCTTCATGCATGTCTAAAACTTCTGGTGGCACAATGTCTGGATCAGTGAAAAGAGTTTGATGTACAGTCTACTCCCGTTATAAGCGCACTGCGTTATAAGCGCATTCTCCCGTTATAAGCGCAGGGGGCGTACTTTGTGGCAATACCTAACGTAATTCAAACATAACGTACAGTGTGTAATGAATTCATATTTCATGTTTTAAAAACCTCGACCCACAACACAGCAGCCGTTAAACAAACCGAAAACACAACTATTCAGGCATTGACAAAGGATATAGGATAAGTGCGCGCGTCATGCATACATGTAGCTGGTCAAGGATATAACGCTATCACGGACAAAAGGTTTTGTTCACGCACAAAAAGTTTATGCATAGATCGATGCAGCTAACAATATACATGGTATGGCTCTAACCTATACCTGCAGATAGAAAGGCGGTCATTTCCTTTCTGTCGTGGGATCAGCGCACAAAACCTTTTGTTATTATGCATCATCGATACAAAGAGCGCCTTTATACTGAGATATATGCATGCGCTAAAAACTTGCGTGTTGTAACATTGTGACTGACTTGCGATGTCCGAGCTCAAAAGAACAAGGACTCGGCTAACAGGGGCTGAAAAACACGAAATTGCTAAAAGAAGAATGCAAACTGGTCATTCAGAAGAAACGGTAGCAGCATGGTTCAAATTGCAGACGGGAAAGGTGATACATCGATCTGTAGTTGGCAGATGTATTAAAGCTGGTTACCACGAGCTATGCCTTGGTGAGCCTGCAGCTAAACGTTGTAAGAGACGAAGCTCTAAATGGCCTTTGCTTGATGAAGGTTTATTCTCCTGGTTTTGCAGGTAATTGTGGTGCTAGCTGGTTGTATACTGACAAGAGCATTCGTACATAGTACATGACTTGTTCTGTAATAATTCTTAGTCTTTTACACTGTACAGTGTGCGTGAACACAACGGCATGCTTTTGGGTGCTCTACTACTGTCAAAAGCATCCGAACTAGCTCAACACCTTCACATACGTCTTTCTTCGTCCTCTAACAGTAGGCAGCAGCCATCTGTCTCAACCACAGCATCATCATCAAGCCAACAGTCGTTACTGTCCAGCCAGCAATCATCACCATCCAGCCAGCAATCATCACCATCCAGCCAGCAATCATTACCATCCAGCCAGCAATCATCACCATCCAGCCAGCAATCATCACCATCCAGCCAGCAATCATCACCATCTAGCCAGCAATCATCACCATCTAGCCAGCAATCATCACCATCCAGCCAGCAATCATCACCATCTAGCCAGCAATCATCACCATCCAGCCAACAGCCATCACCATCTAGCCAACAGCCATCACCATCTAGCCAACAGCCATCACCATCCAGCCAACAGCCATCTCACTCAGCCCGACTTCCATATGCAGGAAGTGAGACTGATGACGAAGATTTAAATGCAGAAGGTGAGCTTATTTTAAGTCAGGGATGGCTTTCAAGATGGAAAGCAAGACATGGAGTATTCAGTGTAAAGCTGCACGGAGAAGCAGGTGGAGCTGATCAAGCAGGCATAGCATGTGCTAGAAGAGAGCTGCCTAGTATCATCAAAGGATACAGTCCAAATGATGTCTTCAACTGTGATGAGACTGGGTTGTTTTATAGGCAAGCTGTAAGTATATACGCATATGAAACAACCCCTAATATTCACCTGCTATCACGGTGAATAATTCATATCTAGACTTTTGTGTAAAGCTTATATTTCCTCTACAGCCTGATCGTACACTGTCAACTACTGCTGATATTCGAGGGGCTAAAAAGGCCAAGGACCGTGTCACAGTTTGCCTTGCTGTGAATGTCACAGGAAGTGAACGCCTGAAGCCGCTTGTGATTCATAAATACAAAAGACCACGATGCTTTGGCAAGTCATTCAACCCAAACAGCTTGGTATGGTACTACAACAACAAAAAGGCCTGGATGTGCTCTGATGTAAGGATGGTGCATTACTGTAACATGTGCAATTCACTTCTATTTATATACAGGTGTTCTCTGATTGGTCAGTGATAATCAATGAACAGTTTAAGGCTCAGAATCGCCAATGCCTGATGCTCCTTGACAATGCCACATCACATGCTGTCAGAAATGTAGCACCAACAAAAGTTGGCAGCTTGCATGCAATCAAGCTGAGTAACCTGCTGCTACTATTTCTGCCAGCAAATTGCACTTCTGTGGTTCAGCCACTGGACCAAGGGGTCATTGCTGCATTTAAAGTTCGTTATAAATGCAAGTTGGCTCAACATATGGTGATGCAATATGACATTAACCCTAGACAGGACCTGCGGACCCTTTCACTAAAAACAGATGTGAAACAGGTCAATCATATTAAATGTTGTTTGAGATACATGTATAATGAACTAAGGTTTCTGTTTTTAGGCAATTATCTGGCTGGTAGGAGCATGGAGTGAAGTATCGCAGAACACCATCATCAACTGTTGGTGTAAAACAGGTATATTGCCAGATGAATGGCAATGCAGGCTAAAGCCAGGCAACGCAGCATATATAGCTGCAGAAGCTGCTGAGAATGTTCCTCTGATGAACATCACATCTGCAATTCAAAGACTCCCTGTGGTCAATGGTGTTAGTCACATGACTGCAGTGGAATGGGTTATGGACCCTGGGGAAACGGAGACTGAGGGAACTGAGACTATTGCAGAGATAGCTGCAAGGATTACTGGTCAACCAATGTCAGATGAAAATGGTGAAGACCCAAATGAAGAACCAAATGATGTGGAACCCAAGCCAGTCTCATTGCGTGAAGCCCAGACCAGCTCACTGGTTTTGTCACAGTTTGTGGGAGACAACATTGGAACCTTCTCAGAAGAAGAGTACAGGATGGTGCTACAATTTGTTGAAAAAATCCAAACGCTGCCTGCCTAATTTTTTTTAATTCGTACATGCCAGCTAAAATTCATTGCTCACAGTTTACATACGCAATTTAGTGGCTACAAAGCCACAAACCCACTCCCGTTATAAGCACATTGTACGGGCCATGTATGGTATAAGCGCAGGGAACAAACGTGGCGCTTATAACGGGAGTTGACTGTATGTAGTCCTGAATGTGTTGGATAGTCAAATATCCATCAGAATGCCTACCTCCTAGTTTTAAGCGTTCGTTAATCCACTGCCTTAACTCAAATAAAAGTGCTGGACAATAAAATAAAATTGACTTTTCTCTTTCACCACATTCACTACGACCATCAAACAAAGACTCTTCACCAGTAGCTTCCCACAATTCAGCCCATCGTCTCACCGTGCGTGTACTTACAAAAAACATTCTGCTCACTTTGTCCTGAGCTTGAATTGATGAGACACCATTGCTCAACTCCAGGTAATACATACGCAAAGCAAGGATCTTTGCATCGGAGTCAGTAAGATCAGGCATAAATTCAGGCAAGGCATCCAGTTGATCTGTAGATGCGTCTTTTATAGTCAACTTGCTCCTTCTCTTCCTTTTCTCTGCCCACTGGTCTTTGGCAATTCCGGTTGTGCGATTTTCTCGCGGAGATTTCCTTTTCTTCTAAAGTTCTGCCCACACAGATATAGCTTCCACACTAGCGCGCCTAGAGCTGCACTTGCTACTTAAAGCTTCCTCTGATTGGTTCTGAAAAGAACCGTTCCCACCGTCCAAAACAATGTCGTCTGCACCGCCCTCAGCCATAATAGCATGGATAGTTTATTAACTAATATGATAGTAAATAACTCAAAATGGTGACGTTGCCAAGCTGCTTTCAACTTTGAGCTGTTTTTGTATGTTGTGTTGAACGATACAAGTACTTAAGGAGGCTGATTCTATATCAAATGTATCGCTCGCTATATATTGAAAATTTGGAGCGATTCCGCACTTGCTGGAGAGCACAAATTGACAAACAAAAAAGGTAACGAAAATGCTACATTTTGGTGTTTTAAACTGTAACAATTGATCGAAAGTAAGACTGAAAAGCTAAAGACAGTGATGAAGTATCTATAAACCTAATTTTGTTGAAAACCATTCCATTTTCAGGAAGAAAATCAACGAAGAAGTTAGTTTGGCGGGGTGTAACTAAATAGTTTATTATCAAATAACATACATCAATAAATAATTTCATTTTTCAAGTCATATTGCTAAGTATATATTTAATACAAGTGCATAATTTAGCTTTTACAGTTGGTGATATAATCACAATAGAAGAGAGAACATATAAAAAAAAAATTTAGGCCAAGTGTGATGTTCTCAACTGTAAGCGCAATTAAATGGTATCAAACGAATGGACTTATTGCTAAAGATAAGATGTGTGCATGCATTGGGTTGATAGAAATTAGAGAAAGGAATAGTGAGAAAAATAAAGGTTTTTACTTTAAGAGGTTGTAGAAAAGAGATTAGTGTATGCAAAGGTACCTTTTTTGAAGGTTCCCACTTATTTATAGCTACAATTGTTCAGTTCATTAATTTTTGGTGTAGGGACAACGTGAAGCAAGACGTGCTTAAGTTCTAGAAGGACGTCACACCAATGTGGACTGGAAGAACTTTTGCTGTGACATCTGCTTGGAATACTTTGTGCGAAACCCAGTTATGATAGGCGGTCTTGGTCATACAGTAGAAATCGAGAATGCTTATTAGTTCGTAGGAAGTACAATGAAGGACACCAAGTAGGTGAACAGTGGGTTTTAGGAGGCTTCGATGTGGCAGACAAAGTAGGTTTTATGGCGTCAGTAGACCGTCGCGACGCAGCCATGCTTCTACCTATAATTCGGCAGCATATCGCACCAGGAACTACAATAATTTCTGATCTTTGGGCTGCTTACAATACGCTAGGCATGCAAGGTTACCAGCATCTTACAGGCAACCACACTTACAACTTCATTGACCCTATCGCTGGCACTTGTACCAACCACATTAAAAGTGTGGCAAAGGGTGAAACAAAAACACAAACAACGATACGGAACGTACAGGGAATTATTAGACACTTATTTAATAGGCAAGTTTATGTGGAGACAGAGGTTTGAGAACAGTTTTTATGACTTTGCACATATTAGAGATGTGTATCCTTTCTAAATATTATGCCATGTGAAATAATGTATTTGAAATCAAATCTGATGGTGCACAACGATCGGTTCGATCACTCCGGAAACAGATAGAACTATGGAACAAAGCCGTTAAGACTCATTGTGGATCGGAGGACGTAAGAAATAGGTTAGCACATAACTTTTTTTGTGCACACTACATTTGCTTTGGTATTCACTTCATTCTACGTCATTTTTGGGCATGAAAGTGGGTCAAAATACATGTAGCGTGCACCTATCGCATAGGCCTTGGCTAATTCTATCGTTCTGTACTGCCCAGTTTTGCATTGTGCTATCAAGTAGCGGGGCAGGACAACGACGTTATTTACTTTTGCTGTACCACATTGTACTTGCTTTTGTGTTACCATTCTCTGTCTGTAGTGGTGGTAGCTGGTATGTACACACTAATATTAACTTTGTCTTATGGGGACCTGTAGAGGGGGTTGGATGTGTGTGATGGCGGGGCAAGGTAAGGGGGAGTGGTGACAGTACCAATGTGTAAGTGGGATGGAACTGGAAAGGTCTGATAGTATATGCATGTAAGTGGGAGGGGTGTGTATTTGGGAGGGGATGATAGGTGGGAGGAGGGGTATGTAGTATGTAGTTGGGAGGGGTGTGATAGGTAGGAGGACGGTGTGTTGTGTAGTTGGGAGGAATGGTGTGAAACGTGTTTAGGAAGGGATGTGAGTTGTGTACTTGTGTGTAGGAAGGGGTGTACATGTGTGTAGGTGGTAGGGGTGTGTGATACTAATGTGTACATGTGTGTGTAGGTGGGAGGGGTGTGATGATACTAATGTGTACAGTTGTGTACGTGGGAGGGGTGTGATGCTAATGTGTACATGTGTGTAGGTGGGAGGGGTGTGACCATGCTATTGTGTACATGTGTGTAAGTGGGAGGGTGTAGATCATACTAATGTGACATGTGTCATTGGGAGGGGTGTGGTGGTACTTCTATGTGTAGCCCACTTCAATAACTATTTTTCCCTCTGTCATAGGTTCGACTCCATCCCTACTACTATAACTGGACAAACTGGAGACATCTTCAAACATGCCCTGGCATAGTCTATTGTGATCGTTCTCTTCTGCTTAGTTAGCTGCTGCTATATGAAAATTCATTATTTTTTGCGTGCCACTGATTTATTGCGGTAATTGTCACCTTTTTTCTGGGAATTTTTTTAATGCAACCTTACAACATAACCTTGGAAAATGAAGCCATAGGTATGGTGAAGCTTCATAGCTAATATTAGGTCTTGAAAACCACCAGTTGCGTAACGCCACAATTGAACAGTACACCATTGCATTTGGACGCTTCCGCGCGTCCATGGGACTTCCACACATTGACACATGTGCGCATCCGTGGGCACTAATTTGTTAATGGGGAACGGATGCTTTAGCCCAGCTGACTGATATTATATTTATCTTGTGGTTCCGTCCACACAGCTCCACCCTCTGCTCCTCGAAATCTTACAGTTGCTGCAGTGACTGGTACATATGTGGTCCTAACCTGGTCCCCACCCATGGACCCAGGGATTGGTGGCCCACTGTACTACAATGTGTCCTACCAGGCAGTCAATGGATCATCTGATGTGACATCAGTTATCACCAATGACACACATGTGAATGTGACCAAGCTGTACCCAGGGGTCACCTACATGATGACTGTGGAGGCTGATAATGGAGTGCTTGGGGATGAGAGCAAGAGAAGTGTATCGATCAATGTGACTACAAACTCCACTGGCACATGTACATGTATGTTGGCATTGTTGTCCACAAATATGTTAACACATTTCACACACATATGTTGTATTTGCCCACACTGCAGCACCCTCACCTACACAGACAGCTCCTCCCTCTGCCCCTGCAAGGCAGTTGGTTTTGGGGGTGGGGGTGGGGGTGGGGGTAGGAGTGGTGGTAGCAGTGGCACTTCTAGTGGTGGTCGTGGTGTAAGTCACTGATTCTTCCTGTTTTGTGTTCCCTCCATTGTGCCATGTTTGGTGTTCCCTCCATTGTGCCATGTTTGGTGTTCCCTCCATTGTGCCATGTTTGGTGTTCCCTCCATTGTGCTATATTCCCTCCATTGTGCCATGTTTGGGGACAATCCTAGCCAAGTGTACGCAAGCTTCTGCATGACTGACTCCAATTTCCCTGAAATGTATTTTATAGCTATGGGGTCATGAGACATTGCTTTATACAAAAGGTCACTTTCCTAGGTCAAGTCGTTTGGGAGATTATCACCTACCAAAATTTCACCTTTTACTCAAATTTCGCAACTTGGACTAATTGTAGGTTTTGATCCCATCAATTAGCACTTTATATAGAGTATCATAACTGTGATTATATGAATTTCATTCATGTGTACCACTTACAGTGCCCCTACCCCTATATCAACACCCCCCCCCCATCCCCGCATACCATGGGGGTTGATATGAGGGTAAAGTAAATATGGGAAAATATGCCCTATTCATAGCGATGTTAGGCTAGGGTTTTGTGTTCCTAGCGATCGCCTCAAACCACCGCTAAGAGATTCAATTTGTGAAAGGATTCTATCACGAATTAAATCTCATTAGTGGTTGGCTGAGATGATCGCTAGGAACACAAAACCCTAGCCTAACATCGCTATGAATAGGGCATATTTCCCCAAAGTTGACATGAGGGTGGGTTGATATAGGGGTAGGGATACTGTACATATACACCTGATCACAATAACAAGAATGCACTTTTAAAATGTATTTAAAAGAAGTAATTATTCATGTAGATGGCTATAAAGGGCTTTTGTTGCAGTATCCATTTCTTTGTACACAAGTTCGTCCAGTGTATGTCTTTGGATCTACAGAAATTAAAAGGTCACTAATATGAACTATAAAAACATCAGCTGGGTTAGGATAAGAGAAAGACTTGCTTAGTGCATGAGGATGGTGGAATGTTGCAGTTACCTCTTGTAATTCAGGATCTGTTTTGAAAACATAGCCAACCCACCACGCACTGTCATATATCACTGCCACGTAGCCTTTAAATGCTCACAGAGCTGCATATGGACAACGTATCTACAGTCTCAGTGCAGGAAACACTGCTTGTATTGTATTCCTTCACCTGTAAGGTCCTGGTTGTCAGCAGCAAGAAACAGTGCAGTGTGTTCCAGGAATTGTTTTGACTTTTTACAGCCTTTCGCTTAGCAAACCCTGTTCCTCATCCCAGTCTTGGCTTGCCAAGGTATCCTGGGTGAGCGAGTTGCGCGACGTTAATTAGCACGTCACCGTTCAAGATGTCGCAATGCTACGTTAGAAAATTGTTTTGTTTTACTGCGTTGCAACGCACGTTGGTTTATTAATAAATTCATAGCATTTGGGTTATTCTATGTTTACGTTACTTTTTAAATAATAAAATTGTAATTGTATAGCCATATATGCTAGTGAGTTTAGCAAATTAGGTCACGTCAATGGACTGAGCTCAGCTGCGTCACTGGACTCGGCTGCAGGATCTACTTAATAGAGTGCTGTGTCTTCCTACACTTAATCATAGATTGATGGTGGTATTGTGACTTTAGTAGACTGAGTGGTATTGTGACTTAATCTTAGTTACTACAAATTGTATTCATGTGGTCTGTCAAAACTTAGATACCTTTCATGTGGCTGATTATGTACACTGATAGGATGCCTACAAAATCTATGAATGTCATAATGTGCAACAGAATATGATGTAAGGTAAATGTCACTGTATTATAAGTGTGCTGCTTGCTCTGATTTCAGTCCATACAAAGCATTAGGGTTAACTCTTACATATACCACTGCATGCATACATAAGTATAGCAGTGCACTGTACCAAATCCTTATTGTACATGGGAAGAGTGCTAGTACAGTGGAAATCGTGATATTTGTCCCTAAAATTTTTTGGGTGATTTTCAATGTTTACTTGATTTTTTAACATTAACAGTATGCAGTATTGAAAATCTAACAACACGGTGTTGTTGACCAAGCATTTGTAAACAAGTATCGGAAATAAGGAAGTGTCACGTGACTAACACATCTGTTGATTTTCGTTTTTCTGTGTCCCAGTCCAAAAAAAGGATTTATAGCATATTTCTCCACTCTGAGGCAGCAGATCAACACAAAATTTGGTATATAAGAGAAAAACAAGCCTGCCCAATGTCTGGCCAAGTCATATTTCAAACCCGGGAAATACTTTGTGTGTTTTCATGCAAGACATGTCTGTCTAGGTCGAAAAGTGTTTAGCATGCCGTTTCACACAGTGCAAGTTGTATGCGACAGTAATAGAGTTTTATACTGTGGGATGGTGATTGCACGATAAAAACCCATGTTTATGATGCAACGATTGATTAATTTAACCGTCAAAATTCTGGTTGCAAACGTTGAGGCTTAAAAAACACGCCATTTTTAAGTGAATTTCATTAAAATTGTGACGTTATTGTTGCAATTTATTAAAGTTTGGATGTTGTTGCTGAAGACGGGAACGGTTTCAATTGCGAAAACGGTTTTTTTAAGCGAGCATGTAAAAGGGCCTATCGTGTTTGGGCATCGTTGAAATGAAGAAAGGTTCCGAGGTGTAATCCCGAAGCTGCCGCTTTAAAGTAGTGGTTGGTAAGCGAAGCAAGTTCCTCAAAGAGCAGAAGGATGAATGCTAGCATCGCAGAGATGCAGCCAAGGAATTGGAGTCCCTCGCTGTACACATGACTGATGCATGCCGAATGTGTCCGATATTGATGCAAGTGATGCATTACGAATGTCTCCCAGTGATGCCCAAACAAATGACTACAATCTCTTAGCTGCAGTAGCATTCGTGCTTCTGCACTTTGAGGAACTTGCTTTGCTTACCAACCACTGCTTTAAAGCGGCAGCTTTGGGATTATCCATCGGAGCCTTTCTTTGTTTCAATGATGCCCAACATGATAGGCCTTTTTACTTGCCTCCTTTAAAGAACCATTTATGCAATTGAAACCGTTCCCGTCTTCAGCAACAACATCCAAACCTTAGAAATTGCAACATTAATGTCAAAATTCACTCGAAAATAGCGTGTTTTTAAGCCTCAACGTTTGCAACCAGAATCTAGACAGTGAAATTAACTGTTGCATTGTAAACGTGGGTTTCTATCTGCAATCAGAATAAAAATCGAACTACTGTTGCATACAACTTGACTGTGCGAAACGGCATGCTAAACACTTTTCAACCTAGACAGATGTGTCTCGCATGAAAACACACAAAGTGTTTCCTGGGTTTGAAATATGACTCGGCCAAACGTTGGGCAGGTTTGTTTTTCTCTAATATACCAAACTTTGTGTTGGTCTGCTGCCTCAGAGCTGAGAAATATACTATAAATCCTTTTTTTGGACTGGGACACAGAGTAATGAAAATCAACAGACGCGCATGTACGCGTGATCCATTGCTCGCAATTTTATCGTTTTATGGCCGATTTCCGCGCCTTTTTGCATGGTGAGAACAGTTGCGCGCAAGGTGATTTTGTGTGACATTACGCGCTATTTTGTTTGACATTACGGTATACAAAACGCTTATAATAAATATTTGTTTACAAATTGAATCTAATTGATCAGTAAACAACGAATACACAGGGCAATGTTTGAACAAAGGGTCAGTTATTAGTGAACAGAAGGTCACTTCCCAGGTAACCTTCCATTATCGTATGAAGTTCAACACGCGGTCAGAGCAGTTGATATCGATGTCGATGCAGCTATCTTAGATCCCCGGCTGGGAACGGCAGTGTCATCAGGACTTCCAGCGGGATATTTATTTGTATTTGAGGTGTACTATATATAAAGAAGACACGTGTGCGGTCATGTGATAACTCGTGCGCACTTACCGTTCGGTCCAGAATAGTGTTGTTTGATGCAGTGGGCGTGCAGTTGCATTATAACGGCAGTGTTCTAGATGGCTAGACTGGGCCGATAACATTTTAATTTTCTAAGCAGAACTTACATTGATCTGTGTCACTGCTGTTTTCTTCTCCGCTATCTCATCTTCATCCAGCACTCTCTTCATCTCTTGCTCCGTTCCTGACGATTGGTATTTAGTGTTTATGTGGACATGAATGAATGTGTACGTACCATGTGCAGTTATTAATCCTTTTTTTCATTGGCCAAACCACTTCACCAACAGAGCTACATGTATATATCGTCTTCGGGTGGACATCTAATTGGAGTTGTCACCATTGAAAGATACCAAGATGTGAGTAGGAGCTACAAAAAAATGCTAAAATATAAATTGAGGCTCTCCAATGGAGTAAGGTACTTACCATGCCAACACACACTTTCTTTTCATATCAAGTTATTTTTGGTAGAACACGTGATCGCCAGTCATGTGAACTTGTGTAGTTCCGTTCTTTTTAAAAAGATCGAGACCATAAGGACACGTAATGAATCGCAGATTGAGACAAATTTGCTTACATGCCCATCGAAATAAAAGCTGGCTCATCGTATTTCAGAAACGCTGCAAGTCTTTTCAACGTTTCATAATACAATCTGTTGTATACCATGATTTAGTACCGATATGTGTTGACTGCTACTTAAAACAAGACTGTTTAGATGGGCTTATAAGCGCTACTGGAGTAAATATATTTATGCAACCCAGACTTGGTTCATGAATTATAACCAATTAGGGGGGAGAATGCGAGATGAATCATGCGTAAATCGCAGTGATTTATGCGCAGTTGATCTCGCATTCTCGTTCCCAACCTATCTTTCACGCAATATCACTCCAATTCTTGCATAATTGCTTCATTTCACGCGGATCCACGCGAGATCGCGTGGAAATTTTTCCCGGGACTGTAGTTAGTAGGTCTTCATTAATCCAAACTAGTCCCCAGTAGTATGATAGCTCTCTCCAGTTGTGTCTTCTTGTGGCTGTACAGCAATCTGTGTGTTGTGTGTGTGTGTGTATATGTATGTAAGTGTGTTTGTGTATGTGTGTCCATGTAAGTACCACGGTGTACAGGTACATGTGTGGACATCATTGGTATGTCCCATGTGTGTGAAGCACACACTACACATACATGTACACTCTACACAGCTCTACATCAGTGTGTGTAGTGTGCACATGATGGATACACTTGTGCGTGTGTGCATCTCCACCAGTAGAGCTACAGTGAGTGTCCACACTGTGTGTGCACACAACAGGTGTGCACACATGTGGTAGGACTGAGCGTGTGTGAGTTGCAGGAAGTGTCCATGCACTAGGTGAGTGGTTTGTGTGTCCCACGGGTCAGCTACACACATGGTAAACAAAGGAACAGAGATGCTACACAAATGGACAATGCTCAGTGGTTCACCACGTCATTAATGTGGTATGGGGAGAAGGCCAACAGTGTAGGAGAAAGCCAACAGTATAGGGAGAAGGCCAAAAGTATAGGGAGAAAGCCAGCAGTATAGGGAGAAGGCCAACAGTATAGGGAGAAGGCCAGCAGTATAGGGAGAAGGCCAGCAGTATAGGGAGAAGGCCAACAGTATACAGGGAGAAGGCCAACAGTATACAGGTAGAAGGTCACCAGTACAGGGAGAAGGCCAACAGTATAGGGAGAAGGCCAACAGTATAGGGAGAAGGCCAACAGTATAGGGAGAAGGCCAACAGTATACGGAGAAAGCCAACAGTATACTTAGGGAGAAAGCCAACAGTATACATAGGGAGAAGGCCACCAGTCTAACAATACAGGAAGAAGACCAACAGTATAAGTAGATGGGCAATTAACAGTATGGGAGAAGGCCAACAGTACAGGGAGAAGTCCACCATTATAGAGATGGCCAACATTTAGGGAGAAGGCCATATCTCCTCCTTTACTGCATCAAAGATATGCCTGTTCTGCACATACTAAATTCACATAGTATACTGAGTATACTCACCAAAACACATGCATCTCAGAAGATGAAATCATGCAGGGCCTCTGTAGTTCGATCCGCTTATTGCCCTGCAAATTGATGTGCATCCACATCTCCAGTGACACAGCAGATAAATAAGTTGTGTATCAAAACTGTATATAGTGTCTTTGAGTTAATTAACTGTTGCAGCTGTGATAACTCCAGCTGTGTACGTAACGCGAGGCGCTCGTAGAAACAGAAGATATCAAATATCAACAATCACAAAGCACACAACTATACAAAGGAGGTAGTAACCAGTGCGCACGCTGACAAGGAACAGCAACCAGCGCCGTTGTTGCAGACCTGCCGAGAGAGATAAGAGTCTGGATAGTTCTTAAGTAGTAGCAATCATTCCCAACTGCGCATGTCCATTACACCTTGAACTTCTTCTAGAAGCTTCTACATGTGAGACCTTACAAGTCCTATTGTACTAACACATTAAGTCCCATTGCCACACTTCCTCCCTTCATATTCACAACTGATCTGGAGGATGACGAGGACGGGTTGAGCGACGTAATACAGGAGCTGCTTGAGATGTCACCTCAACTGAAGCAGGTTGTGGGTGAACATGTACTTCCTCGGGTGGAGGTGTTGGGGCTGGTGGAGTATCCTCCCTGTGAGTGTTTGCAGGTGGGGCCTGATTCTGATCTGTAGCCAACAAGGTTTCCTCTTCTTGGTCTTGAATACACTCAGTTGGTGAGGAATCATCTTCGTCTTCATCTTCTTCGCCTCCTCTCCCATCTTGTTCACGAGCCCTAACATGATCTGCATGGTATCTGGACTCACGTCCATCACTGAACTTGATCGTCAAAGAGCGGGAACCTGACACAGCAGATACTGTCCCTGGAAGCCAGGTAGGAGTACCTCTATGATTTAGAGCATACACCTTGTCTCCAACTACAAAGAAACGCTCAGTTGCCCTCTGATCATGGTTCTGCTTCTGCCGTTGCTAATTCTGCTTCACAGTAAGAGCTTTGCAGGTGACTGGCCGGTAGAGGAATACGGTGTGAGCCTATATTGAAACAAAAATCTGGATAAATGAGTATCAGGGCATCCTTGACTGTTTGAATGGCTCGCTCAGCTAGCCCGTTGGTGGCCGGATGATAGGGTGCACTTCTGACATGCTTGAATCCATTTCGTGTAACAAATGTTTGAAACTCCGAACTTGAAAATGCTGCTCCATTGTCAGAGACCAGGATCTGTGGGAGCCCATGAGTTGAAAACACTCTTCTAAGTGCCTGAATGGCCTGCTGAGAGGAAGGTGACGACACTACACACCTCTATCCATTTAGAGTGAGCATCTACAATGATAAAGAATTGCTTTCCCAAAAAGGGGCCAAAGAAATCAACATGCACCCGAGCCCAAGGCTCTGCAGGCCACTTCCATGGGTGTAACTGAACCTTCGAACAACACTTCTGATTCTCTTGGCAAGCTTTGCAGCTTCTGACCAAGGTCTCTTGATCAGCATCCAACTTGGGCCACCATACTATTCCCCTAGCAAGAGATTTCATTCATGAGATACCAGGGTGACCTTCGTGTAGCATTTCAAGAACATGCTGTCTTCCCTGTGGAGGCACCTCTACCCGACTGCCCCAAAGTACACATCCATTCTGGACACTAAGTTCAAGCTTACATTGCTCGTATGGTCTAAACTCATCACTTGCCTGTGGCTGCCAACCATGCAAGACCATTCGTCTGACCAGAGAGACAGGACTGGATCTTTATCTGTCCAACTCCGGATAGTGGTAGCAGTAACAACTGAATCAGCATTGGAGAGAGATTCCATCATCGGGATCATGTCTCCAGGTAAAGGAACATCTCCTGGCTCTTCTCCTTTTAAAGGCAGCCTGCTTAGCCCATCTGCATTCGCCTGAAGTTGGCTTGGCCTGTACACAATCTGATAGTTGTAAGCGCTCAACGTCAATGCCCAACGCTGAATTCTCGCCGATGCCATTGGAGGTACTGGTCTAGTTTTGCAAAAGAGGAACTGAAGAGGCTTGTGATCTGAAAACACAACAAATTTCCTCCCAAGCAGGTATTGGTGGAACTTTTTAACTCCAAATACCACAGCTAGACCCTCTTTTTCTATATGGGAATATTTCCGTTCAGCAGGTGCAAGCGAACGGGAAGCATATGCAATTGGCCTCTCAGACCCATTATTGTACAAGTGTGACAATACTGCCCCTACCCCATAAGGGGATGCATCACAAGCCACGGCCAACCTTTGTTGTGGATCAAAGTGTGCCAACACAACATCTGATGCTAGCTGTGACTTGGCCATCTTGAAAGCTTCCTCTTGTTCGGCTCCCCAGCACCATTGCTGATGTTTTGTTAGCAATGCATAGAGTGGTGCCAATGAGTTTGCTAGGTGGGGTAAAAACTTTGAGTAGTAGTTAACCAACCCAAGGAAAGATTTTAGCTGAGAAACGTCCTTAGCATCCACAATGGCCTGAAGCTTCTCCTGTGTAGGTCTAACACCATCCCCTGAGATGTGATATCCTAAATATTCCACGCTGGGCAACATAAACTTACACTTTGCCTTGTTCAACCGTACCCCATACTGCTCCAAACGTGCCAGGACTTCCTCCAAGGTTGAAAGGTGTTCCACCTCAGTATCATTTGCCACCAGAACATCATCCATGTAAGCATTGACGTGGCGAATACCACTCAACATCCCCTCTATGACACGTTGGAAAATGGCTGGGGCAGATGCCACCCCATATGGAAGTCGATTATATCGAAAAAGGCCCTTGTGGGTAGACACCGTTACTAATTTCTTTGATTCTTCATCCAAGGCCACCTGTAAGTAGGCATGGGCCAGGTCCAGTTTTGTGAAAACCCTAGCTCCCACCAGTGAGGACAACAAATCATCTATCCTGGGAAGGGGGTAAGATTCAATGTCAGAAGCAGAATTCACTGTTAACTTATAATCGCCACATATTCTGATGCTTCCATCCTGTTTCATCACAGGTACCACTGGTGCTGCCCATTCAGAAAATTGAACAGGTTCAATAATTCCATCTCTCTGTAAGCGCTCCAGCTCTTGCTCAACTCTACCCCGCAGTGCATAGGGAACTGGTCGAGGCTTGAAGAATCGTGGAGGCTTTGAACTGTCGACATGAATCTTAACTGTAACTCCCTTGATGAGACCCAACTCATCTTTGAAGAGGTCCCCGTGACCATCCATCAACCCCTGTAGTGACAGACTTCTCTTCCTCCCCATGGAATACACAGAAAGGTTAGGCTTTAATTTGTGTAATCAGACAATCTCCGGAGTTCCGCACTGAACTGGGAAACGGTTTTGCCTTCTTTCTGAGTACGACAGTTGAAGTTGTAGCGCTGAACTATAACAGAACGAGAGGGACAAAAATGGTCACGGGCTAACTTAAGTATCTCCGAGATAGACTTGTCTGTGGGCTTATCTGGTGCTGCCAGGCTGCGAATAAGGAGGTATGTCTCGTTTCTACATGTGCTCAGAAGCACCACCCGTTGCTTCTCTGGGTCTGAGATACCATTAGCTTTGAAAAACTGTTAGAGACGTTCGGAGTAGACTACCCAGTCGTCAGTGTCAGGGTTGAAGGGGCCAACTGCTCCCAAAAGAGTAGCCATACTCGATTCACCCTCGTCGCCAATGTGATAACTCCAGCTGTGTACGTAACGCGAGGCGCTCGTAGGAACAGAGAAGATATCAAATATCAACAATCACAAAGCACACAACTATACAAAGGAGGTAGCAACCAGTGCGCACTCTGACAAGGAACAGCAACCAGCGCCGTTGTTGCAGACCCGCCGAGAGAGAGAGAGAGATAAGAGTCTGGAGAGTTCTTAAGTAGTAGCAATCATTACCAACTGCGCATGTCCATTACACCTTGAACTTCGTCTAGAAGCTTCTACATGTGTGACCTTACAAGTCCTATTGTACTAACACATTAAGTCCCATTACCACAGCAGCCAATAACCTGTCTCGCAAGCTAGCTGACAAAATATTAATAATTTTCTTTTTCCAAGATGATGCAAGGTATTACATAATATCATAATATTTCGTTGATGAATAAATTATGTGCGGTAGAAATTAATTTTTTGTCTTGATTTTAGAACATGAATGGTTCATGGTATAATTTTATGAAGCAGATTCACAATCAGACCGATTTATAGTAAATTATTAATAAAATTCAATTTGAAAAAGATGACTGCCTATGTATGGTGAAATTTTGGTAGGTGATAATCTCTCAAATGACTTGACCTGGGATAGTGACTTTTTTGCATAAAGCATTGTCTCATGACCCCATACACACTGTAGCTATAAAGTACATTTCAGGGAAATTGGAGTTAGTCATGCGGAAACTTGCGTTCACTTGGCTAGGATTGTCCCTTTGGTGTCCTCCATTGTGCCATGTTTGGTGTTCCCTCCATTGTGCCATGTTTGGTGTTCCCTCCATTGTGCCATGTTTGGTGTTCCCTCCATTGTGCCATGTTTGGTGTTCCCTCCGTTGTGCCATGTTTGGTATTCCCTCCGTTGTGCCATGTTTGGTGTTCCCTCCATTGTGCCATGTTTGGTGTTCCCTCCATTGTGCCATGTTTGGTGTTCCCTCCATTGTGCCATGTTTGGTGTTCCCTCCATTGTGCCATGTTTGGTGTTCCCTCCATTGTGCCATGTTTGGTGTTCCCTCCATTGTGCCATGTTTGGTGTTCCCTCCATTGTGCCATGTTTGGTGTTCCCTCCATTGTGCCATGTTTGGTGTTCCCTCCATTGTGCCATGTTTCGTGTTCCCTCCATTGTGCCATGTTTGGTGTTCCCTCTGGACATTGTGCCATGTTTCTCAGAGTGATTAAGGCCAGGGTTATAATTGAATTCAATTATTTCTATTGAATTCTAATCTACATGTAACTAAACATTTTGTGTTTGTGCAGGATACGGATTGTTCGTACTCCACAAAGTGCCATTAAACCTGGTATGTGTGTTTTTGCAAGTACAATGTAGTAGAGGCTCATGTATCCTACATCCCGGGGTAAAAAACCGACGCGTCAAATCGCGCAGTGTTCAAAACGCTGTATCTCCTTGATTGTGCAATATATTGAAGTCATATTTTGCATATGTACAAAGCGGTCCTACGTCTATAGAAGTCCAAAGATGGTTTAATTTGCGATGCATCATTCGGAAGATATTCACATTCAAGTAAGAGGCAAGATTTCGCTGGCTTCGTACAAAACCCCACGAAATCTTGCCTCTTACTTGAATGTGAATATCTTCGGAACGATGCATTGCAAATTGAACCATCTTTGGACTTCTATAGACACAGGACCACTTTGTACATATGCAAAATCCGCCTCCACTATATTGCACAATCAAGGAGATAAAGTGTTTTGAAGACCACGCGATTGGACGCATTTATGGCCGTTTTTCATGCGATCGCGTCGGTTTTTTTTTCCCCCGGGATGTACAAGAGGCTCATGTATGCTACATTTACATTTACCTGGATTAGGGTGCATGTTCAAGGTACCCAGTAGTCCACATCTAAGGGTTATGTCAAGTATATACACATACATGTAAGGATATATATGTTTACAACCATTAAGGCCATCTTGTTTGTGTAGGAGTGGTGATGTCATCGTTACATTCTTCTGAATCAGTAAGTACCACTGACGGTGTTTATACTAACTACATGTACATGTATAGTGAGAATCATCTCTAGATACTCTACACACAATAATTATAGTGTAAGAGAACATCCTGCAAATGAGTAGTCAGCTACTACTACATGTACGTCTCCTGAAAGTGTCCCATAGTACCCCTTTTGACTATGCTCATTACACTTGTCCTATTGAGAAACTGACCCTTGTGGATCCCTATGCTATAATGTAATGAAATTTCACAATCTCACTCTGATTATGATTAATCAATTGCAGATATGTAGAAACTTACTCCCAAAGGGTGGGTCCTGAGCATCCTACATACTCCTACAATGTATCAGCATATTCAAAGATAGTTTGTTAAGAAAGCACATTGGTACAAGTTAGGGCATTTAATGGATTGAAATCATGTTTCCCATATGGTATCATGTAGTCCCCCTTCATGACTTTTCTGGGTTGGAAACTAGGCTTGATATTGCGGTATTTAGAGGTGGGGTGACCATATGGGAGGGATGGAGAGGCCGAGAGGGGGTGGTGGTTCGTATTGGAAAATGTTTTTATGTTCACAAATGTATGTGGGTGTATTTTACACGGTTATCTCCTTTATCATGCTTGCTTCACCTTGGCATATAATTGGTGCCGCATCTGCTATGCACATCACTGTCATGACCAACTAGAATCACCATACAAACATCCAAACATCACATGACATCATATTCATACTAGAACCTACAGAGCAGGGACCAGCTACCTATAGCTAAATTTACTTTATTTAGAGGTGGTGGACCCACACCACCTCAGGGGAAAAACCCTCACTGACAACACTTTGCCATAGCCACAGCCCAGTCTTCTTTTTTTAACTTAAGATCTTGATTCCTCACCACTGCTCTGTTGCTTCTCTCCACATTGTGACACTCCAGAAGCCTGTGTATAAGATATACCACCACCAGCATTTTTTTTTGGGGGGGGGGGGGCAGGGGTGGGGGGAGAGTTGCTGTAACTGTGACCATGCTCAATGCCTAGAATGCTCACATGTCCACAGAAACCATCTCTTATACTACCTCACCACTTGACGACTATGCACATGCATATCCAACACTCATCGAAAGCCTATCAACACCCTTCAACAGCTATACCTTAACATACAATCTGTTGGCTACACTCAAACTGCATTAATATAGGAGCATATGTTCTATTTCACTCCTCAACTGACAGATAGGTGTATCTCCTATATCATGCTCGCTTCACCCAAACCATTTGGACATATTTTCCAGCTCAGTGCATCATGACTACCCACAACCTACTGAGCACTGCTATGGCACCAGCAGGAACCTATGGTCTCCCCCACACACAATTCAGGCCACTATGCCCCCTTCATAAATACTCCAAGCCACACACACACCAAAAACCCATGCTCTTAGTGGTTTCATATTGACTTCTAGGATACTATAGTTCTGGCCGCTATGGGTATCCTGGCCACTGTGTACCTGCACCAAAATCAGTCTGCTGTGTCCTCACAAAAATGATAAAAATAATAAAAAATGGCGTAGAATGCCTTGCTGCAGCTGCAATGGCAAGAGAGCGCTTTGTAAGGGTTGCACCTGTGCTAAAGGCAATAAAGTCTGCATCGACTGCTACCCAGGAAGGAAAGGTAAGTGTGCTAACGCTTCGATTAGGCCCACAGTATCTCAGACATCGTCGCAGCCGCTGCTCCCTATCCTATCGCCTTCATGCTCATCGGCTCAGGCGTCGCAACCCTCGTTACAAGTAATTCCTCTCCTATCAACGAGGCCTTCCCCGACCGTGGATGATCTGCCTCCTCCAGGCTCTCCATTATTATATTCACAGCAGCTGTCCGCAAATCCACCGCTGTCTTCAGCACATTCACAGCAGCTGTCCGCATTACAGCCGCCGCCTTCATCTTCTTCCTCTCCATTGCAATATCTACTGTTTCCAGGCCCATATCAACCACCCTCGACATCAAGGCAAGCGTTTTCTGAACTTCCATGTCAAGTTGCGTCCCCTGAGCCCTCAGTCCCGTCCCTGCCCCTTCGGACAAATATTCCATCACCACGGTCGGCGCGTCTTCCAGGGCCGCCTCTACTCACTGCCCACAGGAAACAGTGTATAGTTGCAGGATGCCAGGAGCACATTGCACCCACCATGTGGCGAAGTCACATGAATCTCCACTCTCAAGGGGTTTTCCCTGGTGAAGTACCTACCTGGTGGCTATAGGAACAAGACCTCTCTTGTAGCAGTGTCCCGCTTTGCATCTCATCTGGAGAAGTGCCCCACGAATGTCTCAGGTTGTCGTAGTTTCCTTCATAGTTCCCTTGCTGACTCCAGTCCTTCTGAAAATCAAATCCCTGCACTTCCTTCATTTGACGTTGTGTGTGAACTACAGTGTCCAACAATTCGCTACATTCCCCACAAGGCCAGGCCTGCCTTTGCTCGGGTCCTGTCAGACGTCCTGAAATCAATTTGCTATGAGAACTCAGAGGAGGCATGGTTGAGGCTCTTCATGCTTCCCAAATGTGTGCTGCGAGCTTCTAAGCAGGGTGGGCGTAACTGTAAGCACCCATCGATAGAGCAGTTATGCAACCTGTGGTCTCAAGGTGACATTGGTATCATTTGGAACCAAATAAACAAGCGTCCTGTCATCCCTTCTCAAAAGCAAAATTCTCAGGTGGATATTTCCAAAAAGAAGATTTCTTCGGCTATAGGTCTGAGTAGAGAGGGGTTACTAGGGAAAGCTTGCCAGGCCCTTGTTTCACCAGGTGTCGCTCCAAATACCCCAGAGGTGTGGGATTTGCTCCAGCAGAAGCATCCTAAAGGTCCCCATCCTTCTCTGCCCAACTCTTCAAGTCCTCCTGTCAATCATGTGTTGCCACATGACTTTAACATTTTGTCAGTTCTCCATTTCTTCCCCAAAGGTACAGCCTGCGGCCCTTCAGGGCTTCGTATTCAGCATCTGCTTGATGCTGCTCAGGTCCATCTACCTACTTCTATTTGTTCCTCTTTGCATGGTGTAGTCTACATCACGGCCAGTGGTAAAGCTCCAGTTTTGATATCAAAGTTTCTGGCTGGGGGTTCTCTCACTGCATTAGTGAAGAACAAGGAGGGACGTCCATTGGACATTCGCCCTATTGCAGTTGGGGAGGTATTGAGACGCTTAACAGGGAAGTGTCTTTGTATCATCACCAAGCCCAAAGCTTCTGAATTTTTCGCTCCTTTTCAATATGGAGTCGCTTGCCCTGCTGGGGCAGAAAAGGTCATTCATGGTGTTAGGAGCTGCATCCAGAAACATTGGAAAGACGTAAATTTTTCTGTCTGCAAGGTGGATTTGTCTAACGCATTCAACTTGGTGACTCGTCAGGCTCTCCTGGAGGAATGTGCAGTCCATTTCCCAGAGCTTCTTCCCTGGGTAGGCTGGTGTTACGGTTCCCACCCCACGTTATGGCACCCTCTTGGACAGATAAGTTCGGAGACAGGTGTCCAGCAAGGGGATCCTCTGGGTCCATTTCTCTTTTCCATAGTTCTGCACAAGTTGGTGTTATCTCTCGCACAGGACAAGGATTGTGTATCTCTAGTGTTTAACAAATGGTTCCTTGACGACGGTGTTTTGGCAGGACACTCTCAGGCTGTTAACTGGGCGGTGACTCTTATTCAAGAGATGGGTCCATCAGTGGGGCTGTTTATCAACTTTTCTAAGTGCGAGTTGTTTGGACAGGGTGACCTGTCCTCCTTCCCTCCTGAGATGAAAGTGTCACGAGTACCTAACCTCGAGATTCTTGGTGCACCAATTGGTGATCCCATTTTTTGCGCCAAATTCTTAGCACAAAAGCGTGCCGATGCAGCGAAACTACTATCCCAATTGGCAGAAGTAGGTGCAGTGGATCCCCAGGTGGCTTTTCTTCTCCTACGGCAGTGTGCCACATTCTGTAAGTTGGTGCACCTTGCCCGTTCCACACCTCCTTCATACATCACTGAGGGCTTGGCTTTATTTGACAAGGAGGTGCGCCAATGCTTTACTGAATGCACAGCGTTAGACACCTCTGATATTGATTGGATGCAAGCACAACTCAGTCTTAGTAGGGTAGGACTTGGCCTTCGTAGCTTGTCATGCCATTCCGCTGCAGTGTACCTAGCTTCGCTTAGTAGTTCGGGCTTTGACAAGTCCTTTAACTTACATTTGTCTGAATCAATCGTGCTTTTTAATGAGTTAGTGCCAGCAGCTGATTCCATCTCTGAAGAGATATTAGCCACCTCTAACCTGCGCCAGCACACTTTGTCTAGCAAAATTGAAGATCAGCAGTTTCGGCAGCTGTTTGATCTCTCCTCTCCGGCCAATAGAGCTCGCTTATTATCAGTCTCTTCACGTCATGCCGCTTCTTGGCTTACTGTTATCCCCTCTCCAGGCCTTAACCTGCATCTAGAGCCTAATGAATTTCAGGTTGCCATCAAGTGGTGGCTTGGTATGGATGTTTCTTTTGACTCATGCTGTCCCTATTGTCCTAACCACAGGCTGGACCCGCTTGGTCACCATGCATTGACGTGCAAACACGGGGGTGATGTGGTCTTGCGTCACAACAGCCTTCGTGATGTTTTTGTGGAGTTCTGTCATAGGGCTTGCTTAGGAGGTCAGGTCGAAGTTGGAAGTGGTCTTGGTCTTGACGGGCTGCACTCTCGTCCTGCTGACGTACTTGTGAACAACTGGCATCTTGGCAAACCTGCTGCTTTTGACCTCACTATCACTTCACCGCTTAACCCAACCACTTTGACTGAAGCGGGGGTGAGATGTGGGTCTTCTGCTCTGGTTGCTGAGGTGAGAAAGCACAGTGCCAATGATTCCAAGTGTGCTGAGCGTGGATGGGTGTGCATTCCCCTAACTGTGGAGTCATATGGATGCTGGGGCATGGAAGCACAACAATCCTTCTTGACGCTTGCGGCTCGTCTAGCCATCCAAATGGGATGCAAAAAATCACAGGCTACCACCATCTTGTACCAGAGGCTAAGCCTTTCGCTTGTGAGAGCCAATGCTAGAGCCTTGCTCTCCCGTGCAAGATTTCGGCATTCCGAGGAGGGGGGTTGAGATGTGTGGGTGTGGGGTGGTTGCTGCTGTGACTTTGATTTTGTTGGTGTGCTGTACGGTGTATGTAAAAATATTAAAACATTATTTAAAATGATAATCAAATAAAATCAAGGAGGCCCAGGCACTTTGTCACATGTACAGTACCAGTCAGAAAAAAGCTTCTCTACATTCCTCATAGTTTAATCATCGTGGCGTAGCATTGTAGCGTGAGACCGTAGCTACGGGTACTGAGTAGCGAAGTTCATGTAAACATTGAGTGCCTAGTTCGGGTAGTAGAATTTGGCCACTTTGTCGCGCAAACACAAATACCAGCAGCTTTGGAAGCATGACGTACATTTCGTGCCATATAATCATGGCAACGCTGGTACGCGTAGTCAGCGTAGAGACGTATTGTGCTGTGCGCTGTATTCCTCTACCGTACCATAATAATGTCGTACGCTAACTACTGTATGTGCTTAGCGTATCACCGTACTCTACGGTGGGAAACTTTTTTTCTGACTGGTAATGTATGTGTATACTGGCTACTAACAATCACAGCATACATGGCAAACCTGTGGCCTCACCCCCACGTAACATGGGCCATTGCACCCTCACCAAACATAATGCTCCTCATGGTTTCATGCTGACTTCTAACAACACTATAGCTCTGGCCACTGTGGCCCTGCACCAGGCCCCTACATTTGTTTATAAATGACTACTGCCCCTCCAACTAAATCAAGGCACTTTGCCATTTGTATACTGCATGGCTACTAAAATGAAATCATTTTCTGTAACCAACTTCTCCCATACTGTGACCCCACATGTAAAGCTCGCACAAACCGATTTTCATACACAAGCCAATTTCCAATTGCAAGCACTCAAGCTCCCATCTTCACGCACCATGTAATTACTCTTGCAAACTCACCAGCTGACTAGTCCACTTAAATGTACACAAGCTAACCTTGGAAGAAAAAAAAAACACATGACCGCGTGCGAAAAATGGCCATAAACTCGTCTAATCGTGCGGTCTTCAAAATGCGCTGTATCTCCTTGGTGCAGTATAATAGTCACATTTTGAGTATTTACAAAGCAGTCCTGTGTCTATAGAAGTCCAAAGATGGTTTAATTTGCGATGCATTGTTCCGAATATATTCATATTGAAGTAAGAAGCAAGATTTCACGGGCTTCAAGTACAAAACCCCGCGAAATCTTTTATTTGAATGTGAATATATGTTAGGTTTGTTTTTATAAGGCTTTTGATGAGTGCTGCTTAGCATCATTACTGCCGAATTAATTCCACTTAAGAGATGAAAATAATGTCATACTACTAAAGTAACCATATAATTTTTAATACATTTGTTAACTATACTAAGTATTGCTATAAAAGCAGTAAAGATTAAAATTTAAGGAATTGTATTTAATATTAGGATTCTTCAGTAAATGTATTAGATATATGTGACATCACTGAGGGTGTGCGTACTACGGATAGCCATGTATGACGAGTTATCCGCGTCAAACGCCACGGGTTCTTTTCAGAACCAATGCAGCTTGGGTCACGAGCCTAATCCAAAAGCGTGATATAACAGGTCTATTAGCGGAAGATTATAAAGAGGAGGCAAAAGCAAGGCACTTGCAGAACTCGTTAACCACCTAAAACGAATCAGAATTTCAGCTGACGCTAATGACATAGATTGCAGCAATATAGCAATAATTTTTATTTATTTTTTAACACACAAAAAACAACAAAAGAAATAAAATGCAGTGATGACCAATGAAGGTCCAGCTCTTGACAGCAGAGCTCTTGCACAGGACCTCACCAAAGTGAGGCTGAGTCTGCCATAAATGGAAGCAGTGGCCTGGGACTTGGTGCACCTCATGGGTAGGGCCACATGAGTGGCAAGACGCATAGTGTTTCCCTAGCCTCCGCACCCTAGCAGCCATAGGTCTCCACTGCTAGTGGTGTGCATTTCTAGCCCAACTCAGAGCACTTTGGGTCGTTCAAATCATGCTTGCGATATTCCGCCACTAAAGCTGCAGACCCTGTCGTCACTCCCGCTTCAGACAAAAATAGAAGGGTTAACATCTGCTGGTCTGGTGTTGCGTTTGTCATGCCCAAAACCACTGCCACCTGGACTTGGGCAGATACATTAGCTCGCCTACAACAATCCACAAACACATCATGGAGTTTATTGTGGCAGGAAACCACATCGCCTTCATGCTTGCAAGTATTATTATTATATGGGACAGTTCATGACAAAATGAGCCTTCATATATATATAAAAAATGTTATAAAATACCTTTATGTTTAAATAGCTATAACTTCCCAACGGTTAAAGCTATCTACATCCTATTTTCAACACTTCATACTATACCATTTCTCTATGGTAAAATACATTTTGGAGTCTTGCACTTGCTCCGTACCAGTATTGCAACGTACGATACCCCACTGGGTTCAAACCTGCAATAACTTTCGGTAGGAGTAATCAATTCGCTTCAAATTTGGTTTGTAGGTAGAGAGGTCCTATAACTATTGATTTGTTCTGTTCGTTAATTTTTATATCATGTGTTACTGAGATACAGCGGCACAAAGTTGGTACAAGTTTCCCGCTCGAATCGCGCCGTTGTACGTGCATGAACCGCTTCCATACCAAAGCACATGAATATGCAACTACTTCCTGTGGGCTGAGACTTTGATACCTTATAGCCACACCTATACTGCGTAAGTTTTTTAAAAATCTATCGTCCCTGTCACAGTTGTTATTCGTTGTCTTCTGTGTATAGATAAACAATGCGGCGAGATCCACTGAAGACAAGCTCGTAAGAGTTTCAATCCGCGGACGAGTTTGAGCGGTACGGATACGACGATTGATATTCAACGAGGATGGGGACGTTGAGAACGGTAGTGATGGCGGTCATACCACTGACGATGGCAGTTATAGGGAGAAAACAGCCGCTAAATCACTAAAAGAGCCACTAGCTCCACCCCCACGTATTACATTGCAAGTCCAGACAGCAGCCTTGCATAACCAACAGATGCCATATATGCAGAGCCACCTACCTGCACTACCTATGGAACCACCCGCCCATATCAGACCCTACACAGGAGCCACAAACTAACCAATGGGGTCAGCCTCCACAACTCCAGTGGAGACACTACTAACTCTCTCGCTACAAATGGAGTTGGCAGCCCCCACAATTCAGGGGAGCCGTTAACTACATGTGCATGTACCAAGGGAAGCCACACATGCCCCCTCCCAACAGTACCCGTGGAACTATTAGCTCTCACTGCAAATGGACTTACATGTACATGTAGCAGAACCCCCTGGGTCCAGCCCCCCTCCCCACCCCCACTATTTATTGTTCACTGCAAGTTCAAGGGGCCAATGGAACCATTAGCCCTCAGTGCAAGTGTCTGACACACTGGGACCAGCCCCCACGGCCCTCCTGCCCAATACCTGTCCTTCACTGCACGTAGAGTCAACGACCCAGGGACCAATTGGGTCCGCTCCCATAACTGTTACTTAAGAGTCCCACACTGCACGTCCGGTTAGCACCAACGAAGCCATTACAGATGGAGTTATCAGACTGCCAGCAAGGGAGCAACCAGCTGCCAAACACCCCAGGGTCATTGGGGGCCCCCAGAATAATACATTCAGTGAAGGACAGGTAGTAGGCAGGAGGGCCATGGGGGCTGGTCCCATTGTGTGGGGCACTTGTAGGTGTGAGTCTCCACCAGCATGATTATTCTGGGGGCCCCCAATGACCCTGGGGTGTTTGGCAGCTGGTTGTTGCTCCCTTGCTGGCAGTCTGATAAATCCATTTGTAATGGCTCCGTTGGTGCTAACCGGACGTGCAGTGTGGGACTCTTAAGTAACAGTTATATAGGATTTGAAGGCAATGGTGGTGTAAAAAGGAAGGGAACAAGGGATCAATGATGGTACAAAATTTTTGAATAGTCCTATATTGAGCAACGTAAAATGTACGTACTACAAAAGTGCTAAATATAGGACTATTCAAAAAATTTGTACCATCGTTGATCCCTTGTTCCCTTCCTTTTTGCACCACCATTGCCTTCAAATCCTATATACCACTAACTTTCTCAGAGAGAATGTTTTTATATCTTGTTTCATTCTTTTTTTTTTATAAGTGACTACTAGTGTATAGGTGTGCTTGTACTTTGCAACCCGTACATACTAGTACAATGTTGAAGTAAATACGATTGTATGATAAAATCCAGCCGTTGTAATTCCCATGTTTATTGCCTAGCAACACAATGTTTACAGTTATGTTACATTTGCTGCTGTTCTAGTTCCAAACTCGTGCGCCAAGCTTTCCCTCTTAGAAGCTCGTTTCTCGTCTGAGTTCAGTTCATAACGCCGCCACTTAGAAGCTCGCACCGCAACAGAATTCTTTTCCTGTCGCCACCTCTTAGAAGCTCGGTTTGACTCCAGATTTGCTATGTATTGGTGGTTGTCTTCAACAGACCTAAAGCTTGTGGTAATCACTGACCCTTATCATGTCACGAGCAGACGCCCGCCTTTGTTCAGCATCAGCATCGTACCAAACTCGGGAGGACTCTAACTCATAGTCTCGATTTAGGAGGTATTCCTCTTGTCGCTTAGCTTTCCTCTTTTGTAGCCGAGAAGGCATTTTGACAAAAACAACTTCACTAGCTAAAAGTGGTGAGCAAAACTAAAAACACAAATGAAACTCCCACCTGTTCCAATCATATATTACGATACACAATTCTAATTATACGTGAAATGGTTTTAATACTCTGTATTACGTAACGATTACATATATCTTGGCGCGCGAGAACAGCTGCAAATTACGTATAAAGGTTACATGCTTTATTTATATATCTGATACCTGACGATGTATTGTCAGGAAATTCTACGGTTTTTGGTGTAACTGGCGCTCTTTAAAACCATTCCTATCTCGAGTTATACTCACCCATAAAGACGACGACGATGACTATGGACAAATTACGGTCTGGGAACGAGAACTACTCAGCGTACTTAAGGCTGCCACCTAATGAATTTACGTCATAAAAAATGGCGACTATGTACAAAAAGTCAAATCCCACGCAAGAAGCGTCCCCTATGATAGAAACTTTAGACGAGTGTATTTTATACACTGTTCCAACTATTTGTAATGTTCTATGATTAGAAAACCACCCTGCGGTATGTAACCGCTTGGAATACGGCGATATATCCAATTACGGCTGTATGCCAGGATGTTGCGATCCGTGTCTTAGAAAACTAATGGGGTATTTAAAATCCCCATATGTTTGCACGTATTATGCCGACTAAGGAATTTAAATAATTGGCTTGCTGTACTCACAACAACCATGCACAAAGTTCAAAATGGCCGACCAGCTGCACAAAGACTAATGAATCTTCGATGCACGGTCCAGTTATTGAAAACCCCAATCATAAGCCATGCCAAGCATTAAAAAGTTACCTTCGAGCTGCATTTTCACCCCGGCATTTTAGAAGTTCGTTAATACGCGGGTCAAGTACAGTGGTTATTAACAAATAACCAGGCGGCTGATTAGTGTTGCTCGACAGCTGCTGTTAATTTTTGGCAATCGTTAGTTTGGGAGCATATAACGCAAATGTTATGCTGTGGATCTATCTAGGGTCATAATAGGTATGAAAGTTGTACAAAAGTAAACGTCATACGCTGACGGGAGATCGATAAGTAACGATCCACATAACGTCATAATGATGTAATACAAACATGAATGTTGACAATGTGTCAACAACACGAAAACAAGATTTTTAACATGAGGCAGCCTTAACTACCCTGAGTACGAGCTTTTTTGTTCTCTTAAAGTAAATGGTCTGGCGACTTGAACAAAACATGAAAATTATCGTCCTTCCATTGTGGCTCGATAGCAATAAAGAGCTACACTATCCGTTTCTTGGTTCATGAGTTATACGCGGGTCGCGTCTTTTTAATGATATTCATGATACAGCACAAATCCTATATGAGAGTTACTGCCATAACTCTCGATATTGGATGATGGATGAATCTGAAGAATAAGGAATTGATGGTTAATGACATGCTCGTGGACTATTTAATTGGTGATTTAGTGTTTGTGGCCAATGAAAATAATATTGATCAATGCTAAGTGATATTGTGCTCAAGTGTATGCATGCTAGCAGTTTTTATTCACAATTTGAAAATATACATGTGATGAATTTTAGTGATAAGCCTTTTAACTCTTTGACCGCCAAGTGCATATATATATACTAAAAATTAATTCGCGTTTACCGCCAAGTGCATATATATATGCACACATATAGAAAACCAGTCTGTGTCGCACGGTTACACGCTCCGTGTACCAATAAGCCTTAGTGGCATAGAGCTATGACCGGAGCGTTGGTTTTTAATGGAAAGGAAAGCGGGAACGAACAGCTGCAGGTGTACACGTAATGGCGTCTCTATCGTCACCAGCAGCTTCGAATTAGCACCCGCCTTTTCTACTAAACCATAGGCGAGCGAAGCTTTTTAAAACGTCTGGACGTTAGATGTAACAACAAGGGATAGAACTATGGTGTTTTTATCGACTGCTTCGTAGTATGCGCAATATACGGCTTCGAATTCCTGCCCGCTTCGCTCGACCTAAATCGGGTCTTGTTAGCTGCCGATTGTTTTCAAGCTAGTACACCATATATCATAACAAACATCATAAAACACTCTTCTATCATGAATAGTATCTTTTTAAGGAGGCTAACCGCGTGATTCTTCGAGAACAGCGACTACTAAGCAACGGCCGTACGGGTAGCCATAATTAAAAACATTACTGGCAAATAATCAATTAACTACGTTATCCGTCTTGACTGTCAAAGAGTTAAAAGTCTTACCTAAATCAGAACCACTTATATGCAATGTTTGTAATAAATATCTTACGGAATGGCAAGGTTATGCTTTATTGTTCCTCAATCTTAACAGTTTTATTGCAATTAGGCATTGACCACTGTTGTCACTTTGGCACTAAATATCTCCGGTGTTAAAAATGGTACGGTGATGCATGAAATACTGTTAAACGCAGCTTTTTTTTGCTCATTGTAACGATAATAATATTAAAATCTTTTTGAGCATTTATAAAAATTTTCCGCAGTGCCTATCATAATGCGTGTACAACTGTTATGATAGATGGATTTGCGTGATCCATCGATTGCACTGTGCCATCGATGGATCCATTGATTGTGCATACCATCGATCAATCTCGAAACTATAGGAATCGCACAATCGAGCGATTGCGCATTGCTGAGTTCGCACACTCGAGCGATCACACAGCTATAGAATCTGCGCTATCTGTAGATTGCCTGCGTAGTATTTAAAGCCACTCGGTACATGCATGCAATTAGTCTCAAAGTGAGTAGTTAACTGTACAGTTTTTCCCCACACTTGAAACTGATATGAACTCCCAACCCCTATGATTGTAATCTTGGATTTATATATAGGTGTATCCATGCAAGCATTCACCTTAAAACTGCAGTTTTAGAGTATCACTGTCTTTTTGATGTGTGTTAAACTGATATTGTGTACAACTTAACCATAGTACATAGTAAAGAAGCTGATGTAGCTTAAAGAAGTTAACGAATGAGCTTGTATGCAGCACTGCTGATCACCAAAAATTATGAATACTGAAACATGAAACATGAATTGACTACCTTAAAACAAGAATGATCATTGAAGCATGCACATCAAAGTGTTTCAGTGCAAGTGTAGCATGCATGCTGATTCTGGATCATCACATGTTCTTTTAACATGTAAGACACCGGCTGTCTTACTTCTCGATGGAACAAAAAGACATGAAATTTTGAGAAATGATATGCCACTCATTTTTGACTGTGTCTCATATCTATATCATCCACAAGTTTTAACTCTGCCCAAAACGTTATGTAGGACTTGTTTTTTGTGGTTGACTTAGCTGGATGTCACGTCTGTAAGTACAAAACTCCTGCACAATGCCTCTTGTTATTTCAAAGTAATGACATGCATGACTTGCACCTTCATATGAAAAATAATGTATGTAAAAAAGTAAGCAAGAAGATCTCAGATCATTGCTGTTGTGAAGCTTAGGCCTCTCTTACCTTTAGTACCCCTACATAAGCAGCACTGTATACAGTGAAGGAATACTGCATGTGAATCTGCATAAAGAATTATGCTCTCCAAATTTTGTATTCAAAGTACTATCAACCATTAGGGATGACGTTACTCACCTATGATGTGTTGTGTTAGGGCTAAGGTTGTCTGGGGTTAGGGAATAGTTATTAAATGTATAACTTCAGTTACTTTTATGCACCGTGGCATTGTTAAAATTTTACATGTAAAAATTCAAAATGGTACAGAATTCAAAATATCCTAACCTCAGCCAACCTAACCCTGATCCTATGTCTGAAGGGACAGTGGAATGTAGTATGGCCTTCCTAAAACGAGAACTAACAGTGAAAGTTCTTGCTACATGGTTTCTATATTTCAAGGATACACTTACATAGTTCTCTTCATTAGCGATTACAAGCACTTTGAAACTTCAAAGATCAGCAAATAGGATTTTTATTTTTACCCAATTCGATAGATGGTGGATGATGGCATAAAACCTTTTTTCACTGCAGCTCTTAGTTCAGGCTGCTTTGGTGGTTGCAATATATAGCTGTCATACGTGCCTGCAGTTGAAAAGTGGATCTCAAAACGATTGTTGAAAGTATTACACCTAAGCAACTGAAGTGGTTCACACCTAAGCACATATTCCATCCTTCGATCGCACAAGTGCAGTAGCTGGTAGTGTGCAATCAATCAATGATTGCGTGATCGATCGATTGATGTGCAATCAATGGATCCATGATGGCACAGCGCAATTAATCGATTACGTGTAACACAACAACACATTAAAGGTGTAGGCGAGGGTCTGTTGGGGGTACATGCACATGTACTGGGGGTAGACCATTTTGAACTGACCGTGGGCATGTGTGCCTTAGGTGGCCCCACTCACCACATCCAAAGCATGGACCAACCCTAGTGGTCAAGCTTACATGAACTCGGGCAGTGGTACGGGCTTGACTAGCCCCGGCTCCTCCTGGTGCGCTGTCCACCTGTTGTCTGTCTGCCTCTTCCTCCTCTTCAGCCACTTCCTTTCAGCTTCTTTCTCTGCTTGGCTAATCGTCGGAATTCAGAGCCAACTTGTCCGTTTCATATTCTGCAACAACGGCCAAGCCATATTTGGAGCGATCTGCTAACTTAAAACAGCATATCAATGCTTTTCTCCAACGCTTGGATTGCTGGCCCATGCAGTCAAGTTTCTCTTGTTCAGCTTGCAGAGTGCATCCTGTACCTGCTCAAGCACTGTGCTTGTAAACTCAAACTGGGATTGATTCCCTGGTCAAACAAAAGCATACTGCCTTTCTCGGGGCTTTTTAGCAACCAGTTTGGCCATCGCTGTTCCACCAGGACCTTTTACCTCCTCCAACATAGGCGGCCAGGGGGTGGGGGGGTGCCAGGAGGCCTTGGCTCCCCCCCCTTCCTCGGGCTATGGTGCCCCTTCCCCCCCACCTCCAATCCCTAAAACTATCGTCAAGCAAAGAGATTACAACATTAGCTTCCAGTGCTTGTTCTCATGCATGAACAAGGATTATTAGCAACAATCCAGAGTCAAACGGTTACGCACATATATGAAGTGTAATATGCCATGCCCCTTTTTGGCGCCACTTGTTCGCTTGGCCCCTCCCCTTGGTAGATGCTGGGGCTACCTCTGTCCAATGAAATCATGATATGATCATTGTTGAGCCCGGTGTCTTCCCGCTCGATGCCGTCTGCGCTTGTGGCCATGTTATTTGAAGAGTTGCCATAACTGTGACCATGCACATGACGCCTATAGAATGCTCACATGTCCACAGAAACCATCTCTTATACTACTATGCTCACACATATCCAACACTCATCAAAAGCCTTGAGGCCCTCACATATATGATATAAGGCTTTAAACCAGTTGTTCCGGAGCTCTGGTTAACTGGTTAACCGATTGCGAGAATCAAATAACCGCCTCAACCGGTTGTATTTTGGCTAAATAATCACTTCAACCGGTTGTTAGAAATTTAGAGCAACCTCAACCGACTGGTTGGTATTTTATAAAGGAGTTGCAAGTATTGTCACGCACGTCTTGCATGAGAAAACAATAAGCGGACGAGAGCAAACAATGGAGAGAAGGCAGGGATCCATCTCACATTGTACATGTTTATAGCAACATTATTATACAATTATAGCAGCAACTAATCTGTTCACTTGATGGTGAGTTGTCACACAACGGTCCCCCCAGACCATCCGTGGCGCTGTGAACGATCCCCCTAGGACCATCCATGGTGCCATAGATGGTCTCCGTCTGCCACAGATGGTCCGCCCCCTGATTAGATTGGTGATGGAGCCTCATGGAGGGGGAGGGGGCATTTTTAGCGATCTAAAACAAGCATCCACTTATCATGCATGCGCAGCGCATAAATGATACGTGAAGCTAGCTATCGTATACTAATTGTATGCTGCATAATTAGTGAACTATATTTGGTGGGGGGGGAGCCGCCCCCCCCCCCCCCCTCCTGGATCCGCCACTAATACATGCAAATACTGCACAATACTGTCAGCAGGATGACACAGTACACACATACCAATACTTCACGTTACATACATGTAACTGTCTCAAAATGATCAGCTGTAAATTGATTATCTTAAGTTAAGCTTGATGCATGTCGTTGCAAATGGTATCTCTCTGTCCGATACTGCGCGTGGAAGTTTTGGAACATTGAGCGTAACGAAGGAAATATGTGCACGCATGAAGAGTTGTAATATGTCACAATACTATTCCTTTTTGCTGATATACTCGCCACTCATTTTAAAAACAGCTCAGTGCATGCTCTGCCTCGAGAAATATGCCACGGATATGTTTCTTAACTCGTAAGTTACGTTTCTGAATCTTACGTTTTATGTTCGGCTCAAAAAGGTTGACATATTTGTGACTACAAAAGGGGGACCATATGTAGCAGAGGGAGACCATGGGTGGTGACTATGGATGGTCCGGGGGTGACCGTCTGTATCACCATGAACTATCCAGTTGGACCGGTTATAGCCCGGACCATTTACGGTGTGACAGAGTCCGCGCACACTGCATGTTGTATGCGGCGACATCAGCGACATGCTTAGGAGTGCGCCATGCGCTATATTATCTTACTTGCCATGTGGCAAAGCGCTGGTTTAGCTTTTGGTCCATCGATTATGCATCAACAGCTATACCTTAACATACATGTATACATTCCGTTGGCTACATGTGCATATTTTTTGTCTAATTCGTTCCTCAACTGACATTTGTACATGTACAATTTGTAGAGGCATTTTTCATCACTGTTACATTGCCCTTATCACTTACATGTACCTCCTCCCCAACCCTATTTCCCCACCCTCTTATGACCCACCCCCTCCAGCTTCTCATTTGTTGTCCATGTGTGGGTGTGTCCTCTGTGACTGTCTGAAGGATGAATTGTGTGGTAGTATGTTTATGGTACAGCCATAATTATATCTATCTCTTCAGAAACAACAGACATCACTGATGTTGGCAGATAAAAATGTCCATGTAGAGGTTGTGGAGATGCTGATGTCAGCAGGTGCCCAAGTTGATCTAAAGGTGAGTGTGGGAGGGATAAGGGTGTACCAATAAGACCATGAGGGATGTACCAATAGGACCATGAGGGGTGTACCGATAGGATCATGAGGGTTATACCAATAGGGCCATGAGGGGTGTACCAATAGGACCATGAAGGGTGTACCAATAGGACCATGAAGGGTGTACCAATAGGACCATGAAGGGTGTACCAATATAGGACCATGAGGGGTGTACCAATATAAGACCATGAGGGGTGTACCAATTTAGGATCGTGAAGGGTGTACCAATAGGACCATGAAGTAGGGTGTGTAACCGATTTTCAGGTTTTACAGGTTAATCGATTATTCGCGATTACGTATTCAGTCGACTATGCATTTAGTAGAATAGCAGGTTACCGATTTCTGAATTTCGTTTAGTCGAAAATCCCAATTCTGTTTTTCTTAGTCACGATTCGTCGATATTCGTTTCCTTCATATGCAAAAATCGATAGGAAATCGATTACCACTTTTTATATGACCTTTGCTTTTCCCGCCTGTACAAAGGCTTACTAACAGGGTTGCCGCAATACATCGCGGTTAACGATATATCGCGGTTAAATTTGACGTACCGCGGTTAAATTTGACATACCGCGGTTAAATTTGACGTACCACAGTTACAGTTAACCGCGATGATTTATAACCTTCACCGCGGTTAAAGTATGCAATATTTTACGGAGTACAAATGCATTAAATAAGAAACACACAGAGCAATAATCAAGTCTCCGCATAAACCTGCAGCGAATAATTAACCTTGCAAGCAGTTAACCTAGAAGCTTGGAGTTCTGACAGAGAAATATGTGCTTACTTAGGCGCGAAGGCCATGTATCGTTTGTTTGATATGTTATTGGCAACAGAAAATGCACTTTCTGAAGGAGCGTTTGAATCAGGAATGGCCAAATAAGGAATAGCTAAATAATTTTTAGCCATAAAGTATTTCACGTTCTTTCCACCACATAGTGGGTCAGCTTTTCCAAAGTCTGTTCCGTCTTCTTTCATATACTTATCAAGCTAGACTGACTAGTTCTTTGTTTTCTATATTGTATGGATTCCCTTTTTTTTAACCATACAATAGCATAAGTTAAAATCATCATCACTTGTACTTGTAGCAGAAGATATCTTATCAGATTAGTGCCCATGGATGCGCGCACGCTTCAATGTACTGAAGTCCCACGGACGCACGGAAGCATCCAAATGCAATAGTGGACTGTACAATTGTGGCATTACGCAACGGTTAGCTTTCAAGACGTAATATTAGCTACAAAGCTTCGCCACACCTAGGGCTTCAGTTTCCAAGGTTCTGTTTGAAAGGTTGTGTTGAAAAATTCCCACAAAAAGGTGACTATTATCGCAATAAATCAGTAGCATACACAAATAATGAATTTTCAGCTATCTAAGTGGAAGCGAACGTTCACACAAAGGACGATGCCAGGGCATGCTTGAAGATGTCTCCAGCTTGTCCAGTGACGCTAGTAGGTAATAGAGTCGAACCTATGATGGAGGGAAAAATAGTTTTTGAGATGTTTGAAGTGGGCTATACATAGAAAACCCACACAGTACCATCACACCCATCCCAATGACACACATGCCACATTAGTATTATCTAACCCTCCCACTTACACACATGTACACACACCTACACACATGTGCATACACCTACACACATGTACACACACCTACACACATGTACACACACCTACACACATGTACATACACCTACACACATGTACACTCACCTACACACATGTACATACACCTACACACATGTACATACACCGACACAAATGTAGAGCAAAGGAACCTATTAAGGAACAACCAACTTCCCTTGACTGATGCAGACAAACTATGCATGCTAGAGAGATAATTTAAACACTGTTGGATAGAGAATTTAACGTAGATTACATTTATACTAACTATAGGAAAGGTTTTGTGAATCCTGGTACCGAAAACTCAGTATGGGAAAGGTACCAAATAAGGAACAACCACATCAAAGGGTTGTTATATAAACACTCAACAGCATGGGGTTTGCTTTGGGGAGGGGGCGGGTGCTACTTGCTAAAAAATGAAACATCTATCCTCTGGTTGCCTATTATGGCCAATAAACGACAGGCCTGTCTCCACTACATGGGGTAGATGCTCTTCCTGAAGACACCATTGTAAGCTTTGGTGCATGTGGCACAAGAGGTGAAGCCTGGAGGCGGATTGATCTCAAGGCTGCTGCAATGACAACAGATCGAAGAAGATCTGCAGTTATGCCTAAAATTGTCAATTCAGTACCACTCCATCTATGTGGCTGCATGTGCATATGTCCTGAGCAGGTGCAACATGCTGAATGGACCTCTCCTCAAAGTTCAGAAAGTACCACTGATAATTCAGATGGAGAAAGCTTAGTTCCACAGGACAACGCTATATCCCTACTACAAGTACTCAATTTGAGCGTTTGAAAGGTTCAGCTCAGTGCATGACTTCAGCACAATGGATTGATGAATTTAAGGCTGCTGAGGCAGAGCCGATGCCGCCGTTGAGGCAGGTGCGGCCATGGCCGCACCACTTTTTTCAGGGGTTTTTTCTTGCTTTTTTTAATTTTTTTAATGTTATTGGCAAGACTAGGGTTACCTGTATATGCATGTTAATAGTATTATTGTGTCTGAGTTACCACAATTGCTAACCAATTGAAGCATGTTCATTTGGCCAAAAACCCTCAGCGATGCTTCCAACCATCGTGGTTCAACTGCAATCCGTGGTAGTACGTTGTGTCAAGTTATGATGAAGCCCGTGATCTAGCGTTTTGTCAGTTGTCATGCATGCATGCCATCATGATATTCATTCGCAATACTGATGTACACTTTTCGCGTAGTGGTGATGTAATCCATCCGTGCTGCGTATGTGGATCTGGGGACGAAACTATGGCTGACTTTAGATAAAGATGGGGTTTTCCAACTGGCAAGGCGCTACCATCAGATTTATATGAATTCTCAGGATGCAATCGTGCACGACCCAAAAGTTCTTGAATAGCTGTAGCGCATGACTTTGAGTACATTCACATGCATGTTCCGATTCACATGCATGTTCCGATTCACATGCATGTTCCGATTCACAAGACAAAATATTGAAAAATATAGCATTTTCTGTTTCGAGAGACCTACAATCAAAAGTTTGGTGTTCTATATTCAATTATGCATGACAGCAATGAAGCAACCAATGCGTATGCATGCATGTTGGTGATGACTTGGTGCCACACGAGGAATTTTCCAGATTAGCCAATCAAAAGATGCTAACACTCTGCATCTGTCATTAAAAACTGCCATGAGCTGTGTTAAGATCTAAAGATGTCGCGAGTAACTTGTAGATATGACAGGCTATGGACATGCATGCACTGAATCTTGCATGCAGTAATTAAGGAACACATGCAGACCTTAATATAGATTCAAGATAAAGACATCTACTGAATTGTTTTCCGGTGATGTATTTTGTTAATGCAAGTGCTGTGTAGCCTGTTCCTCTCGCTTCTGGCTTCTTTTTTTGTGCATCAATCCTTCGTTTGATACCAGCGCTAGCTCCTCCCGCGGCACTGCGCGCGGTTAGGCCGGACCACTTTTTAAATGCCGGCGTCGGCCCTGTTAGGATATGAAGAGGAGAGAGATAGCTGAGAAAGAAGAGCGACGCAGAAAAAGAAAAGCAGCTCTGGAAGAAAACGCTGCATTAGAGCGCATGAAAGCTATAATGAAATCAGGAGGTCGCAAAGGAGCACAATGCTGCACTCCTAGCTTGCCAAATGCTCGTGGAGGATATTTATCCAGCAACTAGTGGGTCAATCAGATTCATTGATTTATCATCATTGCAAACCCATAACTTTGATTAAATTTTTTATAAGATTTAGTGTTCCTTAATAGGGGTGCGTTCCACATTCGGTCTCTTTGCTCTACACACACCTACACACATGTACACCTTCCTATATTATAGTATAATCACACCCCTCCCACTTACACACATGTACACACACTCCTTCATACACATGTACACAACTCACACACCTTCCTTTATTATAGTATAATCACACCCCTCCCACTTACACACGGGTCAATACATATGAAGATCACTTAAAATTGGACGCATAGCTTTAGATTTTGTTGCAACTTCTCATATTTTTCAGTCCTCATATGAAAGTAACTTTGGTGAAAAAAAAAACATCGTCATGAATAATTAATGATTCTCCACATTTTTGCTCCTTTGCTGAGCCATTACTTTGCTCTCACAGATCTTGCAGGGTTATATTTGGTATCAAATCGATGCTCTTTTGATGTACAACTAAATTATCATATGCTTTTATGATAGAGGTTAAAGGGTTAAAAATTATATGTGTTTATCACACGGTTTACAGAATTCAGCCCACTTGCAGATTGAAACTCGACATTTTTTTTTTACATAGTGAAAGCCACACCCTGTTATAATGTTTTAGAAAAATAAAAAGTCTGAGTATCAGTTATCTCTGGGAACCACAAGCGATTGAACATCAGGACGCCATTTTTTCTTTTTTTTGGCACCTTCAATGTTTACATGGGTCACAAGTGGAGTTATGTAATAATCATCCACACATTTGTAAACTGTGGTTGGCATGACTCAGCACATATCAGAGACACTCCTCCTGTAGGTTTTTTTAACCCAATAAGGCATGCGCGGGCTTTAAAAGGTATTTTTAGTAGTCTGGCGTTTCGTAAAGCCATGAAAAGATTTATAGTCATACGCGTCGTATATACTCGTATCGGACCCTTGTATATTCGAGTTGTACCAGCTGCAATAATAACAGAACATCATTCTCTCTGTATTCGAAACGGAGATTTAGCATGCTGCAATTGTCTACGAAAAATACGTAAGCTCTATCCTGAAATAGCGTTCGTAGATACCTCTAGCGGTAGTAGCCTTACACAAGCAGTTGTGGGTCCTAGTAGCCCAAGTTGCCAACATGGTGCAGGCCCCAGTAGCCCAAGTTCCCAACACGGTGCAGGCCCTATATAGTAGCCCAAGTTCCCAACACAGTGCAGGCCCTAGCCGCTCTTCTCAAGATAGTGCAGGCCCTAGTATCCTTGAATCAGCTCCCAGTAGTGTGTTAAGCACGTGCACACCTGTGCAAACCGAAGATATGATGTTGGGAACTTGGGCTACTAGGACCCACAACTGCTTGTGTAAGGCTACTACCGCTAGAGGTATCTACGATTGACTACGAACGCTATTTCAGGATTGAGCTTACGCATTTTTCGTAGACAATTGCAGCATGCTAAATCTCCGTTTCGAATACAGAGAGAATGATGTTCTGTTATTATTGCAGCTGGTACAAGCCGTACAACTCGAATATACGAGGGTTCGATACGAGTATATACGACGCGTATGACTATAAATCTTGCCATTGCTTTACGAAACGCCAGACTACTTTAAAGCCCGCGCATGCCTTATTGGGTTAAAAAAACCTACAGGAGGAGTGTCTCTGATATGTGCTGAGTCATGCCAACCACAGTTTACAAATGTGTGGATGATTATTACATAACTCCACTTGTGACCCATGTAAACATTGAAGGTGCCAAAAAAAAGAAAAAATGGCGTCCTGATGTTCAATCGCTTGTGGTTCTCAGAGATAACTGATACTCAGACTTTTTATTTTTCTAAAACATTATAACAGGGTGTGGCTTTCACTATGTAAAAAAAATATGTCGAGTTTCAATCTGCAAGTGGTCTGAAATCTGTAAACCGTGTGATAAACAAATATAATTTTTAACCCTTTAACCTCTATCATAAAAGCATATGATAATTTAGTTGTACATCACAAGAGCATCGATTTGATACCAAATATAACCCTGCAAGATCTGTGAGAGCAAAGTAATGGCTCAGCAAAGGAGCAAAAATGTGGAGAATCATTAATTATTCATGACGATGTATTTCGTAAACCATTAAAGTTTTTTGACTTTTTTTTTCACCAAAGTTACTTTCATATGAGGACTAAAAAATATGAGAAGTTACAACAAAATCTAAAGCTATGCGTCCAATTTTAAGTGACCTTCATATGTATTGACCCACACATGTACACTCACACTCCTTCATACACATGTACACAACTCACACCCCTCACATGTACACATACTACACACATGTACGCAATTCACTTTTCCTATACTCATGTACACACTCACACCCCTTCCTACACACATACACAACTCGCACTCCTTCCTACACATGTACACAACTAACACCCCTCCCACCTACACACATGTACACAACCCCCTTCGTATACACATGTACACACTCACTCTCCTTCCTACACATGTACACAACTAATACCCCTCCCACCTACACACATGTACACACCCCTTTGTATACACATGTACACACTCATATCACATACTACATACATGTACACACACACACCCCTTCCTATACACATGTACACAACTCACACCACACATGTAGACATTAGTATCATCACACCCCACCTACACTACACACTTGTACACTCATACCCCTTCCTACACACATGTACACCCCTTCCTACACCACATGTACATAATTCACACCCCTTCCTATACCACATGTACATAATTCACACCCCTTCCTAAACACATTTCACATCCCTCCTCCCACCTTCACACCCCTCCTAACTACACACTCTCCCACCTATCACACCCCTCCCAACTACACACCCCACCTATCACACCCCTCTCAACTACACACCCCACTATCACACCCCTTCCAACTACACACCCCACCTATCACACCCTCCCAACTACACACCCCACCTATCACACCCCTCCCAACTACACACCCCACCTATCACACCCCTCCCAACTACACACCCCACCTATCACACCCCTCACAACTACACACCCCACCCATCACACCCCTCCCAACTATACACCCCACCTATCACACCCCTCCCAACTATACACCCACCTATCACACCACACACCCCACCTATCACACCACACACCCCACCTATCACACCCCTTCCAACTACACACTACACACCTCCTCCCACCTATCACACCCCTCCCAACTACAAACTATACACCCTCCTCCCACTTATAATACCCCTCCCAACTACACATTACACACCCCTCCTCCCACCTATCATACCCCTCCCAAATATACACCCCTCCCACTTGCATACAATACATGTACCATCACACCCCTTCCAGTTCCATCCCACTTACACATTTGTACCGTCACCACTCGTACGCCATCACACACGATGGCACGGTAACACTCCCCCTCTACAGGTACCCCACTAGACAAAGTTAGTATTAGTGCATACATACCAGCTGCCACCACTACAGATAGCGAATGGTAATGCAAACACTAGTGCAGTGTGTTACAGCAAAAGTAAATAACGTCGTCGTCCTCCCCTGCTACTTGATAGAACGACGCAAAACCGGGTGCTACAGAATAGAATTAGCCAAGGCCTATGCGACAGGTGCATGCTATATTGACCCACTTGCATGCCCAAAAACGAAGTAGAATGAACTGAATACCAAAGCAAATGTACTGTGCACAAAAAAGTTATGCGCTAACCTCTTTCTTACGTCTTCCGATCCTATATGACAGTCGAGCGTGTCTTGATGGCTTCGTTCCATAGCTTCGTCCGTGGTACCACGTCCGTTTCAGGAGTGATCAAACCGATCAGTGTACACCATCTGATAGCCAAACTCTCCTACCATCGTTCTTTGAAAAGTTCACAATACACAACTTTCATTGTTTAAAAGTTATGTGACACATCACTCTGGCCACATTAAAACTAAGAAAACTTAAAAATTAATCTGGGCCATAGCGTATTCAATAACGTAATGTAATTTGGGCACTAATCTGTTAATTCCTGGAATTTGTTTTGCACAAAGGTGATTATATATTACTCATTTGCCTCTTCTTATATCTGAAGCTTTGCATGGTACTAGTAACTTTGCTAGGACTGGATGGTATGCATGGGATTGGATGTGATGCTGTCCACGGTAAAACTTCACCGGCTTTTGTTTTAAAAGGTATTCACAATACCATACAAAACCCACTAGCTCGCTGCACTTGGTGCAAACCACCCAAGGTTCATCAAGTAGCAGCTGCTTGTGAATAGCAAAGAACTGCCACAGTGTACTTTAACATGATCACTAGCGTGGTTAGGGGTCGAAAATTGGCTTTTTATTTGTGCTGAATACCTGAGAATACGTAATTTTTAACCGCAATATATCGCAGTTACGATGGTTAAATATTAACCTTAACCGTGGCAACCCTGCTTACTAATATAACAGGTTAATTAATCGGTAAAAATATATATATACATGTATAGTACATGTGCGTTAGTTATACGCTACGTACTCTTTTGCACAGGTGACAGGTGTCCAAATACTTATGTACACCTGGGGCTGGCTCTTTTCCAGATGTTCAGCCATGACATTCTGAATATCATAACTAAAATGTTCCTTTCAGGTACAAAATGCCTGAAACTCGTATAGTTCCCATCCGCCGTCATTGACAGTTATAATCTGTTGTTCGAATAGCATGAACCTCAATAATTTGATAAGTACTGTCATTGAGCACAACCAGCTAGAAACCTCATGGTGTAACACCGCTCCACGCGTAAGACAAAGCCGCCAATCAAAACATGTTTGCCTCAAGCGCAAGCTGCGGATGGACATGCTAATGACTCTTTAGAAAAATACGCCTATATGGTAGTCATTTTCATTTCTTTGTCTCAATAAGCTTTTGTCCCTGCCCATACTTAGTAGTGCGTTGGTAGCGACAGGGGCGGATCCAGGATTTCGGGAAGGGGAGTCTAATAACTATATTCACAAGCAGGGGTGGGTACGGAGGGGGCATGCCCTCTCCAGTGACAGCCAGGGGGTCTGGGGGAACGCTGATAGTTTCCCCACTGGGGCCTGGGGCAAAGCCCCAGCCGCTTTTCTTACTTTTGTGTTTACTTAGCATGAAAATACACAGTTTTGACAGTGATATGAACTTAATATTGATAACTACCAACGATTAATAGAAGCCTGCGTGGATAGCGACGAGGAAACTCTTCATTCACACTGCTCAGCAATTAAATTGGTAACGCAAAGCCATTGTGACCACATGGTGGTCTAAACGACATATACATTTTACCTCATATACCTATTTGAACTATTTATTTAACTACCTGTTTCCTGAGGAAAAGAACCTGAGATCCCATCCAATTCACGTCTTTACTTCCTGCTCACACCATTTGATCGCGTGGTAATACTAACAGTAATAGACCTACTAAATTAACCACGCATACAACATTAATTTTGGTTACTCGGTCTTGGAGGGTTTTGGCTTTAGATCCACCCCCAACCCCCTCTCTGAAAACGTTGGATGAATGGAACGCTAACTCGCGAATTTACTTGTGTTCTGCTCGTTGAACGCTTCATTTTTTAACGCGTCAATCATATGTAATTGACTTTTAAAAGGAAATCAAAATGTATGCATACATGAAATAATATTCAAACCTCACAATACACATGTTAAACACAAATTTCAATATTAAACTAGTAAACTATGTAACTATGTATGAGTCAACCATCTAAGTAGAGGTCTGAGACTTTAGCACGGGGACCTGCTCTTGCAAGAAATGCTCTGGCATTCGAGCGCACAAGGGAAAGGTTTAGTCTGGAATAAATGCTGTCCAGAGTGGTGGAAGTGGAGGAGTTAACCTGGACTGAAAGGCGGGAAGCAAGTTTCTTGAAATTGTCAGAGGCAAGTTGGCCCCAGGCCCCGAATGATTCAACAACAAGGGGTATGCAGCTCCAGCCTAGTTCTGCACAAATCCCTGAATTTGCTTGTATCTTTCGCTGTTCTGTGGCAAAAGCTGCAGAGCCTGCTGTGTGTCCCGCTTCGGAAACTATGTCAGGTTTTAGCGGAGACGACACAGATAGGTCGAACGCAGCAGGTTTGCCATTGAAGCCCCAGTTGTTAACTAGAATTTCTGCTGGTCTAGATTGTTTCTGGTCATGACCAAGACCACTGCCAGCTTCCAGCTTAGGGTTGTATAAGGCTTTCTTGAAGAGGTGATGCAAGGTGTCGCGAAGGTTGTTATGACGCGCAACCCCTCTTGCATGTTAGAGCGTGGTGAGCCTCAAGGGCTTTTGTCGGGCAAAGGGCACACACAGAGCCAGGCTCACATAACTGAATACCAAGCCACCATTTGATGGCAAACTGACATTCGGAAGGTGTTAGATGCAAGCCTAAGGCTGGTGATGGGGTGACACGCAACCAAGAGCTAGCATGTGGGGATGAGACGGAAAGAAGTCAGGCTCGGTCAGCTAAGGAGCTGCTTTGCAAGAGGGATTGAAACTGTTTGTCTTCAAGATTCTGTGACAAAACATGTCGATTGGTGTGGATGGAGTCAAAGGTTGATGAAAGAGCTTCATTGGGAGAAACAAGGGCATTATAAATATTGATGGCCTCAAGGAGGTATGGTGAATTGATGTGGTCAGGGAAGGAGGCACTAATAGAGCTGATGTATGCAGCAGAGCAATGGAGGAAACAGATCGAAGGTCCAAACCGCCATGGGATAAGCTCAGCATGGCTTGCTTCCAGGCTGGGCAGTTAGGTGACAAGTCAATAGCAGTGCACTCCATGAAGCAAGCTTTGACACTATCATCAAATGTAGCGAGAGTGGATTGAATCAAATTGAAATTAATTATTCTATTCATAACTGGTCGGGCCGAGAGGGGGGTCTTTAGACCCCTTAGACCTGGATCCGCCACTGAGCGACGCCGAGCAAGCAAACAAGAATGTGTTTTTCGGTGAAAAATTAAAAAGCTTGAAACACTTATAATTACCATCCACCGCCATTGAAATCATTCCCACCAGTGGGTGTGGCGTAACAGTGGAATGTACCTCGCTGGCAGTCCCTGTGGATACTATCATATAGCCCACGTGTTCGTGTGTAACTGTTGTTTGATGATTTAACTCTTTGACCGCCAAGTGCACATTTATGTGCAATAATTGCACCCCGCGTTCACCGCCAAGTGCACATAAATGTGCACACGTATTAAAAAACCAATCTGTGTCACATGGTTATTACGCACTTTGTGCACCAAACAGCGCTCGGGGCATAGAACTATGACTGGAGTGTTGGTTTTTAATTGAAAGGTAAGCGGTAACTAACAGCTGCAGCTGTATGTGTAATGGCGCCTCTATCGTCACTAGCGGCTTTGAATTAGCACCCGCTTGCTCTACTAAAATAGGGGAGAGTGAAGCATTTTTCTAAACCTGGACCTTAGAAATAACACCAAGGGACAAAAATATCGTGTTTTCGTCGCCTGTTTTATAGTATACATGACATACAGCTTCAAATCCCTGCCCACTTGGCTCCGCCTATATCGGGTGCTGTTAGCAACCATTGTTTTTCAAACACCAAATATAAATATATCAAAACAAACATCACAAAACGCCTTTTATCATAGTAATATCTTTAAAGTAAGCTAACCGTGTGATTCTTCAAGAACAGCGAGTTTTCGGCGACTAATAAGCTACGGTAGCCATAATTAAAAACGTAGCTGACAATTAACGACGTCATATTGACGTCCAAAGAGTTAAATAAGCAGCTGATAAGCAATACAACGAGTATAGACTCGAGAAACGGTGATTTATCGTGCCAATATCAAAAATCAGGAAAACCTGGAAAAACCTAGGTATTCGTTGGCATATTAGTAGTGCATTAATCGCCAAAATGGATTTAATGTTTCTAATAACCGATTTGCAAGTTGCTATAAACCTGAAAAATTGTTTGGACTTTTTTTCATAGTCGAAATAATCGATTTTGATTTATGTAAAAGGTTACACACCCTACAATGAAGGGTGTACTAATCGGACCATGAGGGGTGTACCAATAGGACCATGAAGGGTGTACCAATAGAACCATGAAGGGTGTACCAATAGGACCATGAAGGGTGTACTAATAGGACCATGAAGGGTGTACCAATAGGACCATGAAGGGTGTACCAATAGGACCATGAAGGGTGTACCAATAGGACCATGAAGGGTGTACTAATAGGACCATGAAGGGTGTACTAATAGGACCATGAAGGGTGTACTAATAGGACCATGAAGGGTGTACTAATAGGACCATGAAGGGTGTACTAATAGGACCATGAAGGGTGTACTAATAGGACCATGAAGGGTGTACTAATAGGACCATGAAGGGTGTACTAATAGGACCATGAAGGGTGTACTAATAGGACCATGAAGGGTGTACCTATTTAGGACTATGAGGGGTGTACCAATTGGTGTACCAATATGACCATGAGGGGTGTACCAATAGGATCATGAAGGGTGTACCAATAGGACTATGAAGGGTGTACTAATAGGACCATGACGGGTGTACAAATATAGGACCATGAGGGGTATACCAATAGGACCATGAACGGTGTACCAATAGGACCATGAAGGGTGTACCAATATAGGACCATGAGGGGTGTACCAATTTAGGACCGTGAAGGGTGTACCAATAGGACCATGAGGGGTGTACCAATAGGACCATGAGGGGTGTACCAATAGGACCATTAAGGGTGTACCAATAGGACCATGAGGAGTGTACCAATAGGACCATGAGAGGTGTATCAATAGGACCATGAAGGGTGTACTAATAGGACCATGAAGGGTGTACCAATTTAGGACTATGAGGGGTGTACCAATTGGTGTACCAATAGGACCATGAGGGGTATGTACCAATATTTATAAGGACTATGAGGGTTGTAGCAATAGGAACTCATTGGTACCACTTTTTGATAAATGTATACCTGATGAGATGTTGATGACAACAGTTGTTGGGCTGTGGTGATATGCATGCTTTACATTGCATACACAGGTAGGAATTCCAAGTTGAGGCTCATTAATGAAGTGTCTGGACACTTTAATCATTTGTTGTACAGAGGCTTTTAAATATTCTTTGGTGTGTTCATGTCATTAGTATTGCTACATGTGTACACTTTGCTATGTGCACAAGATATTAAAAATTCAATTAAAATAAAATTGGTGATGTAGGATTTATATACAGAAAAAGTAAGGAAACAAGGAATTATGGAAACTAATGAACAATAATTATTACAGACCTAAATCTACCTGGCTGACATTCTGTGCTAAATGTAGGTACAGTACCGCTCACCCGCAAGTTTACACTCGCTCGCGTGTCACACGCGAGTGGCGAGCGAGTGGCGAGCGAGCGAGCAATAATCGCTCGCGACTAATCACTCGTTGTAAACATAATAGGTACTCGCACGGCACACGCGAAGCACTCGCATGGAAAATTCATTTATAATTTACAGCACGAGTGATATACATGTAGGGTACATAGCAGCTGCACAACATAGCAGCTGCACAACGGACGTGATATTCTGTTTCTCGCTCACTTCTTTGTTTTTCTCCACGTTCGATAATGTTGCATGTGGCCTGTACGGAATCGCTTAAGAGTAAGTGGCTACATGTCCTTAGATCTGATATTTATCTGATCTACGTAACAATTACCAGCGACTAAAACGCCTACGCATTACCTCATTCACTTTGATGTGGATGACACCATGTGTGTGGTCAACCAGAAAAGGGTAGTGTTGCCAGTTGGCCAAGTGGGTGTTGGAATGCAGTGTGGTGTTCAGTGGTGGAAGAACACCATTTATCATGGCAAAATAATTTTCTGTGGTAAGCTTGTTGATACAGGTAAAACGTAACCATACTATGAATACAATATAAAGGAGATGAAGCTACATGTAAAGCTGAGCTAGAGAAGGAAATAGAAATGAAGGAAGCAGAAAAGGAACTGGAGGTGGAAGCAGAGAATGAAATGGAGGTACAAGCAGAAAAGGAACTGGAGGTGCAAGGAGAAAAGGAAATGGAGGTGCAAGCAGAAAAGGAACTGGAGGTGCAAGCAGTAAAGGAACTGGAGGTGCAAGCAGAAAAGGAACTGGAGGTGCAAGCAGAAAAGGAACTGGAGGTGCAAGCAGAAAAGGAACTGGAGGTGCAAGCAGAAAAGGAACTGGAGGTGCAAGCAGTAAAGGAACTGGAGGTGCAAGCAGAAAAGGAACTGGAGGTGCAAGCAGAAAAGGAACTGGAGGTGCAAGCAGAAAAGGAACTGGAGGTGCAAGCAGAAAAGGAACTGGAGGTGCAAGCAGAAAAGGAACTGGAGGTGCAAGCAGAAAAGGAACTGGAGGTGCAAGCAGAAAAGGAACTGGAGGTGCAACAGAGAAGGACGGAATAGAAATTGTGAAGGAAAAAGAAACACCATCTAACCCAGGCCTAAATAAGAAGAGAAAAAAGGCAAACAAAAAACAGGAATCAAAATCAAATAAGAAGGTATGCACATACTACAGTGTCTAAACATGTACATGTGGTCAGTAACTTTCTTTCCATAGACCAATGCAAGAAATGAGAAACCTGGGAACTTTGCTATTAAACATGTCATTTCACCAACTTCACAGGTACATTTACACATTGCTACAATTTCTATGCTCCTGTAGAAGTAATTATAAATAAATAACTTGACTCCTAAAAACAGTGCAGGTCTCGGAAAAGAAATGGTGGGTGTGTACAAAGGGAGTGTGCAGGGTGGATGTATACAAGGGGTGTGTAGTGTGTGTGCATGTACAAGGAGACTGTGCAAGTTGTGTGAGCGTGTGTGCAGTGTAGTGTGTGCAAGGAGGGCATGTACAAACGGAGTATGCATGTGTGTGTACCTGTGATGTAATGTACATGTAGTTGGTAGGGATGTGACCAGGTGCATGCATGTTGGTGGGTGGTGTGATGTTGCCTAGGTGTATGTGAGAGGGGTATGATTATAATTTGTTCTTAAATTTATTGGAACACTGCTACTGTAAAGAACATGCTGAGGCTATTGTGAGTGCTGTCAAGGACAATGATGAAATGCTGAAAGCTATAAAGCAGATGATGGAAAGTTTGCTGCCTTGTATCCTGTCACTTGCTGGTCGTTCACTTCAACCATCAAATGCTGGTCCTTCCCACTTGCCATCCACCAATGCTGTGTCTCTCCACCAGCCAACAACCAATGCTGTGTCTTTCCACCAGCCAATCACCAATGCCGATTCTTTCCACCAGCCAATCACCAATGCTGCAGTTTCATCCCACCTGTCATCCACCAATGTATCCACCAATGAAGCTTCATCCCACCTGCCATGGCTGCCATCCACCAATGCATTTTCATCCCACCTGTCATCCACCAATGAAGCTTCATCCCACCTGTCATCCACCAATGCAGTTTCATCCCACCTGCCATGGCTGCCAACCACCAATGCAGCCACCAATGAAGCTTCATCCCACCTGTCATCCACCAATGCAGTTTCATCCCACCTGCCATGGCTGCCAACCACCAATGCAGTTTCATCCCTCCTGCCAAGCACCAATGAAGCTTCATCTCACCTGCCAACCAGCAATGCCATTGGGTGGCTAGATGATGACGATGATGTACCACCACTCCCTCCACCAATGCCTTCACTGCCTCCATTTTATATTAATCATCCTTTGGGCCAAGGCGAATCATGTCCAAGTGCAATGGGGTCTCAACTTTATTCAAGTAGTTTGCTGGCAGCAGTTCGGCTAAAGAGTTGTTCCAGGAAAAACTTTGGTGCCAACATGGTCAGATCTGTTTTTACTACCCATGAACGAGTGAGCAGCAATGTCAGTGGGAGATATGATAAACCCAAACTAGACCCCATCCGGATAAAATCTGTTAAGGAGGCTACCTTTAAGATGTATCCATGCAGTGTAGGGGAAAGTGAAGCAGAAGAATGGCAAGATTGCATAACAGCAATAGATGAGACATGCCGACGTATCAAACGCAAGCCAAAGGATCACACACTACCTTAACAGATTAGTGCCCAAATTACGTTACGTTATTGAATACGTTATGGCCTAGATTAAATTTTAAATTGGCAATCCTGAAGATTAGGGTCCCCACCGTTATTCACGTTTTTAATGATATTCACAACTAGATAAGCACTTCCACAAAATCAGTCATCCGATAACCACGTTATGAATATCATTAACCCTCGACCAGCGCTAAATTAATATTCATGACGCATGACGTTACGCGGAGGGTTTTTAAATAGAAATGTTCAAATTCGAGTGTACAAACGCTTGCGGGCCTTTCTCGAACGCGACGCTTCCGATGGTGCTTATTTTTTCGACACGAGTCGAGAAGTGTTTGTTCTAAACGATTTGTGGAATTTGAACGCTACGCGTGTATTTACGCTTCTCTGACGAACTTCGAGTGAGCGTATTTGGAATAGTGAAGCGATGCTCACTCTCGAAGGAGCCCTGATACCTCCGTTATGTGCGGTAAGTGTTCACACTAGCGTTCGTGTGTATTTACACGCATTCCCATTTAGTTTTTTCTAGGGCTGATCAACCACATTCATTGTATAGGCAGCTGGTAAGCTAGATGGTTCTTCAAACTTCCAGCTGCTAATTAGAAATGGTGATTCAATATGCATCGCTATTACAGGTAAGAGAAAGGGATGTAACGTATGTAATTCCATACCATAATGGTGCAACCATGTTCATCCCTTGTGCCATAACCATGTTCCACCCTTGCATCACAACCATGTTCCACCCTTGCATCACAACCATGTTCCACCCTTGCATCACAACCATGTTCCACCCTTGCATCACAACCATGTTCCACCCTTGCATCACAACCATGTTCCACCCTTGCATCACAACCATGTTCCACTCTTGTGTCACAAGCGTGTTTTCCCCCTTGTGCCAGAACCATGTTCGTCCCTTACATCACAACCATGTTCCACCCTTGCATCACAAGCATGTTCCACCCTTGTGTCACAAGCATGTTCCTCCCTTACATCACAACCATGTTCCACCCTTACATCACAACCATGTTCCACCCTTACATCACAACCATGTTCCACCCTTACATCACAACCATGTTACCCCCTTGTGCCACAAGCATGTTCCTCCCTTACATCACAAGCATGTTCCCCTCTTGCGCCACAAGCATGTTCCCTTCTTATGTCACAAACATGTTCCTCCCTTACATTACAAGCATGTTCCTCTCTTGTGCCACTAGCATGTTACCCCCTTACATCACAAGCATGTTCCCCTCTTGTGCCACAAGCATGTTACCCCTTACGTCACAAGCATGTTCCTCCCTTACATCACAAGCATGTTCCCCCCTTGTGCCACAAGCATGTTAACACCCTTACGTCACAAGCATGTTCCTCCCTTACATCACAAGCATGTTCCCCTCTTGTGCCACAAGCGTGTTACCCCCTTACGTCACAAGCATGTTACCCCCTTACGTCACTAGCATGTTACCCCCTTACGTCACAAGCATGTTACCCCCTTACATCACAAGCATGTTACCCCCTTACGTCACAAGCATGTTCCCCCCTTACGTCACAAGCATGTTCCCCCCTTACATCACAAGCATGTTCCCCCCTTACATCACAAGCATGTTCCCCTCTTGTGCCACAAGCATGTTCCCCTCTTGTGCCACAAGCATGTTACCCCCTTACGTCACAAGCATGTTCCTCCCTTACATCACAAGCATGTTCCCCCCTTGTGCCACAAGCATGTTACCCCCTTACGTCACAAGCATGTTCCTCCCTTACATCACAAGCATGTTCCCCTCTTGTGCCACTAGCATGTTCCTCCCTTACATCACAAGCATGTTCCCCTCTTGTGCCACAAGCATGTTACCCCTTTACGTCACAAGCATGTTCCTCCCTTACATCACAAGCATGTTCCCCTCTTGTGCCACAAGCATGTTACCCCCTTACGTCACAAGCATGTTCCTCCCTTACATCACAAGCATGTTCCCCCCTTACATCACAAGCATGTTCCCCTCTTGTGCCACAAGCATGTTACCCCCTTACGTCACAAGCATGTTCCTCCCTTACATCACAAGCATGTTCCCCCCTTGTGCCACAAGCATGTTACCCCCTTACGTCACAAGCATGTTCCTCCCTTACATCACAAGCATGTTCCCCCCTTACGTCACAAGCATGTTCCCCTCTTGTGCCACAAGCATGTTACCCCCTTACGTCACAAGCATGTTCCCCTCTTGTGCCACAAGCATGTTACCCCCTTACGTCACAAGCATGTTCCCCCCTTACATCACAAGCATGTTCCCCCCTTGTGCCACAAGCATGTTACCCCCTTACATCACAAGCATGTTCCCCTCTTGTGCCACAAGCATGGTACCCCCTTACATCACAAGCATGTTCCCCTCTTGTGCCACAAGCATGTTACCCCCTTACATCACAAGCATGTTCCCCTCTTGTGCCGCAAGCATGTTACCCCCTTACATCACAAGCATGTTCCCCTCTTGTGCCACAAGCATGTTACCCCCTTATGTCACAAGCATGTTACCCTCTTGTGCCACAAGCATGTTTCTCCGTTGTGCCACACCACTGTGTGGAGTGAACTCAGGGATGCTACCACCAGCACCTTCTCCATTGCACACACCAATGTCACTTTGCATTGCACACACAACCATATCTTCTTCATTACTACATCCTGTACAGCAGCTATGTTACATCCATTCATTATTATATTCATCATTTCTATTGCTGTACCACTATTATTCATTACTCCAGGTAGCGCCTTGATGACTTCATCATCAACATAGCCATCAAATTCGTCATCGCTACAGTCACTATCTATGTCCTCCATGTATAGGAGGAGGCTGAGGAAGGAACCTGCATCTGGTGATCGCCACTACTTTACACCCAAGATAGAAGCCACACTATGCATAGAATTCAATTTTAGTTGTGTAAACAAACTTCGCGCAGCTGCAATTGATTACACACGCCCGCGCTACGCATTTATATTATGCCATCCCGCTTGGCCACTAAAGTGGCCTTCCGCAATGCGCAAGCGCTCGCGTACGGCCACTATAGTGGCCCGTCGCTGTTCGAGGGTTATTTCACGCGCCTTTTCTGGATCGCTAAAAATAACCACCAGGCAGACAAACATCACCACCACTACATACACCAAGCTCCGTTAATCACGCCAAACACAGCACCACGCTTTCCACACTGCACAACCGTCGCACTGTCTCCACACATCAACCCGTAACACCGATCGCGTACAAGCTCTGCGTTCTCGTATTCTGCGTCCACACCGAGTCACGGACACTCACCTACATGTGGAGGTGAAGACAGATTCTCGGATAGGTGTCCTACAAAACTACATAATTTCTCAATACTAGTATCGCATCGCGCTTAATCACGTGATGGAGGCGTAGTGTGGTAGTGCCCAGGAAAATCATCCACACTCAATCGGGCCTTCGGGGTTCAGAAATGTTTGAGGAAGATGGATAGCCTCTCAATCAAAAAGCGACACAGCCAGTTATCCTATAGTACATATTGACTAATTAGTTGCTCCTATTAATTAGTTATTATTTGTTTTATTTATTTTTTTTCACGGTTACCCATATACCCCCCCCCCCCCCCCACCAGGGTTGCCGAAGGCCGACCTTTCAGGCCGGACCTTCTGGCCTGACCTTCAGGCCGGAACCCGGCCTGAAAGGCCACTTATTAAAGATGTGGTTAGATTATTAATCTTAATAAACTTGAATAATATTATCGCAAGATTATATTATATACAATCATTGTTAATTAATCAGTCACACGATTATGCCGCATACATCAGTAAGTTGCGTAGTTGAACCAGACCGCCGAGACCGGTCCAGACGTAACTAATCTTACTGACTTGGCTGAAAAAAATTGCTCTATGTGACCTTTTTTTGATTTCAGAGTGCTTTCATTGTGGGCCAAAGCCATGGATGTTTCCTCATATGCTACACCGTCATGCAGCTCATTTTTATGGTGTCTTTGAAGATGCCTAAGAAGAGTTGAGTTTTCCTTGACAAAGGCCTTGTGGCAGTGGTCGCACCAAGCTTTGTCAGCAAACCCTTCATATCCTCTCTTTTCATGACATTTGTACAATTTGAAATGTGCCCACACCACGGAGGGTTGTTTGCGTCGTTGCGGGTACCTGATAAGCTCATCAGTGTTATAAACCCAGCGGTCTGGGTTTATAGGAGACACAAGCTTATGGGATACATCTGCTACAGAGGACTCAGAGGAGCCACCAGTCCCACCACTATCACCTGAAGCTGTATTCATACCGCTAGTGACGGCCAGCTCACGCGCGTCATAATTAATTGATTGTAAATATATATTTAATAATTTTAACATGAAATTTAATAATTGTATCATTCGGGTCGACCTTTCAGGCCACGGGCCGGAGCCCTGGCCTGACCTTCAGGTCACAGGCCGGACCCTGGCCTGACTTTCGGCAACCCTGCCCCCCACCCCCCCCCCCCCACCCCTCCTTTCGCTCGCGATTGCTAACTACTAGCTGCTGTTTAGTTTAACTAAATACGTGAGTGCATGTACAAATCATATCATAAATAAACATATCGCCTTCGGGGGGGGGGGGGGGGGGGGGCAGGGGTCGAATTAGGTGAGTACTTTTCGTACGTATATACGTACAGTGTATGTACCAAATAGAATTAAACTTTCTAGTGTTGGGGAAGGGGTGTCGTTCGAACTCATCGGCCACGCCCCCTCCATACACCCATGAGAGGTCCCGTGCATCTGCTTGTATTCACTCTTAACGTGTGCCTAGGAGCTTTCAATTGTTTGGGTGTAGGCATCCGACGCGGGGTCAACAAAGATATAGTAATATGATAAACGGTTTAAAATACTGCTCACTGGAACCAGAGCCAATTATTCAATATGTACTATAGGATAACCGGGTATGTCGCTTTTTGATCGAGAGGTTATCCATCTTCCTCAAATATTTCTGAACCCCGAAGGCCCGATTGAGTGTGGATGATTTTCCTGGGCACTACCACGCTACGCCTCCATCACGTGATTTAAAGCGATAGTATTGAGAAATTATCTAGGTTTGTAGAACACCGATCCGAGAATCTGTCTTCACCTCCACATGTAGGTGAGTGTCCGTGACTCGGTGTGGACGCAGAATGCGAGAACGCAGAGCTTGTACGCGATCGGTGGTACGGGTTGATGTGTGGAGACAGTGCGACGGTTGTGCAGTGTGGAAAGCGTGGTGCTGTGTTTGGCGTGATTAACGGAGCTTGGTGTATGTAGTGGTGGTGATGTTTGTCTGCCTGGTGGTTATTTTTAGCGATCCAGAAAAGGCGCGTGAAATAATGATATTCATAACGTGGTTATCGGATGACTGATTTTGTGGAAGTGCTTATCTAGTTGTGAATATCATTAAAAACGTGAATAACGGTGGGGACCCTAATCTTCAGGATTGCCCGCCACTTTTGTACGCGGGTTGATGCTTGGTTCTTGTATCCGCCGTTCCCATCTTCAGCCACAATACAAAACCTTTAATTAATTGCCAATAACGTCATATTTGTAATGAGATTCACTCGAAAATGGCGTGTTTTCTAAGCTTCAACATTTGCAAGCAGAATTTTGACGGTAAAATTAACTGTTACGTTGTAAACATAGGTGTCTATGGTGCAATAACCATCCCTCGGTATAAAAATCGATGTACTGTCGCGTATAACGCCCACTGTGCAAAGCAGCATGCTAAACGCTTTTCCACCTAACCAAACGTCTCCCATGAAAACACACAAAGTATTTCCCGGGTTTGAAATATGACTCGGCCAAGCGCTTGGCAGTTTTGTTTTTCTCTTACATACCAAATTTTGTGTTGATCTGCTGCCTTAGAGCTGAGAAATATGCTACAAATCCGTTTTTTGGACTGGGACACTTAAAAACAAAAACAAACAGACGTGTTAGTCACGTGACACTTACTTATTTCCGTTACTTGTTTACAAATGTTTGGTTAACAACACTGTGTTGTCAGATTTTCAATACTGCATACAGTTAATGTTAAAAAATCAAGCTAACATTAAAACACACCCAAAACATTTTAACGACAAGTATCACGATTTCCACTGTAGTCTTTATATTGGCAGTACTAGGCGAGTTTGTATGGCGCGCGAAGCGCGCAGTACGGCGTCGAAGGCGCCTCGTCCGCGAAGCGGACTCGGGACGAGGCCGTTCAATTTTTTTCGGGTGCTCGTTTTTCGAAATGAAGAGTGTCTGGTCGGCACCCGGGGTGTAATTTGACCCCGGATTCGGCTTTCGGGAGGAAATTTGACCCCTAACGTGCAGGACAGCCTTGGGGGAACAGCCTTGTCAACATTTTAACCCTAAACACTTTAATATCCTAGTGCTGCTAACGTTATCTCTAACGTTACCGTTTAGTCTTCGTGTATTCTATTTATAGTATACGCGAAAATCGGGCTACGCCCAACTAGATTGGGGTAGTACCAAAAGTTTCGTGACAATGCAATGCTGTCCTTGTAGCATTTACACACATCACAAAACAAAAACGCTACGTGGATGACATTATCGTGTTCCAGTTCACAGCAAAGCTACACGAGCGTCTGGTGATCGCGACATTGTCCCGTTGCCATTTGTCGAAGCTACAGGTACATGTAGCTCTCGTTACTTATCGCGTAGTGTTTTTTTTTTTACAGCTAGGTCCAGGGCTTGTACTAATTCAAATATCGAAATCACCTGCACGTTTTTGTCCGGCCATTTTGTCCGGATAGTTAATTGACCACCGGACAATAGACTAAATTAGCCCGGTATAATTGTCCCTGATGCGTATGTGTGTGTGTGTGTGTATGTGTGTGTGTGTGTGTGTGTGTGTGTGTGTGTGTGTGTGTGTGTGAGCGTGTTTGTGTGTGAGCGTGTGTGTGTGGATAGGTGTGTGGATATGTGTGTGTGGATGTGGATATGTGTGTGTGTGGATGTGTGGATATGTGTGTGTGGATGTGTGTGGATGTGTGGATGTGGATATGTGTGGATGTGTGTGGATGTGTGGATATGTGTGTGTGGATGTGTGGATATGTGTGTGTGGATGTGTGGATATGTTTGTGTGGATGTGTGGATATGTGTGTGTGGATGTGTGGATATGTGTGTGTGGATGTGTGGATATGTGTGTGTGGATGAGTGGATATGTGTGTGTGGATGTGTGGATATGTGTGTGTGGATGTGTGTGAACTGTGGATATGTGTATGTGGATATCATTATGTGTGTGGACTGAGTGTGTAGATATGTATGTGTGGATGTGTGGACTGAGGTAATAAATTTTAATATTTTTTTCCCATCCACTTAGCAGTGGAACTGAATGAGCCTGCTTGCAACGAAAACCCACTGCTTCACTGTACAAGTAAGTCATGCAAACACATCTTGATAGAGCATCCCTAGTCATTGCACATACAGAAACGCCAGCAACATGTATTGTGTACATGTATGTGTGATGTGTGTGTGTGCTGATCTAATACTGCTGTGTTTGTGTATACGCAAGCGAGATATGAGTATCAGAATGTTTTTGTGTTTGGCAAGGAACATGCGTAAGACATCACGTTGCAACACACACAAATGTTGCTAAAAAGCAAAATATTAAAAACATCAAAGGTGCATAACCTTAAAACACAATGTATAGAAAAACTCAAGGGATGTCTAGAGCAGAATATAACTCCCTTAAAGTGATCTGAAAAAATGTCAGACCAAGAGGCATTTTGGTCGGACATGATCGGACATCATTAATTATTCATGACTAAGCATTGCAGGTATAAAATAATTACATGTGTTATAGTTTGCACAGTAGCAAGTAAAGGCATGGTTTGTACATCATATATTAATCAGAGTTAGGGTCTGAATCAGGAAGAACTAGGTGTGATGGGGGTGGAGGACCAAACCATTTATCCCAATCATCAAGTTGGAAAATACATGTAGGCTCTTCTGAGGTAGACTGTACTTCGTTGGCAGCAGTTATTTCTGGCTCTTCATCACACTCAGTCTCCGCATCCATTCATGATGCACTGTGCTCATACTGCTTTCTTGGTCTTTGCTTCATACGCCTACCAGTTTTGCTATCCTCCCACCAAAAACTAACAGAATGCTCTGCAGAGAACTTGTCTACAGCAGGACCTTCCATTGTAATTTCAAGGAGGTCTGACAGTGTTGGAGTGTCTAAGCTGGTCCTTCTGTCTGTCTTGATAACTTTTAACAGTGAGAACATGCTTTTGATGCGACCGTTTGAGAATGGTAAACTAAACAGCAGCTCACTGATTAGAAGTATGTTCCTCCATTTTCCAACATCAGGAGCAATGTGCAGTTTGTACCAAATCTTCTGATAGCCTTCTTTCACTAAATTCAAATACTTCCTGGCATACTGAACTATCTCTTCAATTTCATCTTGTATGCCTGAAAGATTAATACCTTTAGCTTCCAAAGGCTCTCTGAAGTGCGATGATATGTATTCTAATGCTATTTTAATTTCTGCATTGTCACCCATTTCTGTGTCAGATCCTACCGCTGTGCACTGCCAACTCTGGGTATTTAAAAATACCGCTATTGCTCTTAGCATCCTGACATCAGACCATTCCAGTCGCTCTCTTAGTTTATCATCCAACTGTTTTGCATCAGCAATAGCTTGGTCTGAACAGTGCTTAAGTGTTGTGGTGTTGTAATTATGTAAAACTGCACCTTGGTATAGCTTTTCCCCCTTTTCTTCTTTCACTCGGCTGCAAACAAGCTTGACAGTGGGCCATTGAAGAGGGTTTTGATCAGTGAGAGTTACCAACAGTTTGCTAAACTTCAGAATAGAGTCTATTCCTTGAATAACATCCAGATGTTCTCCTTGCAGACTCAAACTGAGAAGAGATGCTGGCTTCAACACATCTATATACAGTGCTGCTCCAATTAATATTCTGGAGTGTTGCCATTTTGTGACGTATCCCTTGATGCGGGCTCTATCTTCACTTTTAGTAGTGTCCTCAGCCACTGTAGAAAGGTGATTAAGATACGCTCCATATCTATCCACAACACGTTGCAAAGCATTGCGTTTGTGGTTTATCCATCGAGTACCTTGAGCACGAACTGGCATGTTCCCAGTCTTGGGAAATTCATACACCTCTTTAAGCTCAGATACCACATCTTCCAGCTCGCGGCACTTCTTTGGGGACTTCTCATACAGGTAGTAAAGTCTGAGAAGCATCCACAGCAAAAACTCGCGGTGAATCAATGTTTGATTTGTCAACTGATTTGGTTGTAAAAATCACGTATAGAATCAATGATTGATTTATCATCTATTTCAAGCAAAAATCTATTGTGGAATCAGGCAATAATCAATAGGTGATTTAACAATTGATTTCCCATTAAAATCAATAGGTAAATACTCTGAAAAATCATATCATAATCACCCAGAGATTTATCAACTGATTCTTAGAAAAATCAATTGTATAAAACACTGCAAAATCACATCCAAATCATACAGTGATTTAACAAATGATTCTGTGTCTCATGATTGAATACAACTCTATGTATAGTCAGTTACTACAACTGTCGTCTGAAATAAGGCTTTCTGCTGTTGGAGCAGCTGTGTGACGGGATGCCCGGGCTTTTTCGATGGTTATCAAGCGCCTCTTATCGAACGCAGAGCGCTCTTCAACTTCATCCGCGTCCACTGGTTGCAGTTCATCGAGCGGCACAGCCTCTATGGAAGCTCGGAGCTCCTTGATGGCCTCGAGGTCGTCGTCTTTAATCACTCCAGCCGCAATTGCTTCCTTAACAGCCTTGTCGCGAGCAGCCTGGCGAGGAATAACAAATTTAAATTGATGCCTACTCGTGCGATGCATGGACGTCGATCGACTTACTAATGTTAGACGACTTCGCTTAAGAGACAAGCGCCTTTGCCTTTTGTTTTCAGGGTCTCCTTTAATTAGGACAGTACTTCTTTTGGAGGTATAGTAGTCCTAAATATGTATTTCAAATGGCGTGTGAACTATCACATGCGCGCACATTTTACCTTTATTCTCTTTCTGATTACTTGATCCCGAGGAATCCACTGCTTGTTGTACGTCAGATTGGTTTTGACAGAATTTAGTAACTTCTCTTGTAGCTCCTTTTCTAATTGGCTCCAAACTTTGTCCTTCAGACAATCACCAAGCTCACTGGCATGCTCGTGAAATGCATCTTGTACTGCAGCCTTGTTCGAGTACAAAATATACAGTTGTGTTAGTTATGTGGCATAAAGTAACTTACCAGTGGTATGATGGCCTTAGAACTTTGCTCCTTTGGACTTTCATTAGCTTCGCTGGGCTCTAAAACATACATGTAAAGCGATCAGGCGGTCTTTATATATATATATATATACGTGCGCACTTACGCTCTGTCCTTTGCATCTGCTCTTCAAGAACATCTATACGCTCAAACAGCGTTTCAAGCTCAGCTATGCGCTCCTCCATCAATCGTACTTTGCTACGCAACGCAGCATCCACTGTACCGCTTTGCCTGGACATGAAAGCACGTGTAGTGTGCAAGAATTAGGCACTTGCGTTAATTGATTGACGTGCAGTGTAATGGCGCAAAACGATGATGCAGTGTTCAGTAAGCGTGCGAACTCAAGCAGTTCCAGCGTAGTCCAGTATGTCTGTGATTGTGCGAAGTGTAAGGGGTCCTCGTGGTACGCATATAGAACTGTTCGACGACATCGTTCAATTTTTGGGATCAGTACTACAAAAGCCAATTTAGAAGCATCCTCCAACGAAAAAAAAGGAAGAAGGCCTTCTACAGGTTATGACGTTGCCTATTCAATGTATAAAATATACTTTATTCATGCGTATGATTATGTGTGTGATTGGTATCTAGTATGTTCTTAAAATTAGTGTTTACCAAAATTCATGCATACAGTGGCATGCTGATTGTAGTCTTGCTAGAATGTTCAGCAAAGTTGCACTTTCACATATTTTGAGTTAACTGTTCAATTCAGGTGATGATGATTCTAAGTGTGTCAGTGCAAGTGATGTGGAAGAGTTATCCGAAATAAATAATTGGGATATGGAGCTATCAGGTAAGCTTATTGCTCACTTTATGTAACAAGCGTAGACTTGTCAGTTTTTCTAGAACACCAGTCAACTGACGATGAATTATCATCTGGAAGTGAAGAGACAATGACATCTGATACCTCCAATGATGAGATGCTTTCATCTGACAATGAAGAAATACTTGTTTCTGATACCCTTGGAGATGAAGCGACAACTGACACACAAGAGGAACAAATGTTTGAAATGACAGATGAAATAAGTGAGCACACTGGAGATGAAATCACTGCTATTATGGAAGAAAATCTTTCACAAAATGAGCATTATGAAAGTCCATTGAATGAGACAACATCATTGAGTAACATACTGCTTTGGATTTGCATGGTTCTATTTCGTATATACTTCAAGTTCAAGCTAACAAAAGCAGCACTTCTGGCAATATGTGGACTCATATCATTTCTATTGCATCACATTGCTCATCCATTGAGCAACATTTTCCCCACAACTCTTCATAGCTTATATAAGATTGTTCGTTCTAGAAAGATGGAAAAAACAGTTTTCATTGTTTGTCCAAATGATTCGTGTAATCAGCTGTACAAACCAACTGACATTGTGCAGAATAAGTGTTGTTCTAATATCATTTTTGGTAAAAGATGTGGTCATGAATTAGGATACTATAAAAACTTGGCTTTTTCAAGGCAAAAATGGGTCCCTCACAAAACATTTCATTTTTTACCTCCCTCCCAATGGCTGAAACATATGTTCAATGATACAACATTTTGCCAGCTGATTGCCTCCAAGGATACATCAGATTCAACTGCTAATGAAATGAAAGATGTATATGATGGCCAAATATGGAAAGAATTTTTAATGGATCCTTTGCAACCAACGTCTCCATTACTATGCGACAATAATAATATTGGACTACTTTTAAATGTAGATTGGTTCAAGCCCTTCAAACATAGTGAGTATAAGGTTTCTGCAATAATGATGACAGTTCTGAATTTGCCAAGGAGTGAGCGTTTCAAGAGCAAGTGGACAATGGTATTGGGTGTGATACCTGGCCCTACAGAACCAAAAGGCAATATCAACACCTTTCTGAAACCAATAGTTGATGACTTGATAGACCTGTGGAACGGTGTTCCATTACATCCATCAGGAAAAGTTATCAGAGCTGCACTTCTTGGTGTGTCTTGTGATATGCCAGCATTGAGGAAGGTGTCTCAATTCTTGGGCCATAAAGCAGATCTTGGGTGCTCCCGTTGCACTTTTAAGGCTGAAAGAGAACCCTCAACTCGTGGCGCTAGTGGTAAAATGAGCTATTTCACATGTTCAGAAGCTCCAAGCAGAACAATGGAAGAGGTTAGGATTCAAGCTGAGGAGTATCAGAGTGCTCATTCATTGGCAGAAGCCCAAACAATTCAGAAAAAAAATGGTGTTCGATATAGTGAATTGCTACGACTAGAGTATTTTGACATTATTCGAATGATGATAACTGACCCCATGCACACATTTTTATTGGGGATGGTACATAATGAAGCCAAGCTGTGCTTTTCAAGTATGTCAGCAAACAATGCCACTGAGTTTCAAAATCGTATTAAAAAAATAAGAATTCCATATGACCTTGGAAGACTACCAACTAACATCTACAATAAAGCAGGTGGATTGACTGAGTTAACTGCACAACAATGGAAGAATTTTGCATGTATCTATGCTAGACCATGCTTGGTTGGATTGATACCTGACAGGGCATACCAGTCAATGCTCTTGCTGTGTCAAATTGTTGAGTACATTTCACAACCTGCTACGAGTGATGATATCATTGTAAACCTTTATAAGCTGCTTCATGAACATCATAAGTGTTTCAGAACAGCACATGGAAAATGGCAGGTGTCAATCAATTATCATATGGCATTACATATTCCAGATGTAATGGCAGACTATGGACCTCCTCATGGTTATTGGTGTTTTGGGTATGAACGAATGAATGGATTTCTTGCAGAGTTTCCTAACAGCAAGGTAGATATTGAGCCCCAAATTATGAACAGGATCTTGTTACAATTTTCATATGCCAGCTCTAGCCTACCTGTAATTACATCATCACTAAATGTTCCTAAGAGCCTGAAATGTGTCACAACAATAGAAAGTCATCAAGTCTTTCACACAAGCCCTATGAATTTAATACGTTTGCAACCTGCAGAAATGCGTTTTGCATTTCTACGCAAAATAGACCAAGGCAATATTGTAGACTGGCCCATTGAGCTAAAACATCCTAGCAAATGCAACTTAAAAATTGAAACCATTTTTTATGAGGAACTTGTACAATTTTGTAAAAATATATATGACACCGACATATATGTACATCCAAGAATGGACAAATTTGGTCGCTGTGTGGTCAGTGACCAAATTTACTCATCAGAGTTCAATTCCACTGATAGAGGTTCTATTGTGAAAGCAATGTTTGTAATGAAAGAAAATAATGAACTTCATCCTTACTATGGTAGAATTCAATTTTTTTTTAGAATCTATATCACATTGAGGCAAGAAGGTCTGCAGGATGAAATAAAAGAATGCATTCTGTGTTATGTAAAATGGATGTGTTTTAAGTCCCCTGAGATAGACAAGTCAAGTAAACATTATATGGTTAGTGATAAATTTTATGAACAAGATCGGATAATAAGTCCCAGACGATTTGAAGGCCGATGTACTTTAGCTCCAGCTGGAAAAGGATCATCTTTTTATGTTATCGAGCTTCCAAGATGATCAAATTGTATTGATGTATGTAATGAGGATTAAATTGCGTGTGCTATTACCACAGTAAAACCACATTTGTACATACCAGTGTACATATCTGCATGCAGCATTGCATGGCCTTAGTATCGATTGGTGATCCACTTAAAGGATGTAAAGAATTAATTAATGAATCGTCTGTAAAATCAAGCGCGCGATTCATCAATTGATTCAGAAATCAAAGCGCGATTTGTTGGTCATTGAAAAATCATAATGTGATTTTTTTTGTCTATTATAAAATCATAGCATGATTTGTTTAGCGTAGAATCAAATGCAAATCATAAGTGACAATTGAAAAATCAATTATAGAATCAAAAATTGATTCTACGCGTTTTTTCCTTGTGATCTCATCAATGTCTTTAAACAGTTTGCTAGAGAGTGCATCTTTACAGGCAAGTTCCAATCTATGTGCATAACACCACGACCAAAACAGCCATGGAAGTTCATTCTGCATCCTTCCCTTCATCCCTCTGTGCTCCGCAATGTTAACTGATGCTCCATCTGTCCCACAACCAACAAGGATAGGAAAATTCTCAGCAACTCCAAGGACATTGGCTTTATCTAGGATGTTTTCAATCCCCAACAGTTTTACACCACATTCTAGACATTTAATCAGACCCTGTGCATCAGCTTTTTGTGGACCTTGTAATGAAAAGTACCTCACGCATGTCCTCTGTTCCTCATTGACATCATCTATAGAGCAATACTGAACAGCTACTAGTTCATTCTCTACATTTCCAGCATCAGTTGACCCATCCATGAGGATGCTGTAGAAAGAAACCGCCGAAACACTTTGTACAAATAACTGTCGCAATGTAATGAGTGAATTCTGCAGCTGAATTTTTCGTTTTATAACTCAAACCAATATCTACACCATGACGCACTTCCAACTCATGCAGTGATGGATACTTCCTAAATGCCAAACCTTCTTTTGCCATTACAAAACAAATGTCAAACTTCTTTATCATTCGTTCCTTCACTGTTCTGTCCATCGTCAAAAGAGCGCAGGCAATAGGCGAGTAAGTTGTAATAGATTGGTTTGTGGCTTTAGCAGCCACCGCACGCATCCTGATCATTGCGGCGCGATGCTGGTCATTTGTAGCATGGTCTATGATGTTGCTAGTCTTGTGATTGCTGGATCCTTCTATCCATGCCCTGGAAAAGTTCTTTAGACCTTTCAGTTCAGTCTCGTGCTTCCGACAAGCGTCACACCATAACAGACCGACAAGTTCGCGGTTCGATTTATCTACGTCGCAACGCAGCCAAGAAAGCGATTGATGTTCGCGCTCGTACTGTGATTGCCATTTTTTAAAAGTTGAAACAGTAACTTGTCGCTTTTTAGTGTCTGGACTGCCATCTGTTGCACTTGCTACACGCTTAAAGTTTTTGCTAGCCATACGCGCGATGTATTTGTCTCGGACCTATGACAAGGCTATGACTACGAACTTAACAAGCTTGCGCACCGAAATAGGCTATAGCTATTTGTAACTGACTAGTTGAATATATTACAACAAACACTTGGCACACGAATACACATCTTTAAGTACTACTACAAATATTACATCAGTAGCGCAAGTGTTCAATTAGCCACAATAGTATATGGACTAGCTATCCAATGCTAGAGGTCACTCTCACGGATACACGGATATAGTCTTAATCAATATTCAATTAACGCGTAGGACTGAACAAACTTTCCCCGCATAATCACCATCACGATCGAGGTTGGTTATTGCAGCCAATCAGCAGAGTAATTAGTGGGCGTAGTTGCTGATCGGCTGAAATTACAGACCGTAATAATAAACGATTGGCCACGGCATGAAATTGAACGGCAAAATGTCCGATGGCCGACCGTTATATTCCGCTCTGGATGTCCAAGAGGCCAAGGGAGGGTGCACATTTTGCTGTAGAGCTCTGTGAGCACCTTACGTTTGTGTGAAGACGTGATGATGGCCAGGTGAGAAGCTAGGTGGGAGAAAGTATTTTTATGATTCCTGCAACTGGCCTTCCTAATTACCGCTTGTTTTTTGTCTGGCTGTGATGTACCCAGCAGTAGCCAGTGTCAACACGATAGTATCCAGCAATCCAATCATACAAAAAAGCAGTGATGTCCATCACTCACCGTAGTAACATATGTGGCTTCATGCACAAGTCTTTACATAGAGCCTTATTCAATCAATAGTTGCAAGACCTTAATAAACCTAGCTAATACACCAATACCCACCACCTTGTGACAAATGCACAAGTAAGGTAGTGGCAGTAGCAGCTCACATTTTGCAAGGTGTATTTACGATGCACGCCGAACATGTTATGCAATTTGTGGCTTAGTTGGTTAATGTACGAACGAGCAGCGGGAACGCTGGTTCCCTGGCGGGAACCACTTTTAGCTCAATATAAGTTAAGAAAGAAAGATAGAATGAGATATATGTTCAAGTTGTATACTAGGGTATGAGTTCTGTTTCTTCCCCATTAAAAAGGCGCATTTGCGTTTGTTCATTTCTAAGATATTAATGCAAGAAGGGTGACAGGTTTGAAAAAAATACCTCCTTTGCGTAACCGCATGTATGGGTGGTTCCCGCTGGATACGTGTACATGTAGGTACGTTCAGCCTCATTTTGGGCATCTACGATTGATAAAGCATGAACTCCAACTGATGCTAAAGCTAGACGAAAGCTCTCTCTCCTATTGCCTCCCACATCACTCTTGCGCCCTAACCACTCCCATGACAACACATTGGTGTAGCGTCGGCTGTGGGGTGTAGCGTCGGCTGTGCATGACACCTAACATATATAATTGACAAATACAACCAACACTCCACATATACTCACACTTCACAAGGACATGCAAGCACACACGCAGAGCAGGGACCAACTACCTATATCTAAATTTAAATTTTTGCCTAATTTAATTTATTTAGAGCGGTGGGCCCACACCAGCTCAGGGAAAAAAACCTCACTTAGTGAGACACATACTGCTCTGAACACCTGATCGTGAGTTCCATTGCCAGGAATCTTCCACTTTATCTGTGTGGTCATGATGTTAAGGAGCAACCTGCTTCCGGTAGGACAAAAACACTTCAAAAAATACACACATGTTGAAATTTACTGTGTCGCGTGCACTGAGACCTAGACAGACCAATCTTCCCACTCCCAAGGCTATTATACTCTCCACCACGTGGCCATGCTCACATGCCTCACACCTACATCATATGTATCCAATTGCAATCGGAGAGAGCATAGTTTCTGTCTAATTCACTACGTTCAAACGACATAAACGTTTATCTCTCTCCTATTGCCTCCCACATAACTCTTGCGCCCTACCCACTCCCATGACAACACATTGGTGTAGCGTCGGCTGTGCACGACACCTAACATAGAGTTACAAAGAAAGCAGTGAGCACTTACAGGCCCAGGTGTTTGGACACCTCCAGACGCTTTTCGACTGAGTCCTTAACATACCCATCCTTTGCTGTCTCTGACCTCCAGCGGCCATGCCGCTTAAACAATCGGTCAGGTACACCTGCATTGGCCGCAGCTGTGGCGCCTCCCGCCCTCAGACTTTGCATCCCAAACTGTGATGGGTCCCAACCCATCGCTTTTATCTTCTCCAACAGAATCTCCCGTGCCCTGGAATAGCTCAGCCCCCCACTCTTCCATACTTTTTCGCCAGTCCTGGTCTTAGTTATTCCCCTAAACACCCTCTCATGTGATGTGTGACATAACCCACCCATGGTAAAATACCTTTCCAACATGCTCACTGGACAGGTCTCTGTCCCTGTCCTAGCCACAACAAGGGAAGATCCCTCTCTGTACTGATCTGTCTTACTGGAGGCAACATTAATAATCATACTCTCTGCATTAATAGTTATATCAGAACACTTAAGCTTAATCAGCTCATCACACCTCAGAAATCCAGCAAATGATATCAAACACATTGCCAACAACCTGACCTCCGTCAGGGATGGATCTGGCCCCACAGACTCCACCATGGCCTTCAACATATCTACTGTAATTGGCTCTTTACGAGTTTTGGGTTTGGCCAGAACACGCCTCAGACCATTCACTGTAGCCTGCACTATAGGCACACTACCCACAGGCTCAAGCCCAGCTACCTCATGCAACCATGACAGTGCATGCACTGCCTCCTCTACTGCAGCTTTCGACTGCACAGACTCACTTAGATGTTGTAGTTATAGTGCCAAATGCACTGCCTGGACAGGGAATGCAGGTACTTCATGTCTGGCCTCTGCCCAGGTCTTCCATCTCTGGTATGCTCCTAGATATTTCTTTGTTGTGGAATCTGCCCTGCTTTTCAGAACCGTGGCTGGTAGAGACTGGGCTAAGCATCGTAACTCAGCGTCCTCCAGATTCTTCAGCAAAGGCCAGACACCTGCAGACATCACATCTACAAGGATAGAAAAAAGCTGTTAGAAATTCACTGATGATTGTTTTCCTAATCCATAGTCAACATGCCAGTTGACACACCCCAAATGGCTAAACACAGTCAACACGCCGGTTGACACAGCCCAAATGGCTAAACACAGTCAACACGCCGGTTGACACAGCCCAAATGGCTAAACACAGTCAACACGCCGGTTGACACAGCCCAAATGGCTCAGCACAGTCAACATACAAAGGTTGGCACAGCTCACATTATTACAGAATGCAAGCCTACCCGAGCAACTGCCCAGTGCTGTGAATGTCTCTACTGGATTGTAGGAAGGCGCTACACAGATTTATCTGAAAGGCTGAACTCAATATACAGCTCCATCACTTGTCTCCATTTCAACCATTTTCCGGAACTGAAACACTTCATCATAAAAAGGTTGAGCTTATATGGCACTCAAAAGATCTTGTATTATTCCTGCTAGTACATGTATGTATGCAGGTACAGTCTGTATACTTGTACTCATACGCTTCAAGCACAAATCTAGAATCACACAATCACATACTACAATATAAAAAGTTCATATACTACATACTCAATCCCCAACCACTTGTCAGAAGTACAGCTCTCAATAGGAAAGAAATCTCACAGACAACTACTTGTAGGTGGGATCATTCCCTATTCAATAAAGATCTTCACAATCATCGTTGCAATTTGCACTACCGAGTGTTGTAGCTATCATTGACACTTCAAATAATATAATAGTGACATCTCTCTCTATCTGTATTTCGGTGGCGTCTGGCAACTCCCATGTAACCTAGTGTATTGATTCTGGTCTGCTCTTTCCATTCTCTTATAGACTCATCGTCTGCGTTCCAGAGCCGGAATGTTAAATATAAGTTTCATTACTTTTTCATTAGACATGAATCATTGACAAATGCTGGCTTAAAACAAAGCCAGTTACTTTGAAAACACCATGACATTTGGTTGCACCATAGTTACAAAAACAGTTATTACTTTCTTTGTACCAAATGTACCATTTTTATTCATTGCTGTTTGCTGAATGTATCATTGACAGATGTATATACCAAATTGGGGCCGAAACCAAACTGATGACAAAATATGTTGCAAATACGGGGCAGTTGCATAAATTTAACAACAGAATTACATACAGAATTGTGATAACGCTCAGTGCCAATACAGAATGCACTCATAGTTCTAAATAAACAATTGCCATCACCAATTATTTTATGCCGGCATAGTGGAGAGATTGCATGAAAATGTTAAGGTACAATACCATCTATGCAAACACTAACTTCCCTACCTATAATTACTGAAATTACATCTGTTACAGAGCGCATCCAAGAATTTGATGCAGTTTCACTTCTTGGTTTATGTTGATGTATTTCAGTAGCACCTATTTCAACATCACTAGAATCCATGTGAGGAACTAAAAGTTTAAGTCTATCAGCTTTGGACTTGCTATAATGCAGTGCACATGTGAACATGTGTGAGGGTAGGTTTGTACAGATACATAGAATTTTGCATTCTTCAACTATAGGCTGTCACTATCATCAGAGATATCATCTTTGCTATCATCTACATGTATATCATCACATCCTATCTTTATTACAGTTTCTTTTCCGCGCCACTTTTCGTCCTATTGTCAATACTATCCATAACATCATCACTCTCTGTGTCCTCATCACTGGCAATTCCATATGTATGACACACTTTTGTATTCTTTGAACACTTTTTTCGTTCGACCTGCTCAATTGTGCGATGCTTTGTCTTCCAAATGTACTTATACATGTACATACGTGCATGTGTAGTGGTGTATGTACATGCCAGACCACGCCTTCTCACCTGCTGATACTCCTGACAGGCCTCAAACACAAATAAAAACACCACACCGCGTTTACAGGGTTCAGTTTTTATATACTCTGTCTTTTTCAGACGAGTAATGTTCTCCGAAATAAAAATTCACGCATTCCACGAAATACAGGCAGCTTAAGTCCTACATACAATTCAAAATACCAATTATAATTACTGTCCGCATTTATAAGTCGAGTCAAGTTCGAATGAATAAAACCAAGGTTAGTAGATACACATCCACCAATGGCAATGTGGCAGTGTGGAGCACAATGAATACCCTCTCTTTATGGGACCCCATAATCTGTCTACCATGGTAAATATATTGGGGTTTAAATACCAATCATCATATCCGTAAACCAACGTACCCTTGTGCCCCCTAACTTAGTGGCAATTGATTCCATTACCCTGGCAACCGCTACTAATTTCCTCCAGATTGAACTCTGTTTAGCTTCGTGCGCCTTCCAACAGCATGCATACCATGCATTACTGTATATCCTCCATATCCAGTATCGCTAGCATCTGAATATGCCACACGAACTGCTGAAGGACCTCGCCAAATAGGCTGCCCATTGTATGACTCAATACATTTTGCCCAGAAATCTAATTCCATTTGACCGTCCCGTGTGACAGCTAGCATATCGCATCATGCTTCCCGTGACTCTAACATTGCATATAGGCTTCTGGTCATAAATCTTGCAACTGGACCTAAGGCCAAACCCATAGATATAATCCTGCCAATTATGCTGGCAAGGCTCCTTGTGGAAATGCACTGCCAAGTCACTGCACATCGCAGCAAACTTTTAAGCATGCTTAACTTCGTTTCAGGCACAGATAGTTCACCCTGTTTCAGGTCAATATTGAAACCCAACCACTGAAGCGTATGGGTTGGTGTCCATGTACACTTAGCCTCATTAGCCACAAAACCTGCTTTTTCCAAAGTATCCCTCACCCATGTACTTACCCTCACAGCTTCCCTTTCCCCTTCCACTGCACAAATGCCATCATCCAAATAGAGGATAGCCTTACATCCCTTACCACGCCACAAGCGTACCAATGGACGCAGCAATTTAGTGAAAACATATGGTGCTGTGGACAAGCTAAAATGCAACACAGTGAACACATAAAATTGTGACCCCCACTCAAAACCTAAGAATGTCTGATGACTTTCAATTATATCAACATGATGTTAACCTGATTTCAGGTCAAATGAAAACTTCCACTCACCTGGTTTAAACATCAACATAGCCACACGCAAATCTTCATACTTAAATTTCTGTACCATAAGATAGCGGTTTACATGCCTCAGGTTGACTACCAACCGCTTCTTTTCTACTCCATTGGCCACCACTGAAAGTGGGCTGCAGACAATGGGCTTCTTAACATAACCCCCTGCTACAAGCTCAGCAACTGCATTATCAACAAACTCAGCCTCGGCATGAGCGGAATGTTGGTTGGGACGAAAATATGGTGTAGGTACTGAGGTGAATGGCAACACATAACCCTGTTTAAGCATATCCAACACCCAGGGAGGGGCACATAACTCTTCCCTCCAAAAAGTAATGCAATTATGCAGTCTACCCTTGACAGTAGGATACACACCATGGGGTGGCAATAAAATGTCACCTTTCTGTAAATCAACACCTTCATTCCCCTTACATACACCCTTGACACCTGAACACGTGTCCTCTGTATACTCCGCATTTTTACTCACTACATATAATAAAGGATACGTTGCACCTGCGGCCACCCGTTTAGGGCATTCGCGCCTCCAATGGCCGAATTCACCACATTGGTGGCAGGCTCCTGGTGCGGACGCCGCGAATGGTACCAGTGCGGTAGGCTCTTTTGCCTTGTGCAGGCGCTTGCCGTCAGGAAGCAGCGGCTCTGTCCGCTCATTATGCTGCACCGCCGTCCTCTTCGTGGCGGCGTCCCGCTTTCGCTTAGCGATCTTCCTCTCCGCCGCACGTTCCGCCTTTTCGATCCGTCTCTCGTCTTCGAAATCTTCGGCGAGGTTGTCCTCGACATACTCCTCTACGAGGGTCCAACCGGCCTCGGAGCAATCGGCAAGCTTGATGAGCTTCTTCCTGCGGGAGAGAAGCTCCATACCTTGTTCCACAGCGTTTTTAGCGCGTGATAGGGCCTTCTTTCCCGCTCCTTTTTCAGCGCGAGAAATGCTGGATGATGCGGACTGCAGCTGCTCCTCCACGTCCTCGCAGAAATGAAACTGGTTCTCGTTTCCATTCTGGCGGAACGAGAATGGGTCACGCTTGGCGTTGCGCGCTAGCTTGAGGGCCGTCTCTTCTTGTCCAGCCTTCATCTCCTCCCTCATTTGCTGCATGGACTGAAGCATCAGGTCCATTCGCGCAGTAAGCGTAAGGTCTGAGGGTCCGTTAGTGCTCTTTCCCTTATCCCTCAGAGTAGCGTTTTCCTCTTCGTGGTCAGACGTAGCGAAATTTCCTGGTGTCGCGTGCACTGAGACCTAGACTGACCAATCTTCCTGCTCCCGAGGCTAATATACCCTCCACCATGTGGCCATGCTCACATGCCTCACACCTACATCATATGTATCCAATTGCAATCGGAGAGAGCATAGTTTCTGTCTAATTCACTACGTTTAAACGACATAAACGTTTATATCCATCTGCTCCGCATCCATTACAAAATGTAGATTTTGAATGTAATACGAATAGTATTTGGGAAAAGTTTGGCCTTTGGTTGCCGCTAACCGCACGAGCTGAAATGCATTGAACCACAATAATTTCCTAGCTATAGCTTATGCATTTTAATCCATCCACACATGTATAAAAGCAGCAATTAATGCATTCTATATACAGCAAAGATGCATTTGTTACCAAAGGGTCAGTTTTACAATTACATGTACCCTAAATCACTAGCTTCTTAAAATGTAATAGCAATAAGCATGTCCAAAACCGATCAAATGGGGTTGACTCAGTGAAAAGCATGACACTCTGTGCCACGAGAAGAACCATGCCCACAGACTGCCACTATTAGTTCACGAGATTCATCTGAGCATGTAGCACAATAAAAGTGGGCATTGCGCTTCTCTACACGAGCATTACAGGACACACATTTTCAACGTGCTCCTTCCTTAGCACTTTCCCCTTGTACAAGGACAGCTGTACCAATTTTCTAAGGGGGTGAGCATGAAATGGGATGGCCATGTGTGGGACAGGTGGTGGGGCAGTTGGGGGCACAGATTCTCCAGACTGTCGTCGTTGCTGGACTGTATCATGGCCTTCCATTTCATTGAAAATCAATGACAGAGCAAGTTCATTCACAAAATCACGCATTGTATGTGAAACACTGTGTTCGTAGTTGTAGGCAATCAAGGCGTCAGAGACAATGACACCAATAAATGTAGCAGCCAGTCGATGCCACCATGTCTGCGTACCCCATGCATCTTCAATGTTCAGCAAACCCTGTCTGAGGTGGTTATGCACATCAATCTTTGATGCAGCACCAAAGTATTGGGAAACAAGTTGAGGACGTGGGACTTAGAAGACTACCACATCACCATCACGAGTATAGTGATACTTTTGGTGGGGTTTGCCAGGCTGAGTGGTGCCACAAGTGGAAATGAACTTTTTGATGGTTTTGTCTTTCCATCCTAAAGCTATAAATTTGCAGTTTTCAATTGTTGTTTTCAATGTCATGTGATTTCCCCTGCCTGCATACTTGGAAGGATCATCCAAATAATCCTTTGGAAATTCATGAGATGCAGTTTTGACAATACCACTGTAAAAAAAGGCCTTTCTTTCTGCACTCAATGGTTGTAGTAACTGAAGAAAACGCAGAATCTGCAACTATGATCCTTCCAGAGCCATGCCACGGATCACTAAGTCTGAGGGTTTGTGCAGTACCTGCAGGCAAATGGGACCACATCTTTTGAGCTTCTGCTTCCTTACCTTCACAAATCTCTAGCTGCAGCATTATCCCAACAATACCATCTGCAAGACACTTCATCTCTGTGCCTACACCTTTAGGTTTTCTATTTATCTTCGCCAAGTGTGGAATTCCATCAGATGTATAGTCCTGCTTTCGGCTTATCCAGGATGACATTAGTTCATCTTCTGTGAGGATGTGTGATGGAACAGCAAACTGTTGTCGTCTCTTATTGATACATGTAGCTATCAGCAGTGGGCGGATAAATGACCAGCGATCATTAGGATCACTGTCCCCAAAGATCATGCACTGCAGTATATCCTCAAAGCATTTGATTCCCATCCCAAATCGGTGATTTTAATTAATGGGTATGTACATGTAATTTGTTGTAGATCGCCAGTTCGAATCTGGCCAGGGCCTGTAGATTTTTTATTATCCCCCCCCCCCCCCCCCCCCCTTGAATCGTTTGGTATGTAATTTTTTGTGCTGTTGTGTGCATGTGTTTGGAAAGTCTTCTGACATGTAGTGTAGAGTGGGACTCCAGTAGCATACAGGTGCTCAGAGGGATGCTGATACTTTTGAACCTCTGTTTAGCACTCATTCAAGTCTGTCACTGCTGCTATATCTGGCATGTGTGCGTTCACTTGTGTACCTTTGTGTTGTAACAGGACAGATAGTATAATTCTTTCTCCCAGAATCAGAGTTGGGTCTTCCATGCTTGTAACTACCAGTAGATGGTGCCTGCAGTTTGGTACCAATACTTTTATACACTATTTTTCCTGCTAAGCTAATGATCTTCTGCAATTGCATCTCCTCCAATCTGTCATAGACACCAGCAGCTCTTTGTCAAGTTCTTAGTTTTCTTCTGCTCTTATGAGTCTTGCCACTATGCTTGCACCAGCTTTCAATAGAACTGGTGACCAAAAGTCCTGTAGAGAGAGGGGTGGAGGATGGAGGGAGGACAGGGGGGAGTGGAAGGAGGAAAGGGGGAGTGGAGGGAGGGGATACCTTAAACTGCTTCTTTCCTGCAATGTAAATACATGGTCCTTTTAGGATCTTGCCACATATCCTTGGTGTCCTATATTTAGGAAATTAATCATGTCACTCCCAAGGTGCAAAAGTTGTTACACCATTTCAAAGCCGCCTTAGCCTCAATGGAGTACCCACTTGGCAGAAGGTACCGTTGATACGACACCAGTCGCTCCTAGAACCAACCAATCTTGTGAGTCTTGCCACTATGCTTGCACCAGCTTTCAATAGAACTGGTGACCAAAAGTCCTGTCTCTAGAGGGGTGGAGGATGGAGGGAGGAAAGGGGGGAGTGGAGGGAGGAAAGGGGGAGTGGAGGGAGGAAAGGGGAACATCCCAACTTCTCCCATGTGTAGTGAATGCACGAGGACTCTTAGATTTGTTTATAACCAAAAGTTTTAGTTTGTCTGACCCATCAGCATTTGCACAAAGAGCCAGGGTAATGCGGTCCTTAAACAATTTCTGTCCTCAGTATTCAGGGTCTTGTTTGGACCTCGTGCCCAATACAGTGCTGTTTCATCCATGTTTTCAGCAGTTCTAAATTAATGAACAAGAGGAGTAAACCTTCCATTCCATGACGCATCTGCATCAATTTGACAGCTCACCTTAGCATCATACTCTTTCAAAATGCATGGAAGTATTTGTAGAGCAAAGCCAACACCATGCATATCAGCATAAGCTGCCTCACCATGGAGCTCAAAGCATTGTAGATGAAAGCATGTTTTAAATTTCTCAAGCCAACCTTTGGACATTTTGAAATCTGATTCAGAGATTCCAGCTGCAGTGCGGAATATAACGGCTTTGTTTAATACTATTTCATTGGTTAAACGTCCATTGTTTGCTAGGATCTGTGAAAGAAGGTTGGTTTAATGGCTATAAGTTTACAAAGTTTTCAAAATTGAGTCACAGACCTGCTTCATTCTACAATGCGCTGCAAAGCCTCCCTTTTGTGTGATTCCACTGCATCGTTTAGGTAGATTTCCTCCTTTGGCTGGGAATTCAAAGACATTCTTTAGGTTCTCAACAATGCTAGCAAAATCTCTCGATTTCTTTGGAGACTTTTCGTAAATGTAATACAACCGAAGTAACATCTCTTCCACATCTTTGAAAAGAGGACTCACAAAGGCATCCTTAAAAGCTAGTTCTAATCTGTGAGCAAAACACCAGGACCAAAATAGCCATGGCAAAGCTTTCTGTAGCTGTCCTCTCACACCATTGAGTTCTGACAAGTTCACTGAAGCACCATCTGAGCTACCACCTACCAGAACTGGCATGTTTTGGACTCCTAACACACTAGCCTTGTCTAATAGGTCTGAAACACCTAGAGGCTTAAAAGCATCTTTAATGCATAGCAGAAGACCACCTGCATCAGCTCTATCAGGGTTGTGCCAATAGTGAGCATTAGTGGTCATTTCTTTAGTGGTCATTTCTTTAGTGCTTGAAACTATAAGTTATCACAACCAGTTCATCTAAATTTCCTGCATCTGTTGTTCCATCCATTGAAAAACTAAAAAAGCCGGACTGCGTGGAGAGTTTGTCCACAAAGGCTGCACGAAGCGTTAGAGCAATGTAGCTTGTAAAAGACTGCGCAGAAAAGTCTGTACTATACGCGAGCCCTAAGCTAACGCCATGCCGTGTCTCCAATTCTAGCAAGGCTGGATACTTAACAAAAGGGATATTTTCCTTTGCCATTAAGTAGCAAACATCGAACTTACGCTTAATTTTTGCGCGTGTCTCATCGAGCGTTGAAAAGCATGCAGCAATAGGCGATACCATGGCAGTAGATTCGCCTTTTGCTTTTGCTGAATCAACTCGCAACCGAATCGTTGCGGCTTTATGAGTGTCACTTGTTGTGTGTGCAGTTAGATTGCTAACTTTTTGGTTCGTCGAACCGGTGACCCATGTGTTGGTATAGTTTTTCATTGATCGGATACATGTACGTTCCTTGTACATGCGACAAACATCACCAATACAAAGAAACCACCAGGTTTGTTTGTTTGTCTACCTCGCAACGAAGCCAGGCCAGCGTCTGGTGCTCTTTTTCGTATTTTCGTTGCCAATTATCAAACATGCTCTTTGATACCTGTCTTTTCTTCAAATCTGTACTACATACAGCTTCCTCTCCGCATCTTCACTATCTTCACAGTGCACCTCCAAACTTTTGCGTTTACGTTCCGCCATTTTTTTCACCAATTAAGCCATTAAAAATTGGTTGGACATAATATCCAATCATATATCAATTTGATATTGGGATATTGGGCACAATTGGACTGCCAAATGTCCGACCGTAATAATGACCCCTGCGCGTCCCTCTCCGCACATATAAATCAAGCAAACATAATCCTTAGGTATATTTGGTATCCTAAATCATGTATCTACGATATAGAGTACAATTATTCGATTACTGCAATATTGTTACTTAAATTGAGCTCTGGCATTGCAATGATACTGTTGCTTGAATAACTACTTTGCACATTACACATTTTTGGCTTTGCCCGAAACCTACCTGCTCTTGTATGGTGCCATAAGCCAGTTTGCTCTTCCAGCCTGCACCATATTTTAGTATGTTTAAAGGTTTTAGATTTAAATGAATTAAGTCTGGGTGCGTATTGTTCTGACGATGGAAACGAACACTCTTAAGCTGCCTCACCATGGAGCTCAAAGCATCGTAGATGAAAGCATGTTTTAAATTTCTCAAGCCAACCTTTGGACATTTTGAAATCTGGTTCAGAGATTCCAGCTGCAGTGCGGAATATAGCGGCTTTGTTTAATACTATTTCATTGGTTAAATGTCCATTGTTTGCTAGGATCTGTGAAAAAAGGTTGGTTTAATGGCTATAAGTTTACAAAGTTTTCAAAATTGAGCCACAGACCTGCTTCATCCAGACAAACAGTGTGGCTTCAAGTGCTGGGTACTTGCCATGGCGGTTTCGCTTTGAACTTGCATGACAAATACCTTGTTGCTCCCAATACTCCAAACCCTAGTGTCCACACTTGCGGACTGCAAATTAGTTCTAGGATGCGCTGAGTTGTACCAATAAGCAGCATCCACATGGCTGAGCTGATTCTCGTGAGCATGCCTATCTATTTCAAGCATTTCAGCATTACTGAGCTGTGTTCTATGCTTCTTGCTGGATGCCATTTTGTTATGGCTGGCTTTGCCTTTACAACTAGCCATTAGTGAAGTAAAGTTAAGAAGTACATGTAATTGAGGCGTTTGCAATTCACATTCGCACCTCATCTTTGTACTAATAGCCCACAACTGAAGGACCTACTGAATTGGTGACGAGCAAAGCATTTGACCACAAAAGCATTTGGTACTGTATAAAGACTCTTACATTCCTCTACCCTTCCTCCGGCGACAAGCTGGCTTGTTGCGATAAGGCACCTGCATTGCCGTTGAGCATTCCAGGGCAGTACTTCACTTTGGGGAGCCAACGTGGATGAAGAGTTTCACCAGTTCTGCCACCGCTTTAGCCTCACAGGTCCGTAGTGGTACTGCCTCTGGTCTCCTGGGGTTTTCGGAGTCTCTTCTGCCTCTTCCCCTTCTCCGACCCTAGGATAGAACTGTTCTTTGTCCGTCTGTGGTCTTTCTCCACGTTCTCGTGGCGTCCCAGAAATCTTTGCCCATCAGGTGGAGGATGTTGCCTGGCAGTGTTTGTAGTGGTATAATAGATGATGACTGGACCTTATGTATTGCAGTACCCTTGGCCTGCCCCCATGACGTTGGAGGCCTCAAGGGGCCCACATGTCCCGCTGGATGAGGGAGTACCCCTCCCCTCGCATGGAGGTGTCCACCCTAGTACAATGAGGCCCCCGGGCACAGAGGGGCAGAGAAGGACCACCTGGTCTGGGATGTGGTACCTGTTACCAAGCAGATACACACCTATGGGCTGGGTGCGAAGTATAGCACCATGGCCACCATCAGTATACTACTCATATTGGTTGTATACTATAATGATGCTGATGCAGTGATGGTTAGTAGTAGGCATAAGTCATTACATTACTCAGTTTTGTATAAGGTACAGGACATCAGTAGTCTGCCTGGGTCCATATTGGTGGCTGTACGGACACTAACTATTATGCGCATATCCAATGGTCATATCCAAAGGGGAGGAGAGAATTTTTTTGTGGTGTTCCTGTTTGGTGACTACTGGTTCCTCTGTTCAGTCTGGAGGTTGCTGTTCCTGTTTGGTGACTACTGGTTACTCTGGTCAGTCTGGAGGTTGCTAGATATGTGGTGTTCCTGTTTGGTGAATCAGTTGCATCATTGGGCAGTGGGAGGTGATGCAGACAGAGAAACTGGGAGGGTGAAGAGGAAGGAATGAAGGGTTAGGGAAGGTCACATCTCTTATAGCAGTAGTGGTTCTAGGGATATGACAGGATCAATGCCCTTGTAAGGGTCTGTGTTGTGCCTGTTTGTTGAAATAGCTCAGATGATGCATCACACGTTAAGGTCTGGGCACTGGGAGGTGATCCAGAAAACTGACGTGAGTCTTAGTATACCCAATACCACAGCTCGGTAATGGATCGTGATCTCTACACAGCTTAAACCAGCATCAAAGATACTCTATCAAAAGGGTATACCTTGTACGTCCGCAGTTCAGAGTTGTAGTAATTGCTATTGATAGACAGTTATTATATGTCACTATCTTTGTAATTGCACTGGGTATGTTCCACTGTCATCTCTGGTCACATTCTGGAGTACAAATGTTGTGATACAGTTACATGGTGGTGGTCCAGTTGGTGTTTATGCTGACATCACATTCTTAACAGATTAGTGCCCACGGACTCGTGCACGCGTCAATGTACTGAAGTCCCACGGACGCGCGGAAGCATCCAAATGCAATAGTGGACTGTACAATAGTGGCGTTACGCAACGGTTAGCTTTCAAGACCTATTATTAGCTACGAAGCTTCGCCACACCTAGGGCTTCAGTTTCCAAGGTTCTGTTTGAAAGGTTGCGTTGAAAAAATTCCAACAAAAAAGGTGACAATTACCGCAATAAATCAGTGGCATACACAAATAATGAATTTTCATATAAATAAACGGAAGCAAACATTCACAAGGGAGGATGCCAGGGCATGTTTCCAGATACTTCCAGCTTGTCCAGTGACAGTAGTAGGGATGGAAAGTGTAACCTATGATGGAGGGAAATTAGCATTTGAAATGTTTGAAGTGGGCTACACATAGGATGAAGGTTATACTATGAGCCACAATCCAGTGCTTCACATCACCAGATGTCACTCTGTGCTACCCACACTCATTCCTCCCTCCTACACACATGTACACACTAGTACCATCCCTACAACAGGTGCACACTAGTACCCCCACACATGCACATACTTGTACCATGACACTACACACATGCACACACTTGTACCATCACACTACACACATGCACACACTTGTGCCATCACACTACACACATGCACACACTTGTACCATCACACTACACACAAGCACACACTTGTACCATCACACTACACACATGCACACACTTGTGCCATCACACTACACACATGCACACACTTGTACCATGACACTACACACAAGCACACACTTGTACCATCACACTACACACATGCACACACTTGTATCATCACACTACACACATGCACACACTTGTACCATCACACTACACACATGCACACACTTGTACCATGACACTACACACATGCACACACTTGTGCCATGACACTACACACATGCACACACTTGTGCCATGACACTACACACATCAACACTTGTACCATGACACTACACACATGCACACACTTGTACCATCACACTACACACATGCACACACTTGTATCATCACACTACACACATGCACACACTTGTACCATCACACTACACACATGCACACACTTGTGCCATGATACTACACACATGCACACACTTGTACCATCACACATGCACATACTTGTACCATGACACTACACACATGCACACACTTGAGCCATGACACTACACACATGCACACACTTGTACCATCATACTACACACATACACATACTTGTACCATGACACTACACACAAGCACACACTTGTACCATCACACTACACAAACGCACACACTTGTGCTATGACACTACACACATGCACACACTTGTACCATCACACTACACACATGCACACACTTGTGCCATGACACTACACACATGCACACACTTGTGCCATCACACTACACACATCAACACTTGTACCATCACACTACACACAAGCACACACTTGTACCATCACACTACACACACACTTGTGCCATGACAATACACACAAGCACACACTTGTACCATCACACTACACACATGCACACTTGTACCATCACACTATACACGCACACACTTGTGCCATAACACTACACACATGCACACACTTGTACCATCACACTACACACATGCACACACTTGTACCATCACACTACACACATGCACACACTTGTACCATCACACTTGTACCATAACACTACACACATGCACACACTTGTACCACACATGCACACACTTGTACCACACATGCACACACTTGTACCACACATGCACACACTTGTACCACACATGCACACACTTGTACCATCACATGCATAATTGTACCATCACACTACACACAAGCACACACTTGTACCATCACACTACACTCATGCACACACTTGTACCATCACACTACACACAAGCACACACTTGTACCATCACACTACGCACATGCAAACACTTGTACCATCACACTACACGCATGCACACACTTGTACCATCACACTACACACATGCACACACTTGTACCATAACACTACACACATGCACACACTATTACCATCACACTCTCTACTCCACACTTGCGCTATTATTAGAGCATACTTAGTACATGTACGTACATACCAGCTGCCACCATAGTAGACATAGAACGGTCAAAAGTAGCTAGTGCAAAGTGTTACAGCAAAGGTAAATAAACTCCCCTGCTGCTTCTTAGCAATCAATACAAGCCCGCTAATTGCTACGTACAGAACGATAGGATTAGCCAAGGCCTACCGGTATGCGATAGGTGCGCGTCTCATAGACCCACTTTCATGCATGAAAGAGAAGTAGTTTGAACTGAATACCAAAGTCAATATACATGTAGTGCGCACAACAAAGTTACGCACTAACCTGTTTGTCCAAGCCGCCATGAGTGTCGCGAGCACTACTTGATGGCTTCGTTCCATAGTTGTATCTGTTTCACGAGTAATCAAACCGATCGGTTTGCACCGTCAGAAAGCCAAACTCTCGTAGCATCATTTTTCATAAAGTTCACAATAGAAAACTTTCATCGTTTGAAACTTATATGACGCGTCACTCAGGCTATATTAAAACTAAGAAAATTTAAAATTTAATCTGGGCTGTAACGTATTCAATAACGTAACGTAATTTGGGCACTAATCTGTTAATGAAGTATATACAGTTATGCAGAACTATTAGAGAGCATTTTTCATAAGATGTTCAAGAGTTGAACCACTCATATTGTATGCTGCTGATGCAGTGATGTGTTGTAGTACATTGTGTAGTGTCATTATAGTTGGCGATTATAATCAAATGAATGTTTGACTTTCCGCCATAAATTGTTACATTACTCAGTTTCTAATAAGCTATACTATGTGAGTATGACTTTGTTTGGAAGTGTAGTGTGGAGGAAGAGGGAACATTGATAATTAGGGAAGTCAGAATGAGGTGTTCCTCTCCATTCACCCACCCTCCAGGCATCCTCCTAACACTGACTCCTCTTGGTCACAGGTACCACATCCCAGACCAGGTGGTCCTTCTCTGCATTATCTCCTTTTATGGTGGAAAAGCCGTTACGAATTTTCTGCCAGCAGTGGTGTGCATCCCTCCCCATTCCCTCCTTCAATGTAGACCCAGGCAGTCTACTGATGTCTCCCTCCCTCTTCTCTCTCCCCTCCTTCCCTCTTCACATCCTCCCCTTCCTCCCACTCCTCTTTCTCCCGTGCCCATCCCTCTTCACCCCTCATCCTCCCTCCAGTGCCCAGACCTTCTGTGATGCATCACCTACTACATGTCTCTCTTCACCTCGCTCTTTTCCCCTCAATCCCTCCCTCTTTTCCCCTCAATCCCTCCTTCCTCCCCCTCCCGCATACTGGTGTCACCACCTTGGCGTGTGGTCCTGATTCCATACCTCCTGCCCCTGGTGGATGGAGGTGGGGTATGTGGGCTGTACCTCACAGCGGGTTATGAGGTCATGGATGTTGGTGTGGCTTCATGCTCCACCTCAACACTGCACATTGTGGCACAATTTAATGAACTTCTGGGACACTTTGGGACTACATCATCCACCAGATTTCTTTCTTTATGTGTTCCAGTACAGAAATGTCCTGAAGGCAGTGTTCAGGCAGATACACTTGTCATTGGGTATGTTTTATTTTAATATTTTAGAACTACATGTAGTTGTAATGGCACTGTGGTAAACTTGCACGAATCAGCTGTGTATGGCATGCTATCCTGCAATTTGAAACGTTAACGTTTTTGTCCTGAAACAGTAAATTTCACAACTGTTTGTTCAGTTCCCTTACCATTGTCTTTTGTGCCGTAGCTGTGGTATTGACAATCACTATAGCCATTGCAATATCTGGCCAGTTGCATGTTGTGTGATGGGTAGAGTGTACGTTTTTGTGTGTATTTGTGTAAGTGTGTATATCAGTAAACATAGAAAAACTGCCTTTGGTTGTAGATTTTGGTATCATGTTTATCAGTTGTGATTTGTACAATCTATCCTCTTACATGTACGAGGAGTGATTGAGTTTCAAGGTAATACCCGGTAATTCACGACCACAGGAGTATGTGTGAGGTGTACGCTTGTGGGGTACACGTGTCTCTCTCTTGTACACCTGTGGGGTGCGTCTCTTACGTACACCTGTGGGGATGCATGCACAATGAACGTGTGCATATAACTTTGCGATGTGCAGGAGGACTGTGACTCCCTCTTCTCCCCTCATTACTAGGCCAGACCCCTCCATGCGAGGGGAGGGGTACTCCCTCATCCAGCGGGACATGTGGGCCCCTTGAGGCCTCCAACGTCATGGGGGCAGGCCAAGGGTACTGCAATACGTAAGGTCCAGTCTCCCCCAGACCCCACCATGTGACTTTTCTTCCTCCTGTGGACCTCATCTGCAGGCAAGCAATGCTGATACTATTGCAAAAATGGGAAACCCTTTTTTAGACAAATGCCCCAAACTTCTGGTTTTAAAACCTGGTCTTACAACCTTCTTCCTTTCCTCTCCCCTCCTCCCCTTTTCCCTTCCTTTCCCTCTTTCTCCTCCCTCCTCTTCCTTTCCCCCTCTCCTCCCCTCCCTTCATCACTCTCTCCGTAGTGAGTGTCAACATCTTTTGCCCAGCAGAAATACTCTCCCAGTGTCCCGCCTTTGGCTCCACCTTCTTACTATCCAGATTTATAAATGAACATGTTGTCAGTTTGACATTTGCTTACTATGAGGATACAGCAAGCTGGACTGTTGGACTCATTGGTATGTTAAGTGTACTGCTCCCTTCCTCTACCTCCTCCTTCCCCTCCCCACAGGCACAATGCATTCATTCTGCACTTGCTGAATAATATCAGCATTATCAAAACTTTAAATGAATTTTTTTTTTACTGTGAGTAGTTTAGTTGTATGTAGTGTACATGTAAATTATTACCGGTATTATTATTATTAAATAACTGTAGTGTGATTTGACATCACCTCAAGAGTGTGCATGTTCTGGTCTTTATCCACACATCACCATGGGCTAAGTAGGTCTTCAAAAAATTAGTTGTCCTTTCAAAGACATCTGAATCAAGTTCCTGTTTCTGCTGCCTGAAATGCCCTCTCACCTCACTCCAGTTGAAATCTTCCAGCTGACCTTGTTGACGGAAGCATTTCAATATATACATATACTTAACGTATTGATGGTGGAATTGCCCAACAACAATCCTCTGTGCAGTAATCCCTGCACTCCACCATAAGTTCACTGATGTCTGGGTGTGCAGTGACGCTGAACACTGATGTAGTGCACGTGGCCCCACTGAGGTGACTGTCCGCTGCTCGGATGTATGGGCCACAGTTCCATTTCATGCGCATCGCACCCCGAGCAGCTGGTAGAAAAAGGAGTTTGGCAAAAGCTCATCAACAGAAAAAAACAAAACAGTAATGTTATAACTGAGTAAAGCAACACTGACCGTGATGGTACAGTCTTCGGATTTTTTTTTTCTTCACAACTACGAGGCAACATAAACACGCACAGCGCGACAGTATACCGTATGCAGCCCTGTATATTGCACCCATACTGATCGATACTCGTCTGCACTCGACACGTGGGCAGTTTTTCATACGACTCGAATGCGGCGCCTGTATACGTCTCAGAACGAACACTTTGCTTCTACGTATGATATCGCGGTCTGCATATGGATTCAGTATATTCGTCATCACCTGTCTGCACACTTCAGATGAACGCGTGCAGACTCTGCACACGTCATGCATTCGAATCGTTTCAAATACATCTTCTGTTTTGTATACTAGAAGGTTAGCGCTCCAAACCCTGAACCACGCCAGTAATAATTCATAATTTAACGGCAAATTTTAATCAAATTACAGCTGAAATACAACTTGGTCAAAAAAAAAAAAAAACGTATAGTTCCAAGCTGGCGATCAAAGTCTCCATCACATCCTGGATTTTCCTGATGTAGTTAGAGGGACTCTCCACCTAGCAGAGGCCTCTTGGTAGGCGAGCACGAGCCTCTACTACTCTCGCGGCGCTTGTCGAAGGTTTCCTTACAAGCACACGCTAAAATATAACGTTGAGGTTAAGCACAACGAACTCAGCATTTACTTACTCTCTGACCGCTATGGTACTAAGCTAGCTTGTGCTTTACAATGCTATCGTCGTCATATCCCCTTGGTTGGTCATGCAGCGAAGCTTTTTGATTTGGCTGTCGTACACCCTGGCGTCTGCTAAAGAGCTGCGGTCAGAAAGGAAAGTAATAGCATGCGTTAACTCCATAATTTGGGCCTACTCTGTGCCAGCGCTTCTTCTTTTGCCGGGGTTGGTCACCTTCGCCATTTCAGTCTCGATGTACTCGCTTAAATGTCTCAGGATTCTGAAGTTATTGGCACGCGCACATAATCCACATGCACATACACAATGTATTGAACGTACTATGCTCCAAAGAATGTGAATCCGTGCGACGAGTTCCTTCGTAATGGCGTTCTATTGGTCGGCTCTGTGCTTAGAGAACAAAAATGACGTAAGCATATAAACCTTTGTGACAGCTTGAAACGCCGCCTCACTGCATCCACTGAATCGCACGCTTGTCCTGGTTTGGTAAGAGAGGACCAGTTACTGGTAAGCAACATGTACACTGTAAACTAGCACAACTTACCAGGCCTAGACTGCTTAAGTCCGTTCGGCATGCCTTTATAACCCCTGCCTGTCAACTGTTGTCCGAAACTCTTGGACTATAGAGTGTGTTTTGCTAGTAGTGGACTGGGGACTTGAGAGGCAGAAAGCTTGCCGTCTCCCCATGGGTATGGACACAGCGCACAAGTGGAGTGCAGAAGTGTTGTGCATGATGGTTCCTATGTACTGGGTGTGTTTGGGGCAGGGCCAACATCACTACTCCTGTGGCATTTTAGCAGGGTGGAAAGATTGTGGTTTGTGTATAGAAATGGTTGGGGGTGTTCAATGGGGTGGATACCAACAGTGTCAGTGTAGTGGAAACACACTCCAAACCAGTCTTTTAGTGACCCCAAAGCACTGTGTCATGACAACAGTCTTGCTGTCATGAGTACTGTGGCTATAGAGTGTGTTTTGATGGTAGTGGACTGAGGACTTGAGAGGCAGAAAGCTTGCCGTCTCCCCATGGGTATGGACACAGCGCACATGTGGAGTGCAGAAGTGTTGTGGATGATGGTCCCCATGTACTGGGTGTGTTTGGGGCAGGGCCAACATCACTACTCCTGTGGCATTTTAGCAGGGTGGAAAGATTGTGGTTTGTGTATAGATGTTCAATGGGGTAGATACCAACAGTGTCAGTGTAGAGGAAGCACACTCCAAACCAGTCTTTTAGTGACCCCAAAGCACTGTGTCATGAACAACAGTCTTGCTGTCATGAGTACTGTGGCTATAGAGTGTGTTTTGATGGTAGTGGACTGGGGACTTGAGAGGCAGAAAGCTTGCCGTCTCCCCATGGGTATGGACACAGCGCACAAGTGGAGTGCAGAAGTGTTGTAGATGATGGTCCCCATGTACTGGGTGTGTTTGGGGCAGGGCCAACATCACGACTCCTGTGGCATTTTAGCAGGGTGGAAAGATTGTGGTTTGTGTTTACAAATGGTTGGGGGTGTACAATGGGGTGGTGTCACTGTAGTGGAAACCATTCCAAAACAGTCTTTGAGTGACTCCAAAGCACTGTGTCATGACAACAGTCTTGCTGTCATGAGTACTGTGGCTATAGAGTATGTTTTGCTAGTAGTGGACTGGGGACTTGAGAGGCAGAAAGCTTGCCGTCTTCCTGTGGGTATGGACACAGCGCACAAGTGGAGTGCAGAAGTGTTGTGGATGATGGTCCCCATGTACTGGGTGTGTTTGGGCAAAAGGCCAACATCACTACTCCTGTGGCATTTTAGCAGGGTGGAAAGATTGTGGTTTGTGTATAGAAATGGTTGGGGGTGTTCAATGGGGTGGATACCAACAGTGTCAGTGTAGAGGAAACACACTCCAAACCAATCTTTGAGTGACCCCAAAGCACTGTGTCATGAAAATAGTCTAGCTGTCATGAGTAAAGTGGCTATAGAGTGTGTTTGCTAGTAGTGGACTGGGGACTTGAGAGGCAGAAAGCTTGCCGTCTCCCCATGGGTATGGACACAGCGCACAAGTGGAGTGCAGAAGTGTTGTGGATGATGGTCCCCATGTACTGGGTGTGTTTGGGGCAGAGCCAACATCACTACTCCTGTGGCATTTTAGCAGGGTGGAAAGATTATGGTTTGTGTATAGAAATGGTTGGGGTGTACAATGGGGTGGATACCAACAGTGTCACTGTAGTGGAAACACATGCACTCCAAACCAGTCTTTTAGTGACCCCAAAGCACTGTGTCATGACAATAGTCTTGCTGTCATGAGTACTGTGGCTATAGAGTGTGTTTTGATGGTAGTGGACTGAGGACTTGAGAGGCAGAAAGCTTGCCGTCTCCCCATGGGTATGGACACAGCGCACATGTGGAGTGCAGAAGTGTTGTGGATGATGGTCCCCATGTACTGGGTGTGTTTGGGGCAGTGCCAACATCACTACTCCTGTGGCATTTTAGCAGGGTGGAAAGATTGTGGTTTGTGTATAGAAATGGTTGGGGGTGTTCAATGGGGTAGATACCAACAGTGTCAGTGTAGAGGAAGCACACTCCAAACCAGTCTTTTAGTGACCCCAAAGCACTGTGTCATGACAATAGTCTTGCTGTCATGAGTACTGTGGCTATAGAGTGTATTTTGCTGGTAGTGGACTGGGGACTTGAGAGGCAGAAAGCTTGCCGTCTCCCCATGGGTATGGACACAGCGCACAAGTGGAGTGCAGAAGTGTTGTGGATGATGGTCCCCATGTACTGGGTGTGTTTGGGGCAGGGCCAACATCACGACTCCTGTGGCATTTTAGCAGGGTGGAAAGATTGTGGTTTGTGTTTACAAATGGTTGGGGGTGTACAATGGGGTGGATACCAACAGTGTCACTGTAGTGGAAACACACTCCAAACCAGTCTTTTAGTGACCCCAAAGCACTGTGTCATGACAATAGTCTTGCTGTCATGAGTACTGTGGCTATAGAGTGTGCTTTGATGGTAGTGGACTGAGGACTTGAGAGGCAGAAAGCTTGCTGTCTCCCCATGGGTATGGACACAGCGCACATGTGGAGTGCAGAAGTGTTGTGGATGATGGTCCCCATGTACTGGGTGTGTTTGGGGCAGGGCCAACATCACGACTCCTGTGGCATTTTAGCAGGGTGGAAAGATTGTGGTTTGTGTATACAAATGGTTGGGGGTGTACAATGGGGTGGATACCAACAGTGTCAGTGTAGTGGAAACACACTCCAAACCAGTCTTTTAGTGACCCCAAAGCACTGTGTCATGACAATAGTCTTGCTGTCATGAGTACTGTGGGTATAGAGTGTATTTTGCTGGTAGTGGACTGGGGACTTGAGAGGCAGAAAGCTTGCCGTCTCCCTATGGGTATGGACACAGCGCACATGTGGAGTGCAGAAGTGTTGTGGATGATGGTCCCCATGTACTGGGTGTGTTTGGGGCAGGGCCAACATCACTACTCCTGTGGCATTTTAGCAGGGTGGAAAGATTGTGGTTTGTGTATAGAAATGGTTGGGGGTGGATACCAACAGTGTCACTGTAGTGGAAACCACTCCAAACCAGTCTTTGAGTGACTCCAAAGCACTGTGTCATGACAACAGTCTTGCTGTCATGAGTACTGTGGCTATAGAGTGTGTTTTGCTAGTAGTGGACTGGGGACTTGAGAGGCAGGAAGCTTGCCGTCTCCCCATGGGTATGGACACAGCGCACAAGTGGAGTGCAGAAGTGTTGTGGATGATGGTCCCCATGTACTGGGTGTGTTTGGGGCAGGGCCAACATCACTACTCCTGTGGCATTTTAGCAGGGTGGAAAGATTGTGGTTTGTGTATTGAAATGGTTGGGGGTGTTCAATGGGGTAGATACCAACAGTGTCAGTGTAGAGGAAGCACACTCCAAACCAGTCTTTTAGTGACCCCAAAGCACTGTGTCATGAACAACAGTCTTGCTGTCATGAGTACTGTGGCTATAGAGTGTGTTTTGATGGTAGTGGACTGGGGACTTGAGAGGCAGAAAGCTTGCCGTCTCCCCATGGGTATGGACACAGCGCACAAGTGGAGTGCAGAAGTATAGTGGATGATGGTCCCCATGTACTGGGTGTGTTTGGGGCAGGGCCAACATCACGACTCCTGTGGGGTGGAAAGATTGTGGTTTGTGTTTACAAATGGTTGGGGGTGTACAATGGGGTGGATACCAACAGTGTCACTGTACTGGAAACACACTCCAAACCAGTCTTTTAGTGACCCCAAAGCACTGTGTCATGACAATAGTCTTGCTGTCATGAGTACTGTGGCTATAGAGTGTCTTTTGCTGGTAGTGGACTGGGGACTTGAGAGGCAGAAAGCTTGCCGTCTCCCCATGGGTATGGACACAGCGCACAAGTGGAGTGCAGAAGTGTTGTGGATGATGGTCCCCATGTACTGGGTGTGTTTGGGGCAGGGCCAACATCACTACTCCTGTGGCATTTTAGCAGGGTGGAAAGATTGTGGTTTGTGTATAGAAATGGTTGGGGGTGGATACCAACAGTGTCACTGTAGTGGAAACACACTCCAAACCAGTCTTTGAGTGACCCCAAAGCACTGTGTCATGACAACAGTCTTGCTGTCATGAGTACTGTGGCTATAGAGTGTGTTTTGCTAGTAGTGGACTGGGGAATTGAGAGGCAGAAAGCTTGCCATCTCCACATGGGTAAAGACACAGCGCACAAGTGGAGTGCAGAAGTGTTGTGGATGATGGTCCCCATGTACTGGGTGTGTTTGGGGCAGGGCCAACATCACTACTCCTGTGGCATTTTTGCAGGGTGGAAGTTAGAAAGCATCCACATCTTTACAAACCAAGACACTAATACCGCGCAAGCTCATTGCACCTAACCAACATGCCCTTTCATCAGATCCCATCAGAGAGAAAACACATCACCCAATGGACAAAGTAATTAAGCCCGCCGACCAAATGCTGGCACGACATCAGATCGTGAGCATAGCACATACATGTATAACACGGACCTAACTACGCAAGCTCATCCCATCACAATGGATATGTGCTTTATCGTTACACATACCGTTGGCAAGAAAGTATCTACTATAGGCCTAGATATACGCATGCGATCAGCGATATCATAGATAATAGAGTAGGCTACACCCGCTAGAAATAGTCACATATGTAGATATCAGAAGCTTACAATGATTATAGATCCAACCTTTTGAGTTCGAAATAGTACGCGACTCGGTCGAGGTGATTATAGTAGCCACACCCATGCGTTTTCATGGGTGTGGTTAAACGACCATTATTCCTATTTATTGCGCGCTATTGCAATTTACGGGCTGAGCTACGCTCGCGATATGGGTGAGGTACGCACCCGATACCTAGCCCCAACAATATGCATCTGCACACTGCTCTGGACATTCATATATCTAGGTATGAGTATGTATATTGGTCCGCACACGTGCATGTCTGGATATGTATCTGCATACCATGGCGTGCGCACACTCTGCATATTACTGCATACGATACTATGTCGCGCAGTGACGATGTGTGAAGTAGTAAAAAAAAAACCGCGCGCAATGAGTTCAAATGCCACAATCAGGATACCTTTCTGACTTACATATAGAAAATCAGCTTCATTGAACACTCCGAGTTAGAGAAAGCGTAAGCGAAATTATATATATATGTTCCAATTAGCGCAAATTCATTTAAAAAACCTCCGCATGTTACGTTATGAAAATTCATGAGCGCAGCACAGAAAGAAGCCCACTATTAAATACATTAAATACAGGTTAAAGGTTTTATAAATCGGTCTTCAGTACACGCCAATGCCACCTGATCGTTTGTACGGCGTAGAAAAGGCAACGGTACCAAGGCAACTAACGCTTCGATCAGTATGTTCCATACAGACGCTGCGGTTTACATGGACGCTATGAAGCGGGAAGATGGAAACCGGCGTCGTCATATTGCAAAGTAAGCACTTAGGAGTGGTACAAAGTCTAAGACAATGTTTGTTGTCCACACGGATTATGCATATCGGTGTTTTTTTTTTAGCATCAAAATTTATAATTCTTATTAGAGCCCCAGAAGGAAGTGAGAAGATCCAGCGCAGCTATTCCAATTCCAATCGTCAGCGAAGCACAGCCAGTGTATAAGCTATACGCCCTAATGCCAACCGATCTTTTATAAAATCAAACTAGACCTCTAGCGCTTGATGAAGACATTTCACACGGACGCACTCGTTGACATGGAGACCTGGGAAAGATGGACAAAGTGAGTACTTTGGAGTTGTGACACGTGTTAGACAATCATGTTGTCAACGCGCAAGTGTGTTTTTTTAGACGCTGTCATTGTATTCAAAACTAGGTTTTGTGCTAATGTTTGTGCTGGCCCTCCAGCTGATGAGACAACCAGGACTGAGGCCACCACTGGCACCTACAATGACCAGCAAAGCTAATGGAATGTGAGCACACATACAACATGCACACACACCCTTCAAATCAGGAAAGTTAGTGCATGGCACTTGCATTTGTTAGCAGGTACTCATTGTAAAAATACCTTGGCTTGTTACAGTAGTGTGCCTTCTTGCAGCATGTGAAGTATCTCTTGGTATCATGTCTGTTTACATCATACTTGGTATCCAGTGCCTTGTTACAGCAATAGCTTGTCTTGGTACCCCTGTAGCTTGTCTTGGTACCATGCCTGTTTACAGCATGTAGCCTCTCTTGGTACTTAAATTATTAACTAAGTTTTTATGGTACCCTGTCTTGTTGCAGTATGTAGCCTGTCTTAGTACTTTAAGCTTCGTCTACGTATCTTACCTTTTTTTTGCCTTGTTAGCTTGTGTTGGCCCTGCCTTGTTACAGTACATGCTCCTATATTATGCATTCTACCCTCCCCAATGACTATTCACCATATTTGGGTGTGTCATCTGTTGTGCATGCCACTGTCATCAACTCCACACACTGTAGGTTTTGTAGTGTACCTTCATGCAGTGTGTAGCTTGTTTTTGCATTGAAAGCGTGTCTTGTTACCCTACCTGAGCCTGCCTCGGTACATAAAGCATGTAGCTTGTGCCTTGTTAAGGTACCTTGTATGTAGGTAGCGTGTGATTTCTTGCAGCATGTTAAGTATCTCTTGCTACCATGCCTGTTTACATCATACTTGGTACCCAGTGCCTTATTACAGCAATAGCTTGTCGTGGTACCCCATCTTGTATACAGCTTGCCTTAGTAGTGTGCCTTCTCGCAGTGCGTAGCTTGTTTTGGTACCATGCCTGTTTACAGCATGTACATGTAGCCTCTCTTGGTACTTAAATTATGTCAGAGTAAACAGGTACGCCCCTCTGACCTCCTATTAGCTAGAGTAATGGCCTAATGGGTGCCCGAGGCGACACACCTGTATATGATACTACTGCGATAGAACAGTTCTGGAACCGTTCTATCATGATAGTGTGAACGCAGTGTAAGATGCTAGCTTGGCTATCCCCTTGTTTACAGTGGTACGTTAGCGGTGGTACGTTAGCGGTTATTAAACCACTGATGCGGTTATCGGAGAGTAAACAGGCACCTCCCCCCCCACTGTGCTACAAACGTGTTTTATGCCAGCGTATATTCTAATGTATAGCACCAATTTACGCTAGTTATACACCTATCGTATATTAATAGAATCTCTGGCGTAAAACTAGTGGATAACCACCTGTCTTACAGTCTAATGCATGTTGCAGCGTGAAATTTGCACTACATCCATCACACTAGGTAAACAACCAATGATCCGCAGAGTAATAAACGGAGGCTCGCTTACATGCGCGTCATCAGGCAAATGGTACATTGCTATGATAACATTCAAATGACAACATAAATGGATAGAGAATGGCAAAGCGCTCGCGAAGGTTGAATCGCGAAGGTTGAATCGCGAAGGTGTCATAAGAACTTAAGGATGATGATGCCCTGGAGAGCTATTGTTGTGACCCTGACGAGCCTATTATGTCAGGGAGTGATGATGAATTCAGTTACCTTGAACAGGAAGGTAGACTATTATATTAGTACATGTAAGTGCATGCAGTACATATAAAAATACATGTAGATGCACAGCATATTGCTGAACGCAAAAGGAAGCACAGATCAGAGAATGACAGCACATCACTCCTGACAGTCAGTGCTAAAGCACGGCTATCTACACTCAGGCTACACATCACTCCTGACACACTCATGCTACTTCCCACAGTAGGCCATATCTGCAGAGACACAGATCCCTTGACCCAGGGAGCCTGTGGCCACATCTACGTAGTTCCGACACTGGAGGAGAAAGGGGATGGGGAGGGAGAGGGAAGAGGGGACGAAGGAGGGAGGGGAGGGAGAAGGGAGGAGAGGACAGAGTGGATGGAAGGGAGGAGAGGACAGAGTGGATGGAAGGGAGGGGATGATAGTACGAGAGTGAGGTAAGAGGAACACAAGTGGTCAGTGAATATCCATCACAAATGTACTTAGCAAACAGGGAGAGGGAGGAAGGTAGCTGAGGTGCTTACAGGTGTGGGGTGTCCCTCTAAGATGGAGTCCACCTTGCGCAGGGTGAGCAGATGTTCTTAGGTGATGAGCCTCACACCATGCTGCATACAGGATGGGGCAGGCATGACCCTGTGAGGGTGTGAGGGGGTAGTGACATCACTACCCACACATCTACAATGTACACAATAAATTTTTAAATGCCAACAGTATGTATGCAGGTTTCCACTCCTACATGTATGTTTTCACTTTAATGACAGGAAGTGCAGACATATACGTGTATGTAGCTTACCTTGGAGAGTACAAATCTGTCACTGGACGGATCCTTGGGGACGTCATCTGTGTGGAGAGGGGGGAGGTAACCATATCTCAGTTAATACTAATTATGGACACCCATATGGACGACATTCAATATCAAAATAGCTACATGTATCTATCCCTAGATAAATGAACATACATGTATATAACCCCCCTCCTCTTCTCTCAGACTCCACCTCCTTAAACAACCCTCCTTCACCTGGCACAATGCCCCCCTCCCTCCTCCCCCCATGACCTTCCTCCTATGCCCTCTCTCCAGAGGACAAACCTACTGGTGTAGTGCAGCTCATAGAAGAACAGCACAGCTAAGATCTCCGCAGCTGATGCACTCGAGGTAGGATGGCTGCAGATATAGAAGGGGAAAGACATATAATCTTTGTCCAATGGAGGAGGAGGAGGGAGGGAGAGATAGGGATTGAGATTCAGTTGTGCCCACTGAAGATTCACTGAACTATTTAACTGGTTATCTCTGTTTTTTTTTGCACCTTGTAGATGAATAATAGGCTTGATAATTATGTTGTGTGTTGAAAGATGGTAATGGTAATGAATGAATATGGGTTGTGTTCGAGCTAAGCTCAAAGACTATCGCATTAAACTTTGTCTAAACCAGTTGGATTAGTTCTAATATTAATGATCGAGGTTTTACCTTAAGATAATGGATTTGTGTGCATTCAATGATTACTACTGATTGACTTAATTCTCCATAATGTCCTTGCATGCAGCAACCGACACACATAACAACGCGCAGCTTACTCAGGGATGCATTCTATCAATGAACGTGCTATCTACATGGTATGCTCATCAACAATTTCTTTTTTCAGTGATATTGACATTGTTACAATATCAGGCTTATGGAATGTTTTACGTTTTGTATCTTTGCAGGACAAGCAAATATACATTTACATTCAATCCGGGGTTTTTTTTTAACATTCTCGGTATATAGGATTGTAAGCAATGATGGTGTAAAAATGAAGGGAACAAGGAATTGGAGATACAAATGCTAAGGATTGAGGCAAAGCTAAGGATCAACCATACACCACTATTGTCGAATATAGCCATCATCCATACACCACTATCCTGTGATACTCTATTTAAAGCTCTTCTTTCTTGATAGTCGTGCAAGCCTCTTAAGAACTCACATATATGTCAGTTCAAAGAGCACTATATGTATTTAGTACCTACCAGCAAGGTAAGACTACTACATCTAAGTTATCTCTGTTCACAATATCCACCTCAGCTTGTGCCCAGGACTTCTCCTGTGGTACCGCATTCTACACACCTCTCTGTCCTGGCACTGTGGCTACATGCATTTGTAGTGTAAATGGGACCACATCACCGATGATGATGTGGAACATAATACAGCTGGGGCAGGCACCCCCATGTTTAGTGGATATTTAGGTGGAGCATGTGGGCCATACCTCAGAGCAGAGGTCATGGATGTGGGTGTGGCTTCATGCTCCACCTCAAAATTGCACATCATTGCATTATTTTTAATGGTTTATGCGAAGACATGACACATGGATCTTTGGTTGGAAATGTTTCCATCACAATGTTAGGTAGGCCTATCAGTTGATATACACTTGTAGAGAACATATATTGCATCACTGTTTACATGCCTGTTATTGAGTTAGTAATACTGATATGATTAGGTGGTGTGAGGTCAGTACATGGCGCGATCCCTAGTGGACGAATAGTACACAGGTACCCTGTGGGCGGAGACGCTCTCCATCAAGCTGTCATCTGTTGGGGTGTTGGAGGAGGGTGTGCGAGGGGGCTGGCAGGAAGGAGGGTCCTGGGAGTGCCTCCTCTGTGGTCCAGACGAGCGTGGCAGTTCTGGTGCCTGTGATACACCAATCAATGATGGCTTAAGACCATGATCTCGATTTCCACTATGAAACTTTATTCCAAGCATTAGATCTTTTGCCATTCTTTGCAGACTGGGGAGTAATATATCCAGTTTAGATAATCTTCATTGGCAACTTCCACAGAAGGGGATCGAATGCAGGCATCTAGTGTGGTAAATTCAGTTCAACAGTTGACTTTAACAGCTCTTTACCTTTTATTTCTCTCCCACAATTAGCACCAGTCACGCCACTCTCTCTTAGAACAGCCTCACTGCTGTCACCCTCAACTACCTCACTACTACCATCAGCAGCATCTCTACTGTCCCCATCATATCCTCTGCTGTCCCTAAAAGTAGCCTCGTTACTGTCACCATCAACTTCTCTGCTGTCTTGATCATCAACATCACCCTCATTTTCACCATCAACTTTAGGAGTGCGGTATTGCTTCAGATGTACACCATGAACCCTTGAAATGATTTTGATGCTATCATCAACACTCACAATTCTATAAAGACCTCTGCCAAGGGATTTTACTATTCTGTATGGACCCAGCCATGTGAAGTCTTGCTTTCCCTCTGCATACTTTTTTCTCCTAAAGTCCTTTTTCAGAACAATGGATCCAGGTTCAAAAACATCAGGATTATAATGCTTTCTATCATACTGCACTTTTTGTCTCGTCTGTGCTGCAGCAATGTTCATCTTAACCACTTCCAAAACCTTTTTTTGATGCAGCATTCTTACTTCAACTTCATCATCGTCTAGCTGCTTATCATGTACCAAACTTGCAGTATTGGTACAATAATGTACATCAATAGGTAGAACAGCCTGGTGTCCAAACGTCACTTCAAAAGGAGTGAATTTTGAAGGCTCATGTTTTGATGCATTGTATGCAAATAAACAACACTCCAAGTAGTCTTCCCAACATTCCTTCTGTTCTTTCTAGCATCTACTGCACGGTTTGATTGAACCGTTCATCTAGGCCATTTGCCTGTTGAAAAAAATGTAATGTTGTATTATACATGTATATATAGTATAATAATCTGAGGATGATATGGTGTTGTAAGACGATGGTCCACATTAAGACGGGTCATTAATTCTGAATCAAGTTTGTTATTAAATTCACTGCCTTGATCAGTAGTTATTACTTTTGAGATTCCAAACTTCATAAATAACTGTAAAAACATATCACGGAATATAAATCTCATTACATAATCGTTATCAATGCACATGTTTGCCTCTTTGGTTCTACACGGAATTGCTTGTACAAACTTACTGAAATAATCAGCTATTGTAAGTATATAGCGATTTCCTTGTTTTGAAGGTGTATGAAATGGCCCCACAAAATCAATACCTAAGTGGTACCATGGAGAGACTACAGGCACAGAATGAAGTTCTGGCATGGCAATATTCATCTTTGGATTGACCCTCTGACATATATCACAAGTGTGAACCTAATTGATTTAGATGTCAAACAATTTAAACTTTAATATAAAAATAGGGCCTGGGGACAATGCTAGATGGATCCGTGATCATCATTGTACTTGGATTGGTGGAGGTGGGGCTCGAATGTCATAGTAATGCTGTACGAGTTACCGTACATCAGCGAGCATGTAGGGATGCAGCTTTGTATGGTCTGCTATTACTGAAATGGTTGTCTCAGCAGTGGTGTGCATACACCATCGTAGGGCTGTCCCTGGTCCCACTGATCAATTTTTAAAAATTACCACGCCAGACAAGTTGGACTGTCCTGTCTGGAATTGCAATATTTAATAATAATTATCAGACAATTGAATACGGACAATTGAATACGGCAAATTGATTGCAATTCCAGACAGGATAGTCCAATTCGTCTGGCATGGTCATTTGCCCACCAACAATCCAGTCTGTTCCTCTGTGCAGTAATCCCTGCACTCCACCATCAGTTCACTGAAGTCTGGGTGTGCAGTGATGCTGAGCACCAAGGTAGTGCACGTGGCCCCACTGAGGTGACTGTCTGCTGCTCGGATGTATGGGCCACAGGTAACAGAACATGAGATGAAGCCAGTAAGTGATTAACTGCACAGCTCGATAGTTTATGGGGCCATTGGAGCACTCAATCAAACCAAAATAAAACGCCTATTGGCTTATAGTGGAATTGGCCATATGGGGTTTATATTATTTGGTGTAGCGATAGGGTCTTTTGAAAGCATTCAAGCAAGTTTAATATATATGGTTATTTATGTAATAATAACGATATGTAGTTTTTCAATAATATTATCTTTAAAATTGGCTAAAGCTAGCTATTCAGTGATTGAAGGCTGGCCAGTCAAAAGGTTCTCTGTCAAGGACACACGCTCACTTACTTACTTTCTCAGGATTGCCCACCATCCAAAACCCCTGCTAACACTGACGATCAAGTCACTGGTAGTTTTGGTGTGTCCCCGCCAACGGAGGAAGGTGGGCCTTACTATACGCATGCAGCTAAGTACGGCGATATACAAGTATACATATATACCTAATGTATTGATGGTGGAATTGCCCACCAACAATCCAGCCTCTTCCTCTGTGGAGTAATCCCTGCACTCAACCACCAGTCCACTGATCTCTGGGTTGGAAGTGACACTAACACTGATGTAGTGCACATGGCCTCACTGAGGTCACTGTCTACTGCTTGCATGTATGGGCCACAGTCTCCAGTGGATGATGGAGTGCAGGAGTACACTTGAGATAATTGTATTGTGCAAGGTTTATTGCACATCCATCTTGTTACAGAGCTTCTTCTATATAGCTATAGCTACCTGTACGTCCCACGAAATACAGATAGCGATGTCACTATTTGAAATTTTGTGATGGTTTATTTTACAACGTCCTTCTTCTGGAAGATACTTACTTCAATTATGGGTTCAGTATTGAAATCGGCGTGAACATGATCTGTTCATATTCTACTGTGTGGTGTGCTGCAGTACTGATCCCTCTGTTCCTGACTGTCATGACTCGTGATTCGGTGAAGGGGAGATCAATTAAATGAAGCCATTACATTTGTACATGTCATCTTAATTTTTTTCCCCTCTTGTAATACATCATCCCTTCTCGAATAACATCCGCAGTTCTGATTGTGTGGTGACTGACAGTGGCATTTTACATAAGGATATTCCTTTGGTGGTATAAAATAACATTTTTTATACACTTGTTTGATTTTGCAAATGACTTTAAATGTGTCTGCTGTGCCCTATTCCAGTGGCCTGCACACAATATAAGTTTAGTGTACGAATCATCTGTATAGTCTTTTCGTCTTGGAAGTCCTGATGAGTGGCAATTTCCTCTCTCATCTCAGCCAACTTCATTTTCTCCCTATACTTCCCCCTTTCCTTCAGAACTTGAATAAGCCCTTTAGGAATTCCTTTATTATTAACAAGCGTCTGTACCTTTCCTTTCCACATGGTATCCCTCATGCAAGGTTGCTTTCCTCCACATTTGGCATTCATGTGCATGGCAACTACTGCATCCTGAGAATATGCATTGTGACAGCTGCTATTGTCGAATATCCATGGGATTTTGTACCCCTCACTCTTAGGATACTTTAAATCAGCAATTTTAACAGCCTTTTCCAGGAACTTATCACTTGTTCTTTGTTAGCTCCATACTCCATCAGAACCCGTGCTTCATGTTTTCTTCCATCACAATCTACAAAACAAAAGATATCCATTATGCTCATCTACAAAGTCTGAGACCATAATCCCTGATCCCTTTCCCTTGGGTTTAATCACCAACATGTTTTTAGTTTCCCATTGAGTCTTCTGGTCATCATTCACTGTGAATATAGATTCATCATGGAATGTGACAATGTTCTTTTGTTGCTCTGTGTGACTGGAATAGGTGATGTAGTTTGCTGCTTCTGAAGTGGGTGCATTGCCTTTGTTCAGAAATCCCATTTCTGCCATTCTGCCAACAAAGCTCTCCACCCTCTGACTGTTCGTCCACTAACACCAACCATGGACCCAATGAGCTCTGATGCTTCAACTAACTCCAAATTGAGTTTGGACACAAGGATTACATGCAGGAGAAGCGTAAGAGACATTTTGTCATCTCTATGCAAGGTAGAAACCCATTCACGAACACGCTCATTTATTCCATCATCTTCCAATGTTTCAGCATCATCAGAACTCAGCTTGGCTTGTTTAGCCTCGCACACTTCGCGTAACTGACTCTGTCGCTTAGATTGGTTTGGCATATTCCTGGAGCTCACACGCAAGTAGAAAATGTTCAAATGTGCATAGTTTAATAGCTTAGCGCTATGTCCCATAAGTTTTTTTCCTAAAATAAAAAAGCCGCTCCTTTGTCGAAGAGTTTATGTGAACACAAACTTAACAGTTGTGGGACGCAGCATTGATATGAATAAAATTATTTAATACAATTTATAATGCTAAGATTCAGTTTATGATTGGTTATTACTTAGTTACAATTGCCTAGCATGATAAAAATAAATAATTTATTTTTCACAGTGCTCATTAAATAATAATAATCAACTCATATGTGGTTGCTATGCATATTTTTTTCCATTTCTATGTCATTAGGAGAAGTTGTTTATGCCTTTCTGCACTCTATGTCTCGGCTGGGTTCACCAGTTAGGCAGTAAGCTAAGATGGCTGAAGATGTAAGTACATAGATTGCAGACAGCAATGAATGAATATTATTCATTCTGCTTCCTTGTAAACCGAAAAAAAATTGTGCAAATGTTTACAAGCTACTTCACTATCAGTTTTGGTTTACATACATGCCTTCCTTTCACTGATATGAATGCACCAATTTACACCCAGGGTATCTATCGTACATACACTTGATGCCAGTGATACACATGCATCTAAATTCACACTGTATAACCCCACCCCACACCTTCTTATGGTGTTACCTAAAGACACACATGTACTCAACACATTGCATAAGTTAGTATAGATAAGGTAATAAGGTACAGTAAATTAACAGTTTCGAAAATGGGGGTGGCTCTCTTGATTTTGTGCACAGGGGACTGTAACGTTATTCACTAGATCGTGTCACAGGCTTTGTTTAGTCTGCTACTTAACCAATAAATTACCACGGTCTGCGTTCGCAGACAAAATTACCGTACATAATTGAATGTTGCGTAAGAGCGGTTGTCTGCGATCGCAGACAGCTGGAATGGGGTTTGTATGTAATCATTATAAACCGGATGCAACTACAACTAAGCTTCGTTTGCACTCGTACGGTGTTGATAGAAGTGTGCCTTCTGTTATTCTACGTCCAGAGCAGTAAAATGTTAGCAATCGCATGCATGTAGGAGGCCGATTTTATCCATGCCGTTTGAAGGGCGTCACCTCATGAATGTATTAGGCACGAACATGAATAAACTGTATACACAATTGATGCAAACAATATCTAAGCCAAGATGAGGTAATAGCCCAACTTAGATAACTCAGATAGTGCGAGGGTAGTGACAACTTCAGCCATCAGTGACTATGGGGAAGAAATGGATGCTATACACATGGAGAACAAGTAAAGAGAGGGTGTGCACATCCAACTTTTAGTTTATTAGTAAGTACTATGCCTGGTAATGTAGGCACATAGCACACATAACACAGGCACATAGCACACAGCACATAGCACACATAACACAGGCACATAGCATACAGGCACATAGCACACATAACACACAGGCACATAGCACACAGGCACATAGCACACATAACACAGCACATATAGCACACAGGCACATAGCACACAACACACAGCACATATAGCACACAGGCACATAGCAATGGCCCCTTGCCCCTCCCCCTAACCTCCTCAGCTTTCTGATGTGACATAGCCCAACATCACTGTGTTCCTTATGATGTGCAGAAGGGGTGTGCCTGGGGAGGGGGACATGTAAAGGGGTGCATAGTACATTTGTACATCACATTGGAGTGTCAAACACAGGTGAGGGACATAGTGTTGTGTGCTGGGAAGTGTTATGCGAAACACAATAAAGCAACAGAGTGTTGTGCACGGAGGCACACACAAGGGAGGGAAGAGCGTTGAGTGTGGAGGGAGGGTTGTGTGCACACATAAGGTACACATAGGAGGGAAGAGCTTTGAGTGCGGAGGGAGGGTTGTGTGCACACACAAGGTACACACATAGGAGAGAAGAGTGTTGTGTGTGGAGGTAGTATTGTGTGCACACACAAGGTACACACATAGGAGGGAAGAGTGTTGTGTGCACACACAAGGTACACTAGGGAGGGAAGTGTTGACACACAAGTAAAAGGAGTGTGCAGGGGACCTACTAACACCCCTTACCATGTGAGTATACACAATATGTGTGCACACAACACTCTACCATGAGTGTGCACACAACACTCTTCCATGGGTGTGCACACAACACACTTCCATGGGTGTGCACACACAACACTCTTCCGTGTCATGTCCTCACCACTTTTATTTATTTCAAACCATTCTTCCTACATAACATTCTTCCCACCTGCCCTAGTCTCTTCATCCACACCCTTCTCAATGCCCCATGCCATAAACGCGCATCAAATTGCCATAACAAAAAGAGCTAGAAACAACAGATGTGCTCTAAAAAAAGTTACAACACGGTAGGGATACAAACAGAACATACATGCAAGCAAAATTACACAAAATGCATATGCGCAAGCTACACACCTCCCAAACAAAGAGAGTATCACAAAAACTGGTCCCTTACCGCTCGTAGGTAGACACCAGCGATGACCCGACTATGATTCGTGTATGGAACGGCTTCGTGTCTTCAAGTTTCTAGAATACATCGTGCTTCACTTTTTGAGTCCAGAGAACATGGTAGCGATCCTTTTTGGTCTTAGAAATTGGTAAAAGGAACGAAACACTACGCGATCGCACGAAGCAAACTTGATTGACAGACGCACAATTTTTGAATAAGTTAAAATTAAATCTGGTTATACGTTGCACCCGTTACGCAATGAATAATTTGGTCATTTATCGGTTAAGGCCGAGACCACCATGCACTTGGGATGTTTAGGACTGGTGTGTGCAATTTGAATGCTCAGGTTCAAAGGTTCTGAACCCAATCGCCACTACAAGCAATGAAAATGCCACTGTTTCCTTCCCTACAGCACTGTTCATTCTCCTGGGGACACATGCACAGATCTTCCATGTGAATTACAGTGGACATGAAGAGCATGAATTAAAGTGAGGAACCGGCACCATCCATTAAAATTGTGCAGCTTTATCAACATATAACAAAACTGGTCATAAGGACATGGTGTAAGATTTGAAGCAGAGTGCCTCTGACTCTGTGTCTATGCATATACCAATATTGTTTGGTGATGATGGTCTTTATCACTGTCCTTATATCAAGGAAGAGGAAAGGGTAGGTCATCCTAACATGTGACTTTTACATTTTACAAAAATGGAATGTGCTGTGTGTGTGCTTCTGTGCAGCATCTTGTGCATGTTAGCATGTTGTGAGCACAGTTTTTGTGTGTGAAGGTGTGCATGTGAGTGTGTATGTAGTATGTGTAAGATGTGAATGTGTGTGAGATGTGAATGTATATGTGAGGGTATGAGTGCATGTGAGAGTGAGCATAAGGTACACAGTACATGGAGTGCAGTGAGGAGTGTGCATGGGCAATGGGAGGGTGTGCATGTTAGCGTGAGCATGTGAGTTGTGCATGTGATCGTATGCAGTCAAGCGTGTGGGTGTCCATGTGTGGGCGTTCATGTGTAGGAGTGCATGTGTGGGAGTGCATGTGTGGGTGAAGCACATGGTTTGATGGGCCCAGTATGGCTCTATCATGCGTGCATTGTACCTAATATGCAGGTCATAGTTGGAGGGTACTACCTTGGAGATGGGAAAACTTGCCTCAGAGCAGATTCCAACTTGTATACAGGTAATTGCGCAACCCAATGTGGACATACTTCATACTTATTTATTTGCATGCAAATTGTGCTGTTGCCTGGTGCTTGGTGAAAAATAGTTGGAGTGTATGATGCAGTCCCATGCACACACCATGAATTAAGGTTTGTGGATTAACTGCAATGTGCCATAGAGGTGTGTCGCTTTTTGTCACCATGGTGACATGCACTTTGCATAATATTCATGACTTAGTGAGGAATGTGTGTGTATGTGTATGTGTGTGTATGTGTGTGTGTGTATATGTGTGTGCGTATATGTGTGTGTATGTATGTATGTGTGTATGTATGTGTATGTGTGCATAGCCTCTCACAGTCCTGGTGCATGGCTGTGTTGCGATAAATAATAATTACTATTTTTATAAATTACATCATCATTTAAGATAATTATAGAATAGGGAATTTGTATGTTTGAGGTTTGTACTACAGGTACCTAGGTACATGTGCATTGTGCCAGGCCCATTGGTGTGACATAGTGATGACCTCAACTGTAAATGTGTCTGCTGTGCCCTATTGCAGTGGCCTGCACACAATATAAGTTTAGTTTACGAATCATCTGTATGGTCTTTTCGTCTTGGAAGTCCTGATGAGTGGCAATTTCCTCTCTCATCTCAGCCAGATTCATTTTCTCCGTATACTTCCCCCTTTCCTTCAGAACTTGAATAAGCCCTTTAGGAATTCCTTTATTATTAACAAGCATCTGTACCTTTCCTTTCAACATGGTATCCCTCATGCAAGGTTGCTGTCCTCTACATTTGGCATTCATGTGCATGGCAACTACTGCATCCTGAGAATATGCATTGTGACAGCTGCTATTGTCAAATATCCATGTGATTTTGTACCCCTCACTCTTAGGATACTTTAAATCAGCAATTTTCACAGCCTTTTCCATCTGTTGAAGGAACTTATCACTTGTCCAGTAGTCTTCTTTGTTAGCTCCATACTCCATCAGAACCCGTGCTTCATGTTTTCTTCCATCACAATCTACAAAACAAAGATATCCATTATGCTCATCTACAAAGTCTGAGACCATAATTCATGATCCCTTTCCCTTGGGTTTAATTACCAACATGTTTTTAGTTTCCCATTGAATCTTCTGGTCATCATTCACTGTGAATATAGATTCATCATGGAATGTGACAATGTTCTTTTGTTGCTCTGTGTGACTGGAATAGGTGATGTAGTTTGCTGCTTCTGAAGTGGGTGCATTGCCTATGTTCAGAAATCCAATTTCTGCCATTCTGCCAACAAAAACCTTCCGATACTCCATTACATCTTCCCTTTCATGACCATCTATGTACATGGACTTCCCTTGTGTATTGAGTACATCAAATCCCAATTCATGCTGCCACTTCTGAGCAGTTGGAATGCTTATTCGTCGAGGAAATCCAGGAGGAAGGGTATGATTTGGTAGAAGGTCATCATTCACCCATGCACAAAAAGAGAGTGCAGTCATGTTAGGTCTTCCTTTGGGATTTGCTATTTCTGTCACATAAGCTCTGGCATTGCGATTTAACTCTTCATCCTTTCACAGCACCCCAGCTCTATGGTACTTTCCTTGCTGCGAGTCTGGAAAAGTATCATCAGAACTCAGCTTGGCTCGTTTAGCCTCGCGCGCTTCGCGTAACTGCCTCTGTCGCTTAGATTGGTTTGGCATATTCCTGGAGCTCGCACGCAAGTAGAAAATGTTCAAATGTGCATAGTTTAATAGCTTAGCGCTATGTCTCGTAAGTTTTTTTCCTAAAATAAAAAAGCGGCTCCTTTGTCGAAGAGTTTATGTGAACACAAACTTAACACTTGTGGGACGCGGCATTGATATGAATAAAATACAATTTATAATGCTAAGATTCAGTTTATGATTGGTTATTACTTAGTTACAATTGCCTAGCATGATAAAAATAAATAATTTAATTTTCACAGTGCTCATTATAAAATAATAATGAACTCATATGTGGTTGCTATGCATATTTTTTTCCATTTCTATGTCATTAGGAGAAGTTGTTTTGGAAGTTTATGCCTTTCTGCACTCTATGTCTCGGCTGGGTGCATATTAGATTTGGACCACGAATGATGGATTTGAATGACTCGCACCTGTCAATATAACCATGTTGCTGTAAATGCTAACCATAGTTCTCTGTGTTGTAGCATGATGTAGGCCCAAAATCATGCAAAGCTGTGGTATAGCTTAACCCGCCATCATTGGCAATGCTGGACACTGGTGGAGTCACATCCCGCCTGTAAAAATTGTGGGCATTCTGCACTCTACTATTTTTTGAGCATGGAAATTGGCATGCAGTGGTTCTAGTCATGAAGGAAAATGCACATGGTCCCACTGATAACTGTGTACCAAACTGGGGGAATCAGTATAAGACCACCTTTCTGGTGATCATACCTAGGGTCACTACCTGCCTCATGCTTGCTAGAAGCTGTTGGAAACAATAATAAGGCGTCTGTGGACCCCACGGCAGTCTGTTGGCATCCCGCCGCTCAAAAGCAATCATCCATTATCAACACAGGTGGGTATTGCACCTTTCCACATGTTAAGTTAATGTCAACCTTTTAGTGCCAAAAAGTAATATTAAGGGCAGCACCGTACAGTATTTGTATCTTTTACATTAATCACATCACTGAAACTTTGGGTTCAATAAAGCTTTCTTCAAATTATGTGCATATAGTAGCTAAGTTACCATTAGTCCATGTACTTGGTGACCAGGAAGTATGGTGCGATACAACAGTTTGACCATCATCTTTATTGCCACATGTCATTTCTGCCTTATCAACCCAACATAGCAAGAATGTTCAGGTCCTGCCTCCTAATTTTCAGGTAGCTTGTCAAAGACACCCTGCAGTTCCTGAGAAGTGTTACATGGTTTGGTGTGCTGTGAATATTAGCATTTTGTGTTGCAAGGCTTTAATTTTAGGTAGCATCATTTTGTTGCCTGGATAAATGTGATTTAATTGTCCTCTTTTTGGATTGCAGTCGGTTTGGATGGCTTGGCATAAAAGGTTTTCACTGAGCATTTTTTGTGATGAACTTTCTATTTATATCGTTTTTAGTTTGCTTGTTTTGTATCTTTTAATATTCTTCCTGCACAATCTGCAGTTCTTAAAAATGCATTATGTGGAGAATTGAATTGTCACAAAAAATAAACGAAGTATAACTTTTTTTTGAATGTTTTTTGAAGCATTATGTGTGCGCTACTTTATACATTCTATGGCAGTATTTTAACGCTGGTTGAAAATAGACAAAATATTCTGGTTTGCAAGAGGTGGACAACGATCATGAGAGAAGAATGGAGGCGGGGCAATCTTCCAATTAAAGTACTATGAACCTATTTGGACCTTTGGTTGGCAACCTCTGCCAACAGTTGACCTCCTCACATGTCCTCTCTCACCTTTGCTGAAGTGCTTACTAACCTGCATAATGATTGTGTGCATTATGAAGTCATAGCAGTTATTTTATTTTAAAAAGTGCATTGGTATTGCATGCATTCTTCATTGGTATGTATATTTGCCACTGAAATGGCGTTATACAACACCTGTGATGTATCTCCTTTGTCATATTGTATCGATTATTCGTGAAATACGATTGCGTTGTTTGGGACAACAGTCACTATTCTTGGAGTGAGAATTCTATCAGACACATCTCTCTTACTCATCGGTGTTGTAGGCTTACCTTCTGGATTAGTGCACGAAGTCCACTGTACTGAATTTAGTAACCACCCCTCCAAATATGATTGCTGCATGGCGTTCTGTAAACACCTTGCGCATACCATTGCCGTATGACATGGAGTGTGTATGTTAACATAAAAAATGATTGTGGTGTTTGAATCCTTTTTCATATTTTGATTTGAGTCGTTACGAGCTTCAAAACATGGACTCAGTAATGAGGTGTCTCTTTTCAATTATGGACATACATAATCAATTACTGACACATCACATTGTTCATAACTGTTCAGGCCCGTAGGCAAGGGGGTGGCTTGGGGGGCTTTGGTCCCCCCTTTTAATATTATGCATGTGCAAGGGTTGTATCACTCTGTAAATGAAGCGAAACTTAGGACCAGAGTGGTAACTGCACTTACACAAATCGCCCAAATATGCTCAAACGACTTTCGTTTCTTTTAATGAAGTCATTCGCAATGCTGGTCATATTTTGGATATCTGTTTGCTTTTTTGTACGTGTAGGATGAAGCACCAATTCAACCTTGCTTGACCAATTGTCGTATGGAGCAATGTTTTCAACATTCACTCACAGCATTTGTTACTGGCATTACAAAGATCAACCTCGTCATTTCATTTCCTCACAGTAATATTCCTTTTCCACACTGTTTCTGGCTTTAAGATATGCAATTACAGTCCACCAATGGGCTTGCACTACTGGTATGCAAGGCACAGAGCTGTGTCCTAAGACGATCACTATTCAAGTCAGCTGCTCCATAGAATGAAGTTATCTCTTTGATTGCTTCTTCCAGCACAATGGATTCAGTAATATTAGTTGTCATAACCATTTCTAACTTCTGAAGCATTTGAAAACCCTTTTGGTCAAATCTGTTTGCAATAGCAGTTGTGATTAGTTGCCTGGTAGTAAACCCTTCGGTAGTGGTCCTTTACATTAGTTGGATATTCCGGAGCAGGTGTGTGTGTGCTAACATTTCTGTGGGATTGTGGATTTGGTGGCTACCCTGCTGGACAGTGTGGGTCTGACAATCCATGGTAGTACGCATCTAGGTGCAGTGAAGGACAGATAGTACTCATACATGTAGGGTGGGAAATTTATTGAGTTTGTCCTGAGGGGATTATTAATTATTGAGTTTGATTATCTAGCTTTATACTTGCCCATTGTGCATTTTTCGATGGGTAGCAGTCATGTTGAACGTATAGATATACTGGACATAGGTTGCTATTATACATGTACCATTTTGTTATCCTATACATGTAGTGCATGCTTAATGTTGAATCAATGCATGATTGGAGGGTATGACAGGTACATGTAACAATCAGGACATTCTAATACTAGCAAATAACACTGCACCCTCTCAGATATAGATGAAATTTGGAATATATATATATATTATATGATTTGTACCAAATAGACAGAGGGCAAGAAAATTACTAGTACACCTTGTGCTTCAACTTTTTTTTGGCACTGGTGATAAATGATAAAATGTACATATGTACATACTTCAGCACTGTTGAAAACACTAGTACAACACACACACAATGTACCACCCCACACACAAACAGATAGTGAAACCTTGCTTGTTCAATGATTCTAATTGTTGCCACTGCTACTGCTTTTTGAAGCTCCGTTTCAAGGAGTAGGATCAATGCATCGAGATCTGCATGCTCGTGCCAAATGTCCAACCTGTTTTCTCTCTTGAATGAACTGAAAATGAATAAAGCCATGTGGTGCAGTGGGCGTGGCAGGCCATGTGGTGGGCGTTGGAGGCCATGTGGAGCTGGACGATCCTATGAAAGTGACAGAATGAAATTGTGTGAATGGGGTTACATGTTTGTTAACTAGCTGGTGGAACACAATGTATCAAAATAATCACCCCTGCCTCCTCCTGGCCTCCCCACACCTTTTTCCCTTCTACCTCCCCACCCCCAATGCATTCATCCATGTATGTATGCATTTTCAGGCCATTTTTAGGAAGTTTACAGAGAGTGAGGAGTAGTTTTTGACATATCCCAGCTGTGACCTTTTGCAGTAAGCACTGCATTACTGCCTCTAACAGGGACCCAGGGAGTGTGCTGGTGCCCTGTACCACCTCAGTGCTGGAGGTGATAGTGCCATGGGGTGAAGGAGACCTGCCAATCCAATGTGTGGACCTAGGCAATGGGACATAATAGGGGAGGTTGTGCTTCACAACCCTGCAGGTGAGTTATTTCCATTCATATGAAGTGGCCTTCAAAAACTGATGTGGGAGGCAAAAATAAAACAAATGATAAGTTTGGGGCACACCATCCAAAATGTGTTTCATACCACAGGCCCCACCGGAGGATGGTGATGTTGCTAATGCACAGCTGTTGCTTGGTCCTGAAGTGCCAACGAGTAAATGAATTTGTACCCTGTACTATAGCAGGTACATGTGACCATAGCCACATTTTCGAGGCAGCTGAAGTCTAAACCAGAGGGGAGATGTGTTGTAATATGTACTATGTAGGGCAACACACATCTACAACACACAATGGGGGACATAGGGAACATGGGTATATAGGAAACATGGGGACATGGGTATATGGGGTGTTCCTAGGTGGAGAGAGGGGGTCTCAGTGTATTATAAATATTCTAGTAAAAGATGCCATTTTGCGAGAGGTTGCTGCTTCTCTCTTGAATGAACTGAAAATAAATAAGTTACTCATATTAAGTCAAGCAGCATGCACGCATACTGGACTAACCATAAATTCAATTCATATGATCTAATTAATTTATTTCAAAAGTAATGTCCTGTCAGTAACAGCCATGTCTTATTGTCTGTGCAAACAGTGACTTCCATTAGATGAAAGCAGCGTAGATCGATAAGGTTTAATTGCTACAGAACATTTATTGGAATGTTACAATGTACACAAAATACTTTGTGGTGATAGTGTTATAAGCTGTTACCAATTAAAACCTTGTGTGTATACTACAGTAAGTACCATGTTAGCTTCTTTCTGTGTCCTTTCCCAATACCCCTCTTCCCCCTCTGCCTCCTCCCCACACTTCTCAGCTGGGTGGTACCATCGGTCCTCGTCATATTCATTGTTGGGTGTCATCCTGTGTGACAGTGTGGATGAAGAAGCACAAAAATAGAAAACATGCCCCGCCCCCAATGTGCCTCACAGCCCTCAGTAACTGCAGGGTGTCCTTCAGGCTACGCTGGGTCGTGGAAACTTATGAAGGGTTGATGAGGCTGAAGTGACATTGGCCATGAAGATGCTAATCAAACTCCTGGTCATCAAATTTGTGTGCATATGTGTGTGTGTGTTGTGTGTGTGTGTGTGTAATCAGTTTTGTGCACTTTTGCAGTTACTGCTACCATGGAAATGAGTGGTGTTGCACTGTTATTACAACCACCTCACCAACATGTCAACACCCTTCAGACCAGCGGGGAGGACGCCACAAAGGAGCAACATACTGTGTTTGTGCTTCTTAGGGCGTGTGTTGTAATTCATGTATTGAACTATGTGGGTTGTGTTTTGTAAAAATAATAATAATAATGATTCTTTTTACCTACAATGCATTCAGTGAGTGGGGAACATAGAACACAAGGATCAAGAATGGTTTAGTGTTCAGGCCCAAGATATCTTATGATGGTTGTAATTCTTTGGTCAATGGATAGGGCTATTCCATTATTTAACCACAATAATTGCAAACGTGGGACAATATATAAAAGCACCACTGGAAGACACGCTTATATTATATCTTATATCACGACCTCCCCCCCCCCCCCCCCCCCCCCCCCCCCCCCCCCCCCGGGGACAGACTTGTAAATACCCTCTGGACAAGCTTCTATTTTGTTCCACCCCCCGCCCCTCGGGACATATGCTCTGTACCACCGTAGGGGTGCATAATTAAATAATGGAATAGCCCATGTACAGGTGTTGTGCTCCACCCTTTATAGTGATACATCATAGATATTAGAAAACATGCATGCGCATACCCTTTTCTATAAGTGCACTACGCAACGACATGTAACAAGGCCATGACCTGAGGTTCACCATTGATTGCCAATGACTTCATCGTGCATATCTTATGAGATCACAATTAGGCCTATATTGATCTCTCCCATAGCACGAGATCATAAAACTTATCTGAGAGGCTCATAAAACTTATCTGAGTGGCTCTTCTGATAGGCTCCCAATATCATTGCCACCAGTAACACAGGCCGCTAAACGTTCTCAATTCATCGAATATCGCCATTGATGTTTGAAGTAGTCCGCCAACTGAAAAACGACGAGCTCGTTGCCAAATCGTTTATATACACCGAACAACAACCTAACACGTCAAAAGTACCGATCGACGTCGACCGGGTCGTATATTAGCAATTGGGTGGTACCTTGTAGGCGTGGCCACATACCAGACTGGAAGTCAATCTTTTCGGTAGCAAAACAGCGCGCTTTGAGCGGGAAAACTGTTCTAATATCAAAGAGGTGGGTTTTTTCTTTCAATTTTTAAACTTTGGGATACGAAGACAGATTGCGAAATCGAACTCGTACAAAATGTAGATACGTATAAATAGAGTGTGTGTAGTTCTTAAAAAAGAAATTTGCGACGTAAAAATTTTGCAAATCATGTTTTTGTAATTTTCGACTTTGAAAACATCAATGCTTTTGAAGTATCAATCACAAAAACCTAAAAAGTAGACTTATATCCATCATTGTATGGTCTAATGATTGTCCTCAAATTGCAATATATATCTATGCTCTTCCGCTGAGATATGAACAATGAATTTTAGAACTTTAGCGATTTATTAAAAATCAAAGAAGTTCCGATAAATCCTGAGATTTGTAAATTATAGTCAGCACTAAAGCCTGTATAGGAAATAAAAAAATCAAGTCGTTTTGAAACATAGTGACTTCCTACCTGAAGCTGAAGAGGACTGAACATGTGGCACTGAAGCTGAAGAGGACTGAACATGTAGCAATGAAGCTGAAGAGAACTGAACATGTGGCACTGAAGCTGAAGAGGACTGAACATGTGGCACTGAAGCTGAAGAGGACTGAACATGTGTGTCGGATAGTAGTCCTAAGATTATTCATATGCTAATAATTGTATTCATGCACGTGAGTATTACTATTCAGTTGGCGTTTGAGAACGGTCGAGTGCGCGGTGGACAGAACGCTTGGAATCTACTAGAATCGCTCGTGGTATAGTCCCGAATAAGAAATATTCTATATGGTCCTTCGAGCCGGGAATAAATTGAGACACGAGCACTGAAAATGGCAGATTCGGAACTGGTGGTAAAGAAGAAGAGAATCCGCGCGGGACATAAGGGGTCTCTCAAACGCATCCTCACGGAGGTGAAGGAGATGTTGGCGTCACCGAGAGAGCACTCCGCGAAACTTGGCCAACAGCTACAGACGCTGAAGGAAAAAAGAGAGACTGTATCCAAACTGGACGCAGAGATCATGGACGGACTGAAGGAGGAGGAAGAAATAATTGACGAGATAATGCAAGCCGATGCATACCGTGAGGGGATTGATATGGCAATCCTAGATATCCAAGACGCCTTGTCAGGACTTGACATCGCGAGGAAGGCAGTCTTGCAGCCTGCTGATAAAGAGACACGTGTGCATCAGCAACAAGGTGATGCGGTCGGGCATAATGTTCCCTCTGTACCAGAGGCTTCAACCACAGATCCTGTTCCTCCTACGAACTCCACACCGAGTGCAGAAGCGACAACACCTGCTTCAGATCCTCAGGCTCAGGCTAGTGTGCCATCAAGAGCAATTGGACGAGTAAAACTCCCAAAGTTATCACTGAGAAAGTTCAACGGCGATCTGACATCGTGGACGCCTTTCTGGGAATCCTTCAAATCCTCCATTCATGAGAACGATGAAATTACATTGATTGACAAGTTCAATTACCTGAACTCCTTGCTGGAAGGTTCTGCTGCCGCAGCAATAGCAGGCCTCACACTTAGTGAAGCGAACTACAATGAAGCTGTGACCATACTGACCAAACGGTTTGGCAATCGTTAGCAAATCGTCACTAAACATATGGATGCACTGATGGGTCTGGAGGCTGTGACGTCAAACCACAACCTAAAGGGGCTGCGGCGGTTGTACGACTTGGTGGAAACACATACAAGGAGCCTGCGTTCACTTGGAATTCCATCAACTTCCTACGGGAGTCTACTGTCGTCGGTTGTCATGAATAAACTTCCCCAAGAAATTCGCGTGTCAATCAGTAAGGAGGTTACAGGTGAAGATCTGGATCTGGACGCGATCATGAAGGTTGTGGAGAAGGAGATAAGTGCGAGGGAGCAAGCAACTGCAACTGTGACTGTGACATCACCTGTAAGGAAGCAGCCCAGAGAAGGTTCAGTGACTGCATCGGCATTGCTGTCCAACAACTCTTCTATTGCTTGCTCATTTTGCAGTCAACCTCATCCATCTTCTGATTGTGGAAGTGTGACAGATGTTGGAGAGAGGAAGCGGATATTAGTTAAGGCTGGAAGGTGTTACAACTGCTTGAAGAAGGGCCACATAGGAAGGGATTGTCGGTCGCCAAGCAAGTGTTCAAACTGTGGAGGAAGACACCATTTGAGCATCTGTTCCAGACCTAAAACCAATGGACCACAAGACGCAACCCAAGCAAGTCAACAGACAGTTCGGAATGCTGCTCCTACTGGCCAAGTACGAGCCAACAATGAACCAACTGGATCCAACGGGCGACCGTCAGCTGTTGTCTCTATGTACATCAGCACGAAGACACCAGTACTGTTACAGACTGCGTGCGTTAGGGTCAAGGCTCCTGAAAAACCAACCCCTGTGATTCAAACTAGGGTCTTGCTGGATAGCGGAAGCCAAAGGTCTTACATCTCGAGCAAGTTATGCAATCAGCTAGGACATAAGGAGAATAGCAAGGAAACCTTACTAGTGAAAACATTTGCTGCTGATGAAGGGAAGATTCAGGTGTGCAGTTTAGTTGACCTCAGCATGATGACAAGAGGTGGACTAGACATGTGTTTATCTTTGCTGTCAATTCCAACCATCTGTGAGCCGCTAACAGGACAGCCTATCAATTATGCTACCAGCTGATTCCAGTATTTGTCTGGACTAGACCTTGCTGACTCGAGTGATGGGAAGGACTGCCTGGAAGTGGGTATCCTAATAGGAGTGGACCAATACTGGAAGATTGTCACAGGGAAGGTCGTGAAGGGCATAGCTGGTCCTACTGCAATCGAAACAGCATTTGGATGGGTCTTATCTGGTCCTGTACTAGGTCTCACCCTTGAACCAACTGTGATTTGTTTGAGCACTGTTCACATGATGAAGGTGGATGCATCTGTTTGTTCGGCTCAGCAAGAAATTGCGAATCTAATCGACTACAAGCATTTGGGGACCTCGAGACACTGGGGATTAAAGAATGCGAGACTTCTGTCTACGACAACTTCATGGAAAGCGTATCATTCAACAATGGTCGTTACTGTGTTCGACTTCCCTGGAAATCACCCCGTGTTTGCTCCCAGACAACTTTGACCTAAGCCAAAAACGTCTATTTAATCTACTGAAGAGGCTTAGGCAAACACCACACATCTTGACACAATACGATGAGATCATTCAAGAACAGATCAGACGAGGCATAGTAGATGTGGTTGATCCCTCTGACATTGGATCAATGGGAATAACACATTATCTCCCTCATCATGCCGTGATTAAGGAAGACAAGCAGACAAGCAAATTGTGCATTTTTACGATGCGTCCGCAAGGAGCAATGGGTCGTCTCTCAATGATTGCCTATTTGCAGGGCCTACCTTTCGATCATGAATGTTACTATACACTGTAGTACTATAACTACACATTAATAATTAATGCATATGCGCATATATATAATTATAATTGGGACAGTTTCCGCGAAAATGTCCGAGTTTTATAACATTATAATCTTATAAAAATGCTTCTTGTTTGAGTCGCTATATCTTCCGAACGCTAAACGGTATCGACTTTCTATTTTCAAAAGTTCATGCTACACCATTTCGCTATGATAAATTACATTTTGGAGTCTTGCACTTGCTCCATGCCAGTATTGCAACGTTCGATACCCGACCGGGTTCAAACCCGTCATAACTTTGGGTAGGAGTAATCAAATCGCTTCAAATTTGGTTTGTAGGTACAGAGGTCCTATACCTATCGATTTGTACTGTTCGCTAATTTTTATGCCATCCGTTACGGAGATACAGTTGAACAAACTACGTGCACTTTTTCCCGCTCGTTTCGCGCCTATGATATAACAACCGCCTCCCCATACATTGAGCGGGACGCGATTTGCCAAAATCATTGGCACGAATCGAGCGGGATAAAGTGGACGTAGTTTGTTCAGCTGTATCTTCGTAACGGATGGCATAAAAATTAACGAACAGAACAAATCGATAAGTATAGGACCTCTGTACCTACAAACCGAATTTGAAGCGATTTGATTACTCCTACCTAAAGTTATGGCGGGTTTTAACCTGGTCGGGTATCGAACGTTGCAATACTGGCATGGAGCAAGTACAAGACTCCAAAATGTAATTTGTCATAGAAAAATGGTGTAATATGAACTTTCGAAAATAGGAAGTCGATAGCGTTTAGCGTTCGGAAGATATAGCGATTCAAACAAGAAGTATTTTTATAAGATTATAATGTTATAAAACTCGGACATTTTCGCGGAAACTGTCCCAATTATTATATATATAATTATATAAAAATGTAATTATTCGCGGCAGTAGAGTGAAATGGAGGAGAAGGATGGAGATTGAAGATGGAGCTGGGCTTCCATACCTGCCAGAATGAATTTTAGCACCCATTCTCATGTTTCTTTTGTATATAATATATATTTAGTAGCTTCTGTAGTAGTTTGTGTGTGTTTTGTGTGTTATTGTATGTGTTTCATGTTCATATTCTTTTTTTATGCATATTACTATATACTATTATGTATATATATAAATGAATAATAAACTCATACATACAACACTTGCTATACAGTAGGGGACGCGATAAAGGTTACATTTCGTCACAACAAAACGGGGGGAAAACGCACCGTTTGAACTAAGAACAAACGAGGTGTAAACTAAGTAGAAACGATCGGATGAACGATTTCGAAAACCGTTTAAACGACACGTACATATGCAGATATCGTTTCGTCTAAACGAAACGCCTTTTTTAAAAACGGTCCAACCGCAAAAGGTAACTCATATTATTCTAGACCTAACCACCAATACCAGAACATTTCCATTTCAGCGTTTGAATTAATATTACTACGTCTTCGAGATGTAAGGCTTAAACGTCAAAAGTACCTGTAAATTACATCCTGAGTCAAGCCGAAATCATGTCGCTGCAGATTTTCTACTAGTATTGTAAGCAGGGATTGTTATGTTGCATGATCATCGATAATTGATTTCTCTTGTCAGCGCCTCAGCGGCTACCCTGGCTAACGTGCTAACGTTCATCCTCGACTTGGTAGGTCCCGAATAACACCGCTGCTACGACTGCACTGTGCAATTCCATTTACCAACCTTCGTCAGAGGCGTGGACGGAGGGTGTGCAACGATTAGAATCGGACGAGATGGTGGATTTCGTGAAAGCTTCCCTTGAGTACCATGATCGGGGTGAGGGTCTGCAGAGTAAAATGTATTGTAATATTTATACAGGGTTATTGCTTGTAATCTGAAATACTAGTACATATACCCGGTACATGTATGCCTATTGATAATAATAATATCGATTAATCTGAAGTTTTTTTTTTTTTTTTTTTTTTTTTTTTTGAAACGTACATGTACGTCTGCATGGCTGTTGTTCTCTCCACTGTAGCTTTGCATGCCTGCATGGCCATTTTCGATATTGGAAGGTCATTGGTATGTGTGTTCATACATGTGTGTTGCACATCTAAGTGTGATTCATACTCATACTTACATATGCACACACATACACTCATGGCTTTTGTGTCACATGTAGCCTTTACCAAATGTCAATATATCCTATACATCGTTCAAGGAAGGATATTTAACTACAATGAAATGTAAGCACATTTCAATTGTGGTTAATTTATACATGCAAGCGTTTTGTCAAAAATGTGCAGCATTTTTGGAATCCCAGCCAAGACACTGCCATACCAAACAGGAGCTGTACAGAAGGTATGCCATTATAGGTATTGTGACCTATAATAATTATTAGTGCTTATGTGCAGGCATCCCATGCTGGTATGCAGCAGCTCAGCAAATTTGTTCTTTTGCAAGATTTTAGATCTCCAGCATCTATTGCCCGCATTACGGCTAGAGTTCTCTTGGAGTCCAATTATTGGCTGTGAGTGTATTGGGTTCACTGTTTTATAGCTGCACCTGGGGGTAGTCAGCCACTGAGTTAACTGACTTTACAGCCTTGGATTGTTGTCAATAGTGTCTATAAGCTTAGGGTAACTTGCTGTCTTCAGTGTGCAATATTAAAGGAAGGTCACTGGAGAACAAAATTGTGCAATTATTAGACCTATGTACATGTACACCATATCAGTCTACCTGTGTACATGTACATGTATTGCAGCTGTGCAGTTATCTGATTGTGATGCCTGTGGTGTGGGAAATTATGATAGCTGCTGACACAAGGTATTTTCGGTTTACACTGGAGTATGGAGTATACATTAAAGCTTGAGATGTTGGCATTCCTGTTAATCATTATTTTCTTTATCCAGTGTCCATACACACCAGTTCAACTGTGCACCTAGAAATATACATTAAACACCACACAACAGGGTGTTACTATAGCATTTTTTCCAGCTATCATAACTTTTATGATAGAATGAATATGATTTATGGTGACCCCTGTTCCTGGCTCACACTATGCACTCCATCTGTTCATGTCACTAGACATCAAGGTATTATATGGGGGAATTATATTTTGGCTATGTGCTTATCCTCAAGTGTGGCTAAACCAATCTGTCTGGCTAGCCTATTAATACCCCCCCCCCCCCCCCCCCCCCCCTTCCCCGTAGTTGTAGGCGCCATACTACGCCTCTATCCTGGCCGGTGGGGCGCTCTCAATCTGGTCCACAGGCCACACTGCTTGTTGTGGGTTTGTCTTGGGGTGGATCGGGGGGGGGGGGGGGGGGGGGGGGGAGGTTGTGGCAGTCAGACCAGACTAATGCCATGTTGGTAGCAGGGGCCATTGTGTTCCATTAAGAATTCCTCTTTAGCTAAGTTAATCCATTAGGTACATGGTCCATTTCATATGTGTGTATGTGTATGTGTGTGTATGTGTTATGCTAGTGGTCTGTATGTACCATTTCATTTACTCTATTCTGTCTACCCCCTCAGTAGGTTCCAATGTGACCTTCTCATTCAATGAGTTATATGAACACTTGTGAAACTACTCTGAAGAGTGTACTTTGATTCTTGTGATGGTGCTTTTGTTATTGCAGGTGCATTAGACATGGCTGTCCAATGTGTTGCATTGGTTTTTAAAAAAGAGATTTTGTTGTAATATCAAACAAGTTTGATTATGATAGATTGGTGAAACCTAAGTTCGTTTACTCATAGAGCCATATATGCTGGATCACCTGTGTGTGCATGTGCCCTACATAGTGAGGCCACACCTCCTATGTAGGAGCCACTAGCATGTGACTCTAAACACATTCGGGGATTGTGAATTACGGAAAGACTGTTCAGGCTATTGGGCCGGCCTGCAAGAGGGCAAGACAAAAGAAAAGAAAGATACCAATGAAGCACATGTCTGACTTATTTTCTGGTACATTCTCATGTGCATCTTTTATTGTAATTATGAACGTTGGCTAGCTGTCACTAGTAGAGGAAGCTAGATATCAACCTATAGTGAAAACGACACATCTCTCAATGTCATGATCACTTGCTCAGTGTGCTGATACACTAGGCCAACAGCTATGCATGGTTTTACATATGTGTCATTGGGTTCAGAGTGTGTCACAAAGGCATAGTTGGTCCCCAGGCCTTTCTTGAGGAAGCTAGATATCAACCTATAGTGAAAACCACACATCTCTCAATGTCATGACCACTTGCTCAGTGTGCTGATACACTAGGCCAACAGCTATGCATGGTTTTACATAAGTGTCATTGGGTTCAGAGTGTGTCACAAAGGCATAGTTGGTCCCCAGGCCTTTCTTGAGGAAGCTAGATATCAACCTATAGTGAAAACCACACATCTCTCGATGTCATGACTACTTGCTCAGTGTGCTGATACACTAGGCCAACAGCTATGCATGATTTTACATGAGTGTCATTGGGTTCAGAGTGTGTCACAAAGGCATAGTTTGTCCCCAGGCCTTTCTTGAGGAAGCTAGATATCAACCTATAGTGAAAACCACACATCTCTCGATGTCATGACCACTTGCTCAGTGTGCTGATACACTAGGCCAACAGCTATGCATGATTTTACATGAGTGTCATTGGGTTCAGAGTGTGTCACAAAGGCATAGTTGGTCCCCAGGCCTTTCTTGGGGAAGCTAGATATCAACCTATAATGAAAACCATACATCTCTCAATGTCATGACCACTTGCTCAGTGTGCTGATATACTAGACCAACAGCTATGCATGGTTTTACATGAGTGTCATTGGGGAACTGATCACTGATGGTATGTCAACCTGTAATGATTGACAACCAAACACTTGATCAATCATTCAATGAACACAAAATCCAATATAATGATTTATAAGGTTATGCCTCGTTAATATTTAAGCTAAGCTGCAGCGTATAAGATTAATTACTGTAGAAAGCTTGTTTCCTGCAAGATGCTCAATTCCTGGATCGTGATGGCGATGGGGGCGGGGCACAATACAATGCACATAAAACTGCGATTAGCTATAGGAAGCATCGATGAGTTCAACTGCATGCGCGCTATTATATTTCGGTTGTTTAGAGTACAAAGTCAGTGTGTAATCATATAAATGGTTGTAGTTTTGAAGGGACCTGTTTGGATTGTCAATAATTCAAGGTACTAGTCTTCGCGTGCATTTACATGCATAAACCTGCGTAATAAATAGTTAACATTTAATACTTTTACAAGGAAAACTTAACCTTAATGTCACGTTATCTTTTACAAAGAAGTCTTAGAAGAAAAGATCTATGGTCTGAGCGTGTTTGTACACTGTACATATATCGGGAAGTTCCGAGTCACCAAAACCAGAATTGACTATTTATCACACCTACGTACTGATATGAATCTGTTCTATGGGTGTAGACTATTGCCTTATATGGCTCACTTGACAAAATGCAGCTGCAATTGTAAACCACAAATGCTGAGATCATATGTTCAGCAGGGAGAAGTTATGGAGCCATGGAGGAGTTTAAAAGTTTCATTGCTCAGTCCAAAATCGTAGCTTAGCAGTAGCTCTTAAAAAAAGAATTAGGGAGCTGGGGAGCTAGGACACCTTATCAAGATTGGCCTCCCACCATTGCTGTGAGCTTGTCCGGTTCACAGACATACAGGGCTGTATTGAACATAACACTGGTCTCATTGATCTCCAGCGCCATCTGGCTAGGGACCTCCTACCCTTGTAATACGGTAACACAGGGTCATTCAGATAAATAAAAAATGGATGTTCGCACAATAAATTGTCCATCAAGTACACAGTTCTACACCTCTTCAGAGCAGCAAGTTTCTTAATGAGATGCTGTTGGATATAAGTATTGATAGTAACGAAACATTATTAGCACACATCAGTTGGGGGTGGGGCCCAAGGACAGGATCAAATTAGTAACACAATCACCCGTTCATCAAATACCCTTAAAACACATAGACCTACCAAAAATCCTTTCCAGAGGTGTAGGTTGATTTACCGTCTCTTGGGCTGGGATACTTTACAGCAATAGAAAAAAGAATACGTACACTGTGCACATATGCTTTTTTGAAGTGTGATGAGGGTTAAGGTTGAGCCATTGTATGACCACATTTCAATGGTTAATCCTCATTCCAACCATGCACAGTGCACAGATCTATTTAGGACCAGATCTCTACTTTCAAATTCTCTCAGGGTAGCACCCTGTCATACCTTATGGTCAGTACTTAAGGAAAGGTGAGGTGAAATTTAGAGAATGGGATGGAGGGGGATGAGAGGGGTGGGAGAGGGGACACACATATTGAGAGCAACAATCCACTTCCCACCTAATGCACCTATACAAACGGTTACTTATACTTATTGAGGTAACAACACACCACTGACATGTGGGAGTCAACAAGAGGGAGACAAGGGTTACTGGGTAAGAGACGAGGGCAAGGGTGGGGAGGGGAGGCAAGTTGGAGGGAGAGTGTAGACTGTACAAAGTGCTTAACACTCCCTTTCTCCACATACACCTTCTGCACAGATTGGACAGTTGTGATTAAGAAGATACATAAAGTAAACCGACATAGATAGATATACCACCACACATGTATATCATACACAGACACATAGTTTGACATAGCCACACCTACACACTTGTACTAAACACACTAGCCTACAGACCTACACACATGCACCACATGCCACACTTATTCTCATGTACGTGTCACACCCACCCCATTTGTACCACACAATTACACTTGTGCCACACACCTACACACTGGTTTGTACCACACTACACACTAGACACCCATACCCTACACATGCACTACACACCCCTACACACATACACTACACACCTACATGCATGCAACACACACAACTACACACATGCACTACTCATATCCACACACATGCACCACACACTGCTACACACAACTCAACACACATCCTACACACATGCACTATACGCACCTATACACATGCACCACACACACCCCTACACCCTACACATATACACCACAACTACAGTCATTTACCACACATCCTATACACATTCCTACACATATGTACACCTACACACATACATACCGGTACATAGAAACACTCATGTACCGGTCGGTATACACACATACACTCATGTAGGCGGTAGGCCTACCAGTCGTCACACACTGGGCCGGTGAGAGGGGGGGGGGGGGGGGGGGGGGGGTAAGCGGGGTTACTTACCCTGGGCCCCCAGGTATAATAGGGGCCCCAGGGTATAATAGGGGGCCTGGCGGTCCAAAATTTTTTGTATTATGGCTAAAGAGTGGTATGCAGTTTAAATGTACATATCTGTACTACGGATGTATAAAAACTCATATTTGGCCAATCTCAAGGGGGACCCCCCCCCCCCCCCCCCTCGCTCGTATTTTCAGGGCTTATGGGGCCTCAAATGATACGTTACCCCGGGCTTCACTACGACTCTCACCGGCCCTGGGTACACGCAAGCACCACACACCGTAAAACCATAGAACTTACGGCTGGCTGGGTACACATAGCTAGGGAGGGGCAGAAGCCATTTTCTGATCGAGTTTTCTACCGATCTTTCAATACGATCGAAAGGACAGAGTCATCTAGCTATTAATAATCTTTTCATTTTAAATAATGCACATGCGCACCGGATTGCAGTGGGCGTTTATATCGTTCCGCGGGCGTTAACATATATTTGTTTTAATACAGTACAGCATTAAATAAACAAAACCATTTGCCTGTCCATTATGCTCAATAACTTTAGGTATAATCTTTCGTAAATGCCTAATCTATCTTCTACACTTTGATTGATCAACTGTTTGCCAAAAGGCTATTATTCCGTCAATCAGCTCCTGCTTAATCGTTGGCTTTACAACTCGTCTGATATATTCTTTCAGCTCGTGACACTATTGTGGAGTTCTCCATCAGTTGATTCGGTTTTCTGCCATCCATGCTTGTCAGCTTGTGCATAGCGGGACGTATGTTTAGGGTCGTTGTCCATCATCACCAGGAAATAGAGTGTTGATAGATGGAACCAGTGCCAAAACAGCTCCTGCTTCAAAATAATATTACCTGAAATTTGCATAGCCTTTTAAACTGATTCCAGCCCAGACGTGAACCTTTGTGGGGTGTTTAGCCCTAATTGATCATGAATATACATAATTAAAGTTATTGTATAAATCAATTCAATTTACTATACCTTGGCTTTAATTTTGGTGCCATTCCTATCTTGCCACAACAGAACCTCTCGAGCTGGACACTATACATTCTTCAGTCCGAATAACGTTATCAAATGCATCGTTCAAATTTTGTCGCGCCCAACCCAAGCGCTTGTGTCTATTAGCTTAACGGATTAGCTGACAGTATGGGCTGCCTCGAAATGTCCAAACCAGAGACGTTCTGCAACGGAAATGGTCCTTCGATGAATGTTGTATCCCACTGATGCATGAAGAGCAATAGATATGGTAAAGCTGAAATGCAGTTGTTTCATCGTCCAGCTGCATCTGCTTGTTTTTACTGCGGAGGTTATCTTTGACGCCGGTCCTTAGTTCCTACTGATTGTTCCCGTCTCGTAGAATCGCTTTAGAAACTGATGCGCACATTTGCGCGTGAACATGGCAGCCATTGGCAGGTCTTCCCGCCGGCAAAGCCATCTTCCCAATTATAGGCGACTTGTACCCCAGCCTTGAGTAATGGAGAATTCTCAGAGTACACCATCCTAGCTAAGTCAGGAAGCGTGGCCTTGCATGGAATAAACAACCTTATCGTGGTTGAAGTGTCGTGGTTGAAGTCACTACTGTTCTACGTGTGTCAAAAAGGGTATAATTAGAACATTGCCCTTTATGTACCGGAATAATGGCGTCAATAAGCTCATTATCTCAGTACACAGTTCGGAGTCATTTTTTAACAACCAGGACACAAATTAGTTATAAAACAGGGCCTATTCATGTGTACATATCACTTCTACACAGAACCATACCTAAGACAATAACTGGTATAATTGTTTACGCTGATGGAGAAGTAATTTTTAATACGCTCACGCGCAATCAATGGGGATACTCCCCATCTTTGTTATCGTTGTTCTCGTGAACCGAAGTTTTTGGATGGATTCTGAAAAACGGTACATTCAGTTGGAGCCTTGTACTGTACGTTCAGGTAGGTTTCAGACTGGCTCTAATAAAATCTTCATAGTTTAACGATCCCGAAAAGTATGAATATTCCATGACTTTAACATGATCTCTGATACGGAAGCCTATGGAGTTTTATCAGGGTTAGCTCGAAAAAATATTCCCGGCTCTGTCCATGGATGGCCATTATCACACCATTGTTTCAAATTCGCAGCTGAACTGAATTTGAGCTTTGGACTATTAAATAGACGTTTTAAAGGACGACGTGCAGATCCACCCACAAATGTTTTGCAAGAATTGCTATGATGCGATGCAATTAACGTACACTGCGTACATGAATCAACAGTACCAGTAACCATCGTACTAAATTCCTGGGAAGCCCACTTACCCGGCGGTGAGTGCAAGGTAAGGATGCCGATATCTGCTCATACCAAAAAAATAAACATCTGTGTTCATATCTAGGTGTCACCCATTAAGTGTAAACACAACAAAAATTGCTTTCAGTGGAACATATAGAATGTGTTGCACCATGCATACGATGATAACATAATAAAGGAGGCACAACTAGCTACATCTCTGCACTGGAGATAGTTGAAATGTTTCATCTGCCATGCTTCCACTGATAGGCCAGTTCAGCTACCTTGCCAGGTTGTTGCATGTACAGACTGCCTGGCACAAAGGTAGTATGTTGCCACACTATGGAATGTGTGCCTAGCTCCTGCAGGACATCCTTTTGCACTGTGGTTCCTGCAATGGTGATATCAGGGCAGCACAACATTGGAGTGTAGTGCCAGCTAAGGAAAGTGTGCTTACTCCACTTCAGGGTATCGCTGGTTTATGACCACACTTCATCTTGTGGTCATTTTATAAATATCATGGGCGTCACCAGGGGGGGGGGGGGGGGGGGCAGGGGGGACCATGGCCCCCCCCCCCCCCTTTTGGACCGAATGGCGTCCTCTCCCTGTGATAAAAGTTAACATACATGTGCACCCCCCCCCCCCCCCCCCCCCCACTGGCTGAAAGCGGACAGCCCCCCCCCCCTCCCACCCACTGGTTGAATCAGCCAAAAGTGGACAGCACCCTCCCCCCCCCTCCCACTGGTTGAATCAGCCGAAAGCGGACAGCACCCTCCCCCCCAAACTGGTCAAATCAGCTGAAAGCGGGCAGTGCATTTGCGGCTGTCAAATGGCGCCCCCTTGCCCTATCCTGCCTCCCCCTTCCAGAAAAGCTGGGGGCACCCATGTATGTAATACTTGTGATAAACAACGTGCATAGCCATATAAGGCTATACATCAGCAGTACACAGGGGTGTTTATTGTACTTCAGGGTACACTAGTTTTGACCACACCCCTTCCTGGTGTAAGATAGTCAGCCATCTTGTGGTCATTTTATAAATGTAAGGTGAAGGCATGGCTGTAGTGAAAGACACCATACATAGATATGTGGGGTTATACACCAGCAGTACACAGGTGCTTACACTACTCAGGTTCAAGGCTTTGCTCATACCTATTCCTGGTGGAAATAGTGTGGTCCTTGTACAAGACCTTGCATGTATAAACCTATGTACTGCACAGGTAATACTCTCACCAATGATTGACTTATGATATCACAAAATCTGAATAACTTATGATTTAAACTAAGGTTTTCCTTTAAAATACATTGGCCAAATGCATCACGGTTACCTAGTTGCTAGGACGCACACACATGCAGTTTATTTTAAAACGTATATTAGAGCCAGCTCGAACAAACCAAAAATAGAAAGCTCTTCCTATCCACTATAAGGTACTGATCTCAGTTTAGGCACCAAAACTTCAGGAGTTTGGGCATAAGCAAATTCGTGAGACAACTACGGCAAGATATGCGCCTGCCTTTCCTCGCGTGGCGATCGAGCGGCACAAGTTAAAATCATAACACTGCTGAATCAGGTAGAGGACAGGCTAGGAACTTACAAAACTGCACAGCCGTTGCTATCCTTCGTTGTATTTAAGAGGAATAGTGCACATTCCAACGTTGCTTGTATGTGGCCATTTTGTTGCTAGGCTTACGATTTCATTTCAAAATTACTGGGCGTCGGTCTTTTTGACACACGTTTCAATGGAATGAAACAGTAGTGAAGTGTACATAAAAGGTGAACTAAATTCATTCACACGTCGATCGTTTCGTTTAAACGAATCGTACAAACTGTACGGAATGTTCATACGGTGTAAACGAAGCATGTAAACGAAGAATGGACCTGTACACAGTACAGTTTAAACTTAGTTTAAACTACTTATAAACTACGTGGAAACGATACGATTCATTTCGTAGCACGTAGTTTAGACGATGCGAAACGTATAACCTTTATCGCGTCCCCTACTGTATATAAAACACACTACAGTTAGGATGGGATTCTACGGAGGATGGCTCTGGCATTCGCTCTTGTTAGGCAAATGCTCAAGTTGGCGAAAAGCTCAAAAGATATCTGTGCCTTTGGCAGAGACATGTGGATCGCAAGCCTCAGTAGCAATTATCTGAGCCAGAAATATTGAAGCTTCGTTACCCCAAGCCCCATAGGAGTCAACTACTAGAGGGGTTGAGACCCACCCTAAAGCTAAACACTTTTCATCATTGGCCTGGTGTTTCCTCCTCTCCGTTGCCTCAAGGACTGCACCAACCGTTGCTCCCGCATCAGCTAAAGTTGAAGGATTTAGCGGTGAGACAACGGAGATGTCCAGGGCAATGGGCCTTCCATGATTCCAATGCTTCACGAGAATATCAGCAGGCCGTGACTGTGAATGGTCAGGAAAGAGCCCAGCACCAGCTTCAGCTTCGATTGAAGCATGTGCACGGTGAAGAAAGTGCGCTAAAGTGTCCCTGAGAGCATTATGGCGTGTAATAACATCACCCCCACATTTGCATGTTAATGCATGGTGTCCAAGAGGGTCCAGACTGTGGGCAGGGCAGAAAGCACACTGAGAACCCTAGGAGGTATCTAGGCCTAGCCACCACTTGACAGCTACCCTGAATTCAATTGGATCAAGATGGAGAGCTAGGGATGTGGAGGGAATAACTGATAACCAGGATGTCGCGTGGGGGGCTGAAACTGATAGCAATCGAGCCTTGTTAGCAGGGGAGGATTGATCAAAGAGGACTTGAAAGCAATAGTCGTTTACTTTTGAAGACAGAAGCTTCTGACTGACAGGTGAGGAAACCACAGAATTGACAGATAGTTTCTCAATTGGAGCAACAGTAGAATTGAAGTGGTCCAAGGCATTTGTAAGGTGTATGTCATCTGTATCATACATCCCAGAGGAGCAGAAGGAAGCAATAAAAGCTGAGCTGGAGTGTAGGGACAGTGAGCGCAACCCAAGACCACCACTGTTAAGGCCAAGTTGGGCCTGACACCATGCCTCATCTGACATTTCAAAACCTATGCAGTCCATGAAACAGTGGTGGACGTCATCATCGAAGAGCTTGAAAGCATCTGATACCAAGTTGGTTGGAATTGAACGAGCCTAGTGTTAATGGCTAATGCATGTGGGTGTTCTGCACAGTCTCCATATACTTACAGGAAACTATGAAGCTGGTGTGAAATTTGTGAATCTTTGTTTTGTAATTGTATATAAACTGCCAGACGCGCCATCATTGCATGCATCAGAGTTATTTTCACGAATTCGTAAGCATTCTTCTAGCCCACAAGGTTGCCCAGCTGTTCAGTGGAAAAGCAGAGCCTTCTGGCTTCCATCAAGTCTAGTGAAGAGAGCTATTATTCCTTTAATCATAGGCTACAAAGTAGTCTTGGTTGCATTACGAGACTGAGTGTACTGCTTTAGTCTTTACCTGTATATTAGCACTGATTTTTGTTAGCCCTGCTACCAAAGCTTTTAGTGAGCGCATCAGTTCTGAGAAGAGTGAGCATACCTTAATTAATTCAAGTATATATGTCACAAATGCGATAACCTGCTAACTCTACATGCTCACAAAGGGAGAAGTGATGCTCTATCTCTTGCTTCATGCTTCAACGAGTTCGTCAGGTTTGAAATGTGGCATTTACTGTTATATAGTTCTCGCATTTACACACTGATCAGATCTGTTTTCGTCAATTCGCAATAGTATAGTCATGCATATTTTGCACCAAATCGTACAAAACAAAAAGGCTGGGGCTCCGCCCCAGACCCCGCCCCTTCTTACGGCCTACGGCCCTGCCAGCCGTTTAGGTTACACTTTGTAACAGCCACGTACTCGGCTTGCCATCTGTGTTTCTCTGCCGAAAATTGATTATAAGGTCACTGCTGGCTGATCTTATTGGCAGACTTAGTCTGGTGCTAACTCGTAGCATAGCAAGAGCTATTTTGACGAGAAGTGTGCCCCATTCATTTGAGTAGCCTATGTCTGAAACATTAGTTAGGCTTAGGTAGTAGTCTGTTTAATAAGTACTTATTATTTATAACAAAACAACACGTTGAGCATATACAAAAAATGAATGGGTCATGTTCAAGTAGTACACAACTGTTTCTTCGTATCATACAGGACTTAGTGATTGACCTGTCGATCGCAATGTAATTTTGAGACACGCTAGAAAACTTTCTTCACTGCATCAGTCTGCATGTGCTCAGCCGGGTAATATACATACATCGATCTGTCAAAGCATAGGCTTCAGCTCATTTGTATCCAGGGCTCGGGAGGCAACGTAGATTATTATATCAACCAGCTCTCCCGCGCGAGACGCGGAAGCTTTCAGTGCAGTGCATGGAATATTTCTACATGAAAGCCACATGCAAATTCAGTGCTTCCGACAGCACTATAATAAGTACACAGTTTTGAAGTCACAAGCAAGCCATCATTATTGAATAGCATATACCACACTACGAGCGATATACGACGGGGAATCACTCATAGTCCCCATGCATATCGATTGTTGTGCCGTTCAATAACAAAGTATATGCGTAGGTACTCCAATGCAATCGATTGTTTACCGGTATAATGGTATGGATATTAATTAGTTGGGGTCCCCCCCCTTGCGCCTCATTGAGCGGACGCCAATGGTCACGATGCTTTCTTTGTAAAATGTTTATATATATAAGTATATACTGTGCTATCAGGCAGCTGGGTCCGGGGGGGACCCGGTTGCCTAGTCATTTGGGTCCGGGATAATTAATTTTTTACATCTAGGCATATGGGTCCCCCCGGACCAAAAATGGGGGGGGGGGGGGGGGGGACCCGTATGCCTGTGACACCGGCCGTTTAGCGTATGTTATTCAGTTTTCCCTCCCGAGAGCATGTGTAACGTATCGAAAAGTACCATAAACCGAGCATAAACCCATATATTTCTGTGGAGGCAAAATGTGACCATATGAAAAAGCTACCAGTAGCTACTGGTACCTAGTATTTTCTAAACAAATAAATGGTGAGTTCAGTACATGTGCTATCAACGGCGATGTATCGGCGCATTGAACATATAGAGGCTGAGCTAGGTAGTTGGATATTTTTTTCAAATTGTGATTTCAGCCCCATATTATATATCGTTGGAAAGAGAAAAAATTCTACATTCCAAAAATACTTTATACTCATGGTTATGCGTTTCGTTGCGAGCACCACGCTACTCGAAAGATCAAAAATGAAATGATCGCGAATGTACGTGAATTAATAGGGTACGCGAAACAAAAACTGTCCCGGTTGAGTTTATAATCAGTACAGAGATATAAATAAGTGTGATGCCTTAACCAAAACTTTAAAATACATAGTATCACTAATATCATACATGGAGATGCATTGGATTTTGCTTCAATAAGTAACTAACGCTTACTATTGGTCATGATAAGAAGGAAGGTTATTCTGCCAAATAGTACACATAACTATACATGGTACTAACTGATGAAATCTACACAAATCAAACTGCCAGTACAATTTTCAATGCAAAAAACATATCAAACACACTACACTATGTACAATCAAGCGTATTCATCTGCTAACAGCCCATATATTGTCATTCTCTCTTAAAACCCCTTCAATAACAGGACTTACATTAGTTATAGGTACATCAGTGGTATTCTAAACAGCAATAGACTGCTTTACAACAAGCAACATTATAAGTTTTTTCATCATTTTTAGGCTTTATTCTTTTTGAAGATTCTTCCTTACAAGCCAGCTCCTCCAACTGAGATTGAAGCATGCCATTTTCAATTTTCATGTGGCACATTTTTACTTTTTTAAGTTTTTATTTTCCTTCTTCCATTTCTGCTCATTCATCTTATAGGAAATTTTGGATTTGTGGTAGGTATATCTCAATGCAACAAGTGATCTTTTTAACTGTTTTTCTTCACTGTGATGGCTTCCTTGCTTTAATGACAAATTTTTCTGCGTCAACTTCTTAATCATTGAATTGTTTTTTTTGGCACTGGGCAATTTAGAACGGAGTGTTTTTTCAATATTTGACTGTCTATTTGAAAATAGTGGTTTTGCATTTTAACATTAGCAAGTACTCGAAGCTTTGCTTTGAGAACCTCATTTGATGTCATTAACTTCCTTAAAGAACTTTTCTTTCCCCAAATTCAGTGCAGCTAGATCTAAGGTTTATTGGTATGGAGCAGGAGTTGCCCGTTTGACTAGTGTGTAGAGCATTGACTGATGAAAGTGGATTTTTGAATGTATTTGTTTGGGATTTATTTAAAGGTAATTCAAATTTCAGATTAAGATTAAAAAAAAAACAATATCTTCCCAGGTTCTAGTAAGATGCTTCTTCATATCATTGATAGTACACGCTTAATGGAAGTGCACAATGCATTAATGGTCACATCTTGTCTTGCCACTATCTTGGTTTTTTCCATAGGTTTGGCATTTTTTAGGTTTGAGTTGATGTACAATACTAAGCCATTTCTTATTTCAGGAGCTAGAAGGGATCCATGCTCACTCACATCCTTTTAATAATCATTAATGAGCCTCCTTAGATCAATAACTGTCTTCATTCTAAATAGCAAAAAAGCAATGGTTGCGCACATGCGCATCATTCATACATGTAATGCCCGTATGGATGCATGCATCCAATTAAACATGAATACTTGGTTTGAAAAGAACAGTGCTTGGGCATCATCGAATTACAATATTACAACAATAGAAATAAAATGATTTGTTAAGTCTTCAAATTAATTTCATTTACAACTTAGTTGATTGAAGAATGGGGTGTGCAATAAATAGGGTAGTCACAAAACATTTTATTGTAAGGAATGGTTATGTGCTTATGCTTTGTAGACAAAGAATCCAAGCTAACCTACTTAGTTCAAGTATAATGATACATTTATATAAATATGTGTGTCCTTTTTTCATGCAGACCAACACAAAACGCCTGGGTAGTTAAAGCACCCCTTGGGCATCGTCCAAACGTCCTCATACTTTGTAACATGATGATTCGATGCCTAACTTAAATAACAATATATATCCTGTGATAGTTGGTTCACAATCAGAGTCAAGATTCCCAAAATTATACTACGAATTCAATGCGTAAAAAAAAAATAGATCAAGAACCAGCTCGAAATTAGGCAATGGCGTTTCATTCTACAACAAATCGGCTTACTAAATCAAGTCGGACCAACCTCGCAGATAATTGAACAACTTTCTTCGCTTCTATAAGACCTTTTCCAACTTTACGAAATACGTGTCCAGTTTTAGACGTAGTTTTAGATCATCGATTTACGGACCCACTTACGCAATTTATCCAAGTACCTAGCTGAGCTCTTGATCTGTCGCTCCCAGGGTTGCTGAAGGCCAGCCGGGTTGTCAGGTCGGCCTGACAGGCCGGGGAGCTGGCCTGACCATTCAGGCCGGACCCCTGGCCTGTCAGGTCAGACCACGCCCCCTCGATGTATCACTGCATGCATGCAATATACAGGGTGATCCAAAAGTCGCGCAAAATCTTTAAATTGGCATAACTCCGGAACTGAACATGGTAAAATTATGCTGTTTAAACCAAAAATCATGCCAATCATTAGCTTAAGTTATTAATGTGTAGTTATTAAAAGTTAGTTATCGGTTTATTAAAAACATGCCAATGCCTTGATCAACATTCAATACCACCCAGGAAGTGTGTAAAAATTAATTTTTATAACTATTAAAATTACTTATCACGTGATCTATCTTATCTGTGGTTTTTGTGGGGAAACCCCTTCTGAAAGTCAAGCTATTGCAAATTAATCGCCAATATCACGGTGAATCTATGCAAAGAAGCATACAATAATCGTGCCAATGAACAGCTTACCATGTTGCGTGGTGACTAACGAAGCCAAACGTTTAAAACGGAGTTGATTAGTTTCTGTTCATTGACATTGTTAAAAGCTAACTTTGAATTATCAGACCTGTAGAGGAAGCCGTACTCTAATTGTGGAACTAACTTTTATATTTATTCCTCCACTGGAAACAAGGTTACAAACTTCCCAAGTTTGGCAGCGCTTACGCATGCGCGGAATTATTGAACGAAAGTAGAACATGAATGTATTAGGTCTGCGTACGAGAGGTCTCACGTGAACACAATTGAATATTATCACATTCACGTGATACATTGCCGCTGTGCACAACACAGCCCCACCCTCCTAAACTATGCTTCTCTTCAACATCATTGCGCGCACTTTTCATTCGCCTGCGCAAATGTGACCCATCAGATGCATCGGCAAATATTGTAAAATCCAGTGTTATCAAAAATCCCCAAGCCGTGGCTAACGAGCCAGTGCTTCACTGAGTTGTTCATAAAAAAAAAAAAAAAGCAGAGAATCTTTATTGGACGCAAATCGTGCCATCCCGCGCCGTTCGTTTAACAGCAGTTAGCTAGCTGTACTGGTTTTAATAACAAACCGTACTAGGTGTGCACTATTTCAATTCGAACGTCATTTTACCTGCGCACAACTGAAGGCGGGAGGTGAACTTAAGCAACAAGGCAGCTTAGTACAGCGCTGCAGCTGCACTAGTGCATGCAGCCGCGCGTGGTCCAGAACGTGCTTCATCAACGACGCTAGAGTACGTACGTACACGCGCATAGGTAAGTATGGGTTCCGAAATTATGTAGCGTATTCGTTCTTGTTACAGGCAGAATTCGGAGAAAGCAGCGTCGCTGCGAGCAGGACACTTGTACGAACCCAACAACAACTTGAGCAGCTTGCTCTGCAATGTCCTACCACACTAAGTAGTAACTAAGGATCGTTTACGTGCGTGCCGGTGTAACAGGATAGCGTGTCCCCCCGGATACATTGTCCGCCTACGGACAATGTATCCTAGGATACATTGTCCCCCTTTAGGATAGACTGTCCCCCCCCACCATCGACACATCCATATACATTTGTGTGTTTGATCTGAAGTTCTCCATAGGCCCAGCAATAACTAGCGGACAGGTGACTCCGTATATACTACGGATCACTTCCGTTCAAACACGTGCCGTCGTATCAAAGAGTCAAAGATGAGCGTTAGTGAGGACAAGAATATTACAAAGGAGGCGCTGTTGTACAACGACATTTATAAGTACTTACTCGAAGGCGCGTATCGCGAAGAAGCAACAAAGGATGAAAAGAGAATGATCAGAAGAAGTGCTGCGTTGTTCTTTGTAAAAGATGGTCTACTGTTTCGAAAGGACGAGTTGAGAAAAGAAGGAAAGCAGTGGATAGCGGACAAGGATAATCAGCTCAAGGTCATGCGATCGTGCCACGACGAGAAGATTGGTTAGTTTGTTACATGTAACTATATGTATACTCATAGACCGTCATTTCTACGTGCAGGTGGCGGTCACTTCGGTCGCGATAAGACCCTGCATAAGATTTGTGAGCGATTCTACTGGCGCGATATGACCTGTGACATAAAAGAATATGTACGGACCTGCGAGAGCTGCCAAAAAGGCAATCCCAAAACCATCAAAGCTTCTTCCGTGCTTCATCCAATTGCAGTGAAGGCAGAAGTATGGCACCAAATTGGAATTGACATTGTTGGTCCACTAAAACAAACGCGAAAGGGAAACAGGTAAGAGTATTGTACAGGGTCTCTTACAGAAGCTTGGCAATATTTATGACTTTTGATTAATTAATTGATAGCTAATCTTATTATAAGGCATTTACAATATATGAAGCTTACTAAAATAAGATCTGTTGAAATTTTAGTAACCTGAAACGGTGAAGTTTTGGTTATGCTTAATTAGCCCATTGTTAACATGGTATAATGTGTACATCACTCTTAATTCAGTTTAGTAATGAAGGGCTTGATTTACATTAATAGTTTGTGTTGTGAATTTTCTAATTCAAAATAAGTCAGTAAATCATGCAATGATTTGTTTACAAGATTTATTTTTTTAGTTATAACTTGCATTTCAGAAAAATTAACAGTGCAGTTGCTGTATTCCTTGTGCTACACAAATATATACATGTATACAGGTATCTGATCACCTGCACTGATTACTTCTCCAAATGGCCAGAAGCTTGTGGGCTACCATCAAAGAGTGCAGATGGAGTAGCACATTTTCTTCACACGCTGATAATGAGATTTGGATGTTTTCAAGTGTGCATATCAGATCAGGGTCGTGAATTTGTCAATGAAGTAAACCAGAGATTGTTTGACAGAGTTGGAATAGAACATAGGATCAGCAGTGCGTATCATCCTCAGACGAATGGGCTAGACGAGAGGATGAACCAAACAGTCACTAAGGCTTTAATAAAGTATGTTGAGACTGAAGAAGATGATTGGGATGAATATCTGGATGCAATTCTTTTCTCTTATCGAACAAGCATTCATGCCTCAACGAAGTACACCCCATTCTTTTTAATGTTTGGCAGAGAAGCAGTGCTACCCATAGAACTGCAACTTCATGAAGAAACTGGTGCTCCTATTCCAAACAGTGTCACCAGCATACCATTTGAGAACAAGGTATTGAAGTATGTAACTCATTTTGCTGAAATTCAAGGCAAAGTGTTTTCACAAGCTCATTTGAATATTCAAAAAGCCCAAAGTCATCAGAAGCTGCAGTATGACAGGAGACACTGTACCATTGAGTTCAAAGTTGGGGATCTTGTACTGAAGAGAAATATGAGGAATATTGCACGTGTTGGTGGACGCAAACAACGACAATGGTCAGGACCCTACATAATCCATGAAGTTCATAAGAAAGGTTTATATTCACTCAGGCAAATTGGTGGAAAGGTCCTCTCAAAAAAGGTTAATACTGCTGCTTTGAAATTATATAATGAGAGACCCAAAGAGTACAATGTTGAAATGAAAGGTGATGTGGACAAAAAGACTAAAGTGAAGTTTGATATTTCTAGTGAAAAAATGAATGCTGTAGTGCACCAAGTGATTGATAGCACAAAGCAGCAAAATGGTATTGCTTTGGAATACAATATGCTGTCTCATGATGATAAAATTATTTCAGAGCAACTTAATTCACCTCACCTTCTTCGACTATGGAGGACAGGTGCTCGTGCACTTTGCTATTCCTCTGAAGAAGATCAGTGCCATGATGTAAGCTAAAGGTTTGCGTGATGTTTAATTAGTAATCATGTACTGTTTCTTTTCATACCATATAGTTCAATGATTTCAACTTACAAGAAGATGAATTTTTGTTAAGCCGAGATTTAATGGTTGCATTCTGGATGGATTGCCGTTTGTATTGTGATGAAGCTCCTATGCAACAGGCTTATGGAGGTGATTTTGTTATAGTTAATGAAGCATTGTATGACCAGTTTGCTGATTTCAAGAAGAAGGTGTCACGCCCGAATTTGGCTTTTGTGAAAAATGTACCACTCTTGACCTACTGGTTAAAAGTCAGCAAAATTACTTCTATCAAGCATATTGTAATAATGGATGAAATATTCTTCCTGATGACTTCATCAGACTTAGACACACTGTGCCAATGGGTACTTGATACTAAAATGTCTCCAAATGGTATGTGATTCCTGTTTGTGTCAGTTTAAGCCATGTCTTGTTGCATCTGGTACTCAGCAATGTCATTGTAGATTATTATACTAAGTAATTCCACTCAAATAGAAGTGTTTGTACATTACTTAATTATTTTCCATGCAGGCACTGGTGAAGAGATTGAAAATGTTTCAGATGAAGAACTGTCATTGTGCTCTGACTTAGAAGATCAAGGTCATGAAGACAAGTGGTTGAAGATTGCAGGAATTCAGCTTTACAGGAGTCATCACAACATGATTGTGGCAGAGAGTGGATGGCTGAATGATGAAGTAATCAATGTTGCACAAAGTTTGCTCAAAAACCAGTACAAAATGAAGGGGTTTCAAAACACTGCACTTGGTTGTAATTTATCATTTGACATCGTGCGTACTGAGTTCATCCAAATTCTGTTTAATGGAAACAGTCACTGGGTAACAATTTCTACAGTTGGACTGCCACAACCAGCTTGTTGTATAAATGTCTACGACAGTTTATATGAAACACTGACAGACTTCACCAAAGATCAAATATGTGCTCTATTGTGCAGTGGTGAGCTCTGCATAACTGCCAGATTAATGAAGGTGCATAAGCAGAAGAATATGTCAGATTGTGGCCTCCTTGCCATTGCATATGCAACCAGCATATGCAATGGTGATGATGTCTGTACTATTCAGTATGCTAGCAGTATGAAAATGAGAGCTCATTTGGTAAAGTGTTTTCAAGAAAGCAAAATGAGCCCATTTCCTAGTACTGTAGTGCTGTCTGAGGTCTCATATGTTGAAGACAAAATTTCTGTTATATGTCACTGTCGTATGCCTGAGAAAGGAAAAATGATCCAGTGTGCCCAATGCAAAGAATGGATACACCAAACATGTGAAAAAGCTATACCTCGCAGGGCGTGGACTGAAAGGATGTTTGTATGGTACTGCAAGTCTTGTAAAAAAGGAACAACTCGAAAAGAACTGGTCGCTGTTTGAATAAATGGACACGGTCACACGGATAATCGTATATGCGTCCTTTGTATATGCTCACTTGTATATGCCGTGGGCAACATGCTGCAGTGTTTGGTATTTGCACAGAAACTGTTTATATACAGGAGTCCACATGTGCACATGGCGCTTGTATGCATACATTGCCTGTGTCGGGGGAAGGGGGGGGGGGGGACAGGTAATCCTAAAGCGGACCGATAATCCTAGGAAGGAGTGTCCGTAGGGGGACAGCGTATCCTAGGATAGGGAGTCCGGCGGACAATGTATCCTAGGATACATTGTCCGGCCGGACAGCCTATACGGCGGACACGTAATCCTATTACACCGGCCAATAAGGCCTACCAGCTGTATACGTAGTCACTCTGTCTCCTAGGTACAGAGGAGTCCGTCTACCTGACTGGAAGAGAGGGGAAACTCTGCCTGACTGGAAGACAGGGGGTCTCTCTATTTGTCAGAGTCGAAGAGAGACCCCCTCAGAGACACTCGAGACAGGGGTCTCTGTACCTCACTGGAAGAAAGGGGTCTCTCTACTTGACTGGACGAGAGGGGTCTCTCTACCTGGACTGGAAGTTAGGGGTCTCTCCGTCACACTTGGAGAAAAGTTCTCTCTACCTGACTGGAAGAGAGGGGTCTCTCTACCTGACTGGAAGAGAGGGGCCTCTCTACCTGACTGGAAGGCAGGGATCTCTCTACTGACTTGAAAAGAAGGGTCTCTCTATACCTGACTGGAAGGCAGGGGTCTCTCTACTTGACTGGAAGAGAGGGGTCTCTGTACCTGACAGGAAGAATGGGGTCTCTCTACCTGACTGCAACTGAAGGATGATATCTGCCTGACACAGAGAGAGGGGTCTCTCTATCTGATTAAAAGAGAATGCTCTTTCTGTCGCACACAGAAAGGGTTCTGTCTATCTGTCTGGAAGAGAAGGGTCTCTCTACCTGTCTGGAAGAGAGGAGTCTCTCTACCTGACTGGAACTGAAGGATGATCTCTGCCTGAGGGGTCTCTCTATTTGACTATTTTCAGATAGAAAATGCTTTTTCTGTGTCACTCAGAGAGGGGTCTCACTACCTGATTGGAAGGGAGGGGTCTCTCCATTTCACTTGGAGAGGAAGGTCTCTTTACCTGACTGGAAGAGAATGGTCTCTCTGTCTCACTCAGTGACGGGGGTCTCTCTACCTGACGGGAACTGAAATGTGATCTCTGCCTGACATAGAGAGAGGGGTCTCTATCTGACAGAAAGAGAATAATCTTTCTGTCTCACTCAGAGAGAGGTCTCGCTACCTGACTGATAGAGAGGGGTCTCTCTACCTGACTGGAAGAGAGGGAGTCTCCACCTGACTGCAAGAGAGGGGTCTCTCTACCTGACTGGAAGAGAAGGGTCTCTCTACCTTACTGGAAGAGAGGGGTCTCTCTACCTGACTGGAAGAGAAGTGTCTCTCTACCTTACTAGAAGAGAAGGGTCTCTCTACCTGACTGAAAGAGAGGGGTCTCTCTACCTGCCTGGAAGAGAGGTGTCTCTCTACCTTACTGGAAGAGAAGGGTCTCTCTACCTGACTGGAAGAGAGGGGTCTCTCTACCTTTAAGTTACTGGAAGGCAGGGGTCTCTCTACCTGACTGGAAGAGAGGGGTCTAACTGCCTGACTGCAAGAGAAGGGTCTCTCTTCCTTACTGGAAGAGAGGGGTCTCTCTATCTGACTGGAAGAGAAGTGTCTCTCTACCTGACTGGAAGAGAGGGGTCTCTCTACCTGACGGGAAGAGGAGGGTCTCTCTACCTGACTAGAAGAGAGGGGTCTCTCTACCTGACTGGAAGAGAGGGGTTTCTGTACCTGACTGGAAGAGTGGGGGCCTCTCTACCTGACTGGAAGAGTGGGGTCTCTCGACCTGACTGGAACTGAAGGATGATCTCTGCCTGACACAGAGAGAGAGGGGTCTCTCTATCTGACAGAAAGAGAATGCTCTTTCTGTCTCACTCAGAGAGGGTTCTGTCTATCTGTCTGGAAGAGAAGGGTCTCTCTACCTGACTGGAAGAGAGCAGTCTCTCTACCTGACTGGAACTGAAGGATGATCTCTGCCTGACACACAGAGAGGGGTCTCTCTATTTGGCAGAGCGAGAATGCTTTTTTCTGACTCACACAGAGAGGGGTCTCTGTACCTGACAGGAAGAGAAAGGTCTCTTTACCTGACTGGAAGGGAGGAGTCTCTCTACCTGACTGGAACTGAAGGATGATCTCTGCCTGAGGGGTCTCTCTATCTGACAGAAAGAAAATGTCTCACTACCTGACTGGAAAGGAGGGGTCTCTCCATTTCACTTGGAGAGGAAGATCTCTTTACCTGACTGGAAGAGAATGGCCTCTCTGTCTCACTCAGAGACGGGGGTCTCTCTACCTGAAAGGGAACTGAAAGGTGATCTCTGCCTGACATAGAGAGAGGGGTCTCTATCTGACAGAAAGTAAACGATCTGTCTGTCTCACTCAGAGAGAGGTCTCGCTACCTGACTGATAGAGAAGGGTCTCTCTACCTGACTGGAAGAGAGGGTCTCTCCACCTGACTCGAAGAGAAGGGTCTCTACCTTACTGGAAGAGAGGGGTCTCTCTACCTGACTGGAAGAGAGGGTCTCTCCACCTGACTCGAAGAGAAGGGTCTCTCTACCTTACTGGAAGAGAGGGGTCTCTCTACCTTACTGGAAGGGAAGGGTCTCTACTTGAAGAGAGGGGTCTCTCTACCTTTAAGTTACTGGAAGGCAGGGGTCTCTCTACCTGACTGGAAGAGAGGGGTCTCTCTGCCTGACTGGAAGAGAAGGGTCTCTCTACCTTTCTGGAAGAGGAGGGTCTCTCTACCTTACTGGAAGAGAGGGGTCTCTCTACCTGACTGGAAGAGAAGGGGTCTCTCTAACTGACTAGAAGAGGAGAGTCTCTCTACCTGACTGGAAGAGAGGGGTCTCTCCACCTGACTGCAAGAGAGGGGTCTCTCTACCAGACTGGAAGAGAAGGGTCTCTCTACCTTACTGGAAGAGAGGGGTCTCTCTACTTGACTAGAAGACAAGGGTCTCTCTACCTTACTGGAAAAGAAGGGTCTCTACTGGAAGAGAGGGGTCTCTCTACCTGACTGGAAGAGAAGTGTCTCTCTACTTTACTAGAAGAGAATGGTCTCTCTACCTGACTGAAAGCGAAGGGTCTCTCTACCGGACTGGAAGAAAGGGGTCTCTCTCTAAGAGAGGGGTCTCTCTACCTGACTGGAAGAGAGGGGTCTCTGTACCTGACTGGAAGAGTGGGGGTCTCTCTACCTGACTGGAAGAGTGGGGTCTCTCTACCTGACTGGAACTGACGGATGATCTCTGCCTGACACACAGAGAGGGGTCTCTCTATCTGACAGAAAGAGAATGCTCTTTCTGTCTCACTCAGAGAGGGCTCTGTCTATCTGTCTGGAAGAGAAGGGTCTCTCTACCTGACTGGAAGAGAGAAGTCTCTCTACCTGGCTGGAAGAGAGGTGTCTCTGTACCTGACTCGAAGGGAGGAGTCTCTCTACCTGACAGGAACTGAAGGATAATATCTGCCTGAGGGGTCTCTCTATCTGACAGAAAGTAAGTGCTTTTTCGTTCTCACTCAGAGAGGGGTATCTCTACCTGACTGGAAGGGAGGGGGCTCTCCATTTCACTTGTACAGGAAGGTCTCTCTACCGCACTGGAAGAGAATGGTCTCTCTGTCTCACTCAGAGACGGGGGTCTTGCTTCCTGACTGGAACTGAAAGGTGATCTCTGCCTGACACAGAGAGAGGGGTCTCGATCTGACAGAAAGAGAATGATCTTTCTATCTCACTCAGAGAGGGGTCTCGCTACCTGACTGATAGAGAGGGATCTCTCTACCTGACTGGAAGAGTTGGGTCTCTCTACCTGACTGGAAGAGAAGTGTCTCTCTACCTTACTGGAAGAGAGGGGTCTCTCTACCTGACTGGAAGAGAGGGATCTCTCTACCTGACGGAAAAAGAGGGGTCTCTCTACCTGACTGAAAGAGAGGGGTCTCCCTACCTGACTGGAAGAGTAGGGTCTCTCTACCTGACTGGAAGAGAGGGGTCTCTGTACCTCACTGGAAGAGTGGGGTCTCTCTACCTGACTGGAACTGAAGGATGATCTCTGCCTGACACACAGAGAGGGGTCTCTCTATCTGACAGGAAGAAAATGCTCTTTCTGTCTCACTCAGAGAGGGTTCTGTCTATCTCTCTGGAAGAGTAGGGTCTCTCTACCTGACTGGAAGAGAGGTGTCTCTGTACCTGACTGGAAGGGAGGAGTCTCTCTACTACCTGACAGGAACTGAAGGATGATATCTGCCTGAGGGGTCTCTCTATCTGACAGAAAGTAAGTGCTTTTTCATTCTCACTCAGAGAGGGGTATCTCTACCTGACTGGAAGGGAGGGCTCTCTCCATTTCACTTGGAGAGGAAGGTCTCTCTACCTGACTGGAAGAGAATGGTCTCTCTGTCTCACTCAGAGACGGGGGTCTCGCTTCCTGACTGGAACTGAAAGGTGATCTCTGCCTGACACAGAGAGAGGGGTCTCTATCTGATAGAAAGAGAATGATCTTTCTGTCTCACTCAGAGAGGGGTCTCGCTACCTGACTGATAGAGAGGGGTCTCTCTACCTTACTGGAAGAGTGGGGTCTCTCTACCTGACTGGAAGAGAAGTGTCTCTCTACCTTACTGGAAGAGAAGGGTCTCTCTACCTGACTGTAAGAGAGGGGGTCTCTCTATTTGCTGACTGAAAGAGAGGGGTCTCTCTACCTGACTGGAAGAGAGGGGTCTCTCTACCTTACTGGAAGAGAAGGGTCTCTCTACCTGACTGGAAGAGAAGGCCGAAGGGTCTCTGTGTCTAACTCAGATACAGGGGTCTTTGTAACTGTCTGGAAAAGAGGGGTCTCCCTACTTAACTGGAATAGAGAGGTCTCTCTTCAGGACTGGAAGAGAGGGATCTCTCTATAGACACATAGACCCTTCTCTTCCAGTAAGGTAGAGAGACCCCTCTCTTCCAGTCAGATAGAGAGACCCCTCTGATCCAGTCAGGTAGAGAGACCCCTTTTTTCAAGTCAGGTATACAGACCCCTCTTTTCAAGTCAGGTATACAGACCTCTCTCTTCCAGTCAGGTATACCTGACTGGAAGAGAGAGGTCTGTATACCTGACTGGATGAGAGAGGTCTGTCGACCTGACTGGAAGAGAGAGGTCTGTCGACCTCATTTGAAAAGAGGGGTCTCTCTACCCGACTGGAAGAGAGGGGTCTCTCTACCTGACTTGAAAAGAGGCGTCTCTCTGCCTGACTGGAAGAGAGGGGCTGTCTATCTGACTTGAAATGAGTGGTCTCTCTACCTGACTGGAAGAGAGGGGCTGTCTACCTGACTTGAAATGAGTGGTCTCTCTACCTGACTTGAAGAGAGGGGTCTCTCTACCTGACTGGAAGGGTGGGGTCTCTCTACCTGACTGGAACTGAAGGATGATCTCTGCCTGACACATTGAGGGGTCTCTTAATTTGACAGAAAGAGGATGGTTTTTCTGTCTCACTCAGAGAGGGGTCTCTGTACCTAACAGGAAGAGAGGGGTCTCTCTACCTGACTGGAGAATAGGGGTCGCTCTACCTGACTGGAAGAGAGGGGTCTCTGTACCTGACTGGAAAAGAGGGGTCTCTCTACCTGACTGGAAGAGAGGGGTCACTCTACCTGACTGGCAGAGAGAGGTCTCTCTACCTGACTGGAAGAGAGGGTTCTCTCTGTTTCACTCAGAGATAGAAATCCTTCTGGCTCTGTTGTGTAAAGGTGTCTATCTATCTGTCTGGTCTCTGTTCTTAACTGAAAGAGAATGGTCCCTATGTCTCACTCAGACAGAGGGGTCTCTCTACCTGACAGGAAGAGAGGGATCTATCTGTGTCACTCAGACAGAGGAGTCTATCTGATGCCCTTGTACACACTGGTCGGTCTCTCTACCTGACTGGAAGGGGTGGTTTCTCTGTCTCACTTGGAGATAAGAGTCACTCTACCTGACTGGAAGAGAAGTGTCTCACAGACAGGGGTCTCTGTACCTGACTGGAAAAGAGGGGTCTCAGTACTTGACTGGAAGAGAAGGGTCTATCTGACTGGAAGAGAGGGGACTCTCTACCCGACTGGAACTGAAGGATGATCTCTGCCTGACACAGAGAGAGGGGTCTCTCTATCTGACAGAAAGAGAATGCTCTTTCTATCTCACTCAGAGAGGGTTCTGTATATCTGTCTGGAAGAGAAGGGTCTCTCTACCTGACTGGAAGAGAGGGGTCTCTCCACCTGACTGGAACTGAAGGATGATCTCTGCCTGAGGGGTCTCTCTATTTGAGAGAAAGAAAATGCTTTTTCTGTCTCACTCAGAGATGGGTCTCTCTACCTGACTGGAAGAGAAGGGTCTCTCCATTTCACTTGGAGAGGAAGGTCTCTCTACCTGACTGGAGAGAATGGTCTCTCTGTCTCACTCAGAGGTGGGGGTCTCTGTACCTGACTGGAAGAGAATGGTCACTCGGTGATGGGGGTCTCTGTAACTGACTGGAAGAGAGGGGTGTCTCTACTTGACTGGGAGAGAGGGGACCTGACTGGAAGAGAGGGGTGCTTCTACCAGACTGAAATAGATTGTGGAGAGTTGTCAGTGTCATTTTTGTTGTTTGATAAGGTTTGATTGAGGCATGCTGAATAGCAAGGGTTAGGGTAGGTTAACTTTCCTGCAGCACTTTTTGAGTGTTTGTATTGGTTCCTGCCAAAATAATTGGTCCTTATTTCCTGTGCTTTTCACAGGCTTGAATTGAAGTTTATTTCTTTGGTCCTATAAGAAGCATATAATTTTTTTATATCTGTGGATGTATTTGTGTCAGTGTATTAATGTAAGTATCTGTGTTCTGTGAGCATGTAATTGTGATAAAGTTTCAGTTTATTTGTTTATGTATTTTGTTTGTGAAAATAGTGTAGTTTAAAGAATCTGTTATTTGCACTCACTTATGTGTGTTCAAAATTAGTACAATGCAACCTTAACTTTGTGCATAGGAGCATAAGAAGACTCAGACCTACATTTGGTTTCTTACTAATAAAGCCCTGTAGGTGTCATAATCAATGCAAATTATTCATAGAGGTCATGGAGAGGTGTTTCAAGCCCCTCCTACTGTGTACTACTAGACATCAAAGGGATACCCACTTGCTTACTTTCACTTCCTCTCATTTGACTCATACTAGTCCACAATACCCCTATGCACACACTTTTCCAGGAGGAGGATGAAAAAAGGCTTATACCTACCACACACATGCATACCCACCTCCACAGACATGATTAAACCCCCCCCCCCCCCCACAATGCATGTAACAACTATTTTATGCTTAAATATTCTCACTTCTGCCACCCTCTCCACTGGACCTATCAATGCCACCCTTTCTACATCTTTATAAGCTTGCCCGGCATCCCATCTCGAAGGCAGAGAGGTTCATCTGTCTAACAGTTAAACGAGGTCCCTCTGAGTGTAAGCACAGAGAGTGGTACTGCTAGAACCCAATACATGTAGCTCCCTCAATACACAATTTCACAGCAGGAGATGTTCCTATACCACATACATGTACATGTATAACAAAAACACTCGATCTGGCAGTTTCTAAAGATTGATGTGCTAATTTAATACTCTACACACACAAAACACAGTTAGAGTCACGTGACCCTGACTACACTCCACCATGTAGTATGGTTGGTGACAGAGGAAAGTTTTAGTGTCTCCAGTCCCTTCTTCCTCCATCACTGGAGGAGGAGCATGGTTCTAGTGTGGTATAGACAACATACGATCATACTTCTCTACCAGGTCCTCCACGTTGGCCTGCAGGTACGCAATCATCACACCACTATCTCCTGAAGAGGGAGTAGGAGACCCCTCTCATCCAGTCAGGTAGAGAGACCCCTCACTTCCAGTCCGGTAGAAGCACCCCTCCCTTCCAGTAAGGTAGAGAGACCTCTTTCTTCCAGTCAGGTACAGAGACCTTCCTCTCCAAGTGAAATGGAGGGACCCCTCCCTTCCAGTCAAGTAGAGAGACCCCTCTCGTCCAGTCATGTATAGAGACCAACCTCTCGGTACCAGAGCAGCAGATAGACTCCTCTGTCTGAGTGACACAGACAGACCCCTCTCTTCCAGTCAGATACAGAGACTCTTCCCTTTCAATCAGGTAGAGAGACTCCTCTTGAAGAGAGACTCCTCTCTGAGTGAGACAGAAAAAGCATTTTCTTTCTGTCAAATAGAGAGACCCCTCAGGCAGAGATCATCGTTCAGTTCCGGTCAGGTAGAGAGACCTCACACTTCCAGTCAGTTAGACAGACCCCCTCTCTTCCAGTCAGGTAGAGAGACCCCTCTTTTCAAGTCAGGTAGAGAGACCCAACTCTTCCAGGAAGGTAAAGAGACCCCTCTCTTCCAGTCAGGTAGAAAGACCCCTCTTTTCAAGTCAGGTAGAAAGACCCAACTCTTCTAGTCAGGTAGAGAGACTCCTCTCTGAGTGAGACAAGAAAGAGCATTTTCTTTCTGTCAAATAGAGAGACCCCTCTCTCAGTGTCAGGCAGAGATCATCCTTCAGTTCCAGTCAAGTACAGAGACCCCTCTCTTCCAGTCAGGTAGAGAGACATTCCTCTCCAAGTGAAATGGAGAGACCCTTCCTTTCCAGTCAAGTAGAGAGACACCTCTATTCTAGTCATATGTACAGACCGACCTCTCTGTACCAGAGCAGCAGATAGACTCCACTGTCTGAGTGACACTGAAAGACCTTCTCTTCCAGTCAGGTACAGAGACTCCTCCCATTCAATCAGGTAGAGAGACTCCTCTATTCCGGTCATGAAGAGAGACCACTCTCTGAGTAAGACAGAAAAAGCATTTTCTTTCCGTCAAATAGAGAGACCCCTCAGGCAGAGATCATCGTTCAGTTCCGGTCAGGTAGAGAGACCCCACACTTCCAGTCAGTTAAAGAGACCCCTCTCTTCCAGTCAGGTAGAGAGAGACCCCTCTTTTCAAGTCAGGTACAGAGACCCAACTCTTCCAGTCAGGTAGAGAGACTCCTCTCTGAGTGAAACAGAAAGAGCATTCTCTTTCTGTCAAATAAAGAGACCCTACTCTCAGTGTCAGGCAGAGATCATCCTTCAGTTCCAGTCAGGTAGAGAGACCCCTCTCTTCCAGTCAGGTGGAGAGACCCTTCTCTTCCAGACAAAGAGACAGACCCATCTCTGAGTGAGACAGAAAGAGCATTCTCTTTTATGTCAGATAGAGAGACCCCTCTCTGTGTGTCAGGCAGAGATCATCCTTCAGTTCCAGTCAGGTCGAGAGACTCCACTCTTCCAGTCAGGTACAGAGACCTCTCTCTTCCGGTCAGGGTGAGAGGGGTCACCCTGACCGGACGAGAGAGGCCTCTGTACCTGACTGATCTTCCAGTCAGGTACAGAGACCCCTCTCTTCCAGTAAGGTAGGAAGACCCCTCTCTTCCAGTCAGGTAGAGAGACCCCTCTCATCCAGTCAGGTAGAGAGACCCCTCTCATCCAGTCAGGTAGAGAGACCCCTCTTTTCCAGTCAGGTAGAGAGACTGCTCTCATCCAGTCAGGTAGAGAGATCCCTCTCTATCAGTCAGGTAGCGAGACCCCTCTCTGAGTGAGACAGAAAGTTCATATTCTTTCTGTCAGACAGAGAGACCCCTCTCTCTGTGTCAGGCAGAGATCACCTTTGAGTTACAGTGAGGTACAGAGACCCCCGTCTCTGAGTGAGACAGAGATCCCATTCTCTTCCAGTCAGGTAAAGAGACCTTCCCCTCCAAGTGAAATGGAGAGACCCCTCCCTTCCAGTCAGGTAGGGAGACCTTGCTGAGTGAGACAGAAAAAGCATTTTCTTTATGTCAAATTAAGATACCCCTCAGGCAGAGATTATCCTTCAGTTCCAGTCAAGTAGAGAGACTCCTCTTTTCCAGCCAGGTAGGGAGATCCCTCTCTTCCAGTCAGGTAAAGAGACCCCTCTCTTCCAGTCAGGTAGAGAGACTCCTCACTTCCAGTCAGGTAGAGAGACCCCTCTCTTAGAGAGACCCCTCTCTTAGAGAGACCCCTCTCTTCCAGTCAGGTAGAGAGACCCCTCTCTTCCAGTCAGGTAGAGAGACCCCTCTCTTCCAGTCAGGTAGAGAGACCCCTCTCTTCCAGTCAGGTAGAGAGACCCCTCTCTTCCAGTCAGGTAGAGAGACCCCTCTCTTCCAGTCAGGTAGAGAGACCCCTCTCTTCCAGTCAGGTAGAGAGACCCCTCTCTTCCAGTCAGGTAGAGAGACCCCTCTCTTCCAGTAAGGTAGAGAGATCACTCTCTATCAGTCAGGTAGCGAGACCCCTCTCTGAGTGAGACAGAAAGATCATTCTCTTTCTGTCAGATAGAGAGACCCCTCTCTCTGTGTCAGGCAGAGATCATCTTTCAGTTCCAGTCAGGTACAGAGACCCCCGTCTCTGAGTGAGACAGAGAGACCATTCTCTTCCAGTCAGGTAGAGAGACCTTCCTCTCCAAGTGAAATGGAGAGACCCCTCCCTTCCAGTCAGGTAGAGAGACCCCTCTCTGAGTGAGACAGAAAAAGCATTTTCTTTCTGTGAAATAGAGAGACCTCTCAGGCAGATATCATCCTTCAGTTCCAGTCAGGTAGAGAGACTCCTCCCTTCCAGTCAGGTACAGAGACACCTCTCTTCCAGTCAGGTAGAAAGACCCCTATCATCCAGTCAGGTAGAGAGACCCCTCTCTTCCTGTCAAGTACAGAGACCCCTCTCTGAGTGAGACATTCTCTCTCTGTCGAATAGGCAGACCCTTCTCTGTGTGTCAGGCAGAGATCATCCTTCAGTTCCAGTCAGGTAGAGAGACCCTTCTCTTCCAGACAGATAGACAGAACCCTATCTGAGTGAGAAAGAAAGTGCATTCTCTTTCTGTCAGATAGAGAGACCCCTCTCTGAGTGAGACAGAAAAAGAATTCTCTTTCTGTCAAATCGAGAGACTCCTCTCTCTGTGTCAGGCAAAGATCATCCTTCAGTTCCAGACAGGTAGAGAGACCCCACTCTTCCAGTCAGGTACAGAGACCCCTCTCTTCTGGTCAAAAAGAGAGACCCCTCTCTTCCAGTCAGGTAGAGAGACCCAACTCTTCCAGTCAAGTAGAGAGACCCTTCTTTTCCAGTCAGGTACAGAGACCCCTTACTTCCGGTCAGGAAGAGAGACCCCTCTCTTCCAGTCAGGTAGAGAGACCCAACTCTTCCAGTCAAGTAGAGAGACCCTTCTCTTCCAGTCAGGTAGAGAGACCACTGTCTTCAAGTCAGGTAGAGTGAATCTTATCTCCAAGTGAGACGGAGAGACCATCCCTTCTAGTCAGGTCGAGAGACCGATCTGTCTAAACCAGGGCAGCAGATAGACTCCTCTGTGTGAGTGACACAGAGAGATCCCTCACTTCCAGTCAGGTAGAGAGACCCCTCTCTGAGTGAGACAGAAAGATCATTCTCTTTCTGTCAGACATCGAGACCCCTCTCTCTATGTCAGGCAGAGATCACCTTTCAGTTCCAGTCAGGTACAGAGACCCCCGTCTCTTAGTGAGACAGAGAGACCATTCTCTTCCAGTCAGGTAAAGAGACCTTCCTCTCCAAGTGAAATGGAGAGACCCCTCCCTTCCAGTCAGGTAGAGAGACCCATCTCTGAGTGAGACAGAAAAAGCATTTTCTTTCTGTCAAATTAAGAGACCTCTCAGGCAGAGATCCAGTCAGGTAGAGAGACCCCACTCTTCCAGTCAGGTACAGAGACCCCTCTCTTCCGGTCAGGAAGAGAGACCCCTCTCTTCCAGTCAGGGAGAGAGACCCAACTCTTCCAGTCAAGTAGAGAGACC